>CAVLJG010000005.1:90077650-90304649 GCA_963669975.1 Acanthoscelides obtectus | reverse complement strand
GAAATAGTAGCCATCCTCAACGAGCTAAAAGAAGCTAATATAATACAGTAATCTAGTTCCTTGGTCTTTCATTTACACGATGAGTCTTGATAAATTCGGACGTCGCTTTGATAAACAAAAGACACTTCCGTATATGCGTACACCGCCAAAGTTAACACTACCCCATACTTCTGATGGAAATGTTGACTTCAAGAACGTAAAGTTGTGGTAATATAAAAGATCCCACAGATAATTCAGATGCGGCAACTAAAAAATACGTAGATACTTCAGTGATTGATTTAAAAAAAATAACAGCAAAAACAGATCAAATAACAGAGTTTATTTCGAGAAATCGCCTACTTCTGGTAAACATATGGCAACAAAAAAATATGTAGATGACTCTATTGCAAATATAACAACAAGAATAGAACAGGAGTTGGCTACAATTAAGTCTCATACCGATTTTGACTCCAATACGGAAAATATCATTGAATGAATTACAACTTTTGCAAGGACGCACATCATATATATCATTGAAAACATTCGATCTTGCTAAGCGTATAAAGCCGATGGAACAACAATTTAAAGCGTTAAAACATGATGACGTACGCCAAGGAGAAGCTACAACTAGTTAACGAGCTGCACAAGCCTGCTCGAAAAAATTATCTAAGACGACGTACCATCATTAAAGGCTTAGACGATTTATGGCAGACGGACTTGGCTGAAATGCGACCTTATGCTCATCAAAATAAAAATTTCAAATTAATTCTCGTCGTAATCGATTCTTTTTCCAAGTTTATGTGGACTAGACCGTTAAAGACAAAGACGGGTGAGGAGATAACTCGTGCGTTTTCGGATATCCTCGCACATACGGAACGTACGCCGAAAAATCTACAATCTGATCAAGGTAAAGAATTTTACAATAGTAAATTTCAAACTTTAATGAAGAAGCATGATATTAATCATTATAGTACATATAGCATCAAGAAAGCGGCCATTGCTGAAAGAGCCATAAGGACGTTGAAAAATAAACTTTACAAATACTTTAGCTTAATGGGATCGTATAAATGGATTGATATATTACAAAGCATTACCAATGAATACAATGGAACACGTCATCAACCATCGGATGTAAACCATCACAAATTAATAAATCCAACGAAAAATGTATCTTAAATCGAAAATATACTCATTTAAAAATCGCGGGCCCGCGTAAGTTTAAAGTTGGTGACATTGTACGCATCAGCAAAACCAAAATGCTATTCGACAAGGGATACGTTCCAAGCTGGACAACGGAATTATTTAAAGTTACTAAAATTAATATTACCAACCCTGCAACGTACATGCTCGAAGATATGCAAGGTGCACCGATCAAAGGAGCCTTTTATGACGAAGAATTACAGAAAACAGCCAATCCAGATGTTTATTTAGTTGAAAAAGTTTTACGTCGTAAAGGTAAAAAAATGTACGTCAAATGGCTTGGCCTTGATGCAAAACATAATAGTTGGATTGACAATGATGCGATCGTCTAGGTGTATGGGGTGGGGGGGGGGGGGGGTTTCTGCTAAAGTGAGTTCTCAGTCGGTTGCAGTCAGTCAGTCAGTCAGTCAGGCAGCTAGTAAAAAAAAAAAATGGATACCAGTGGTAGTGGTTCAAGTTGCAGCGAGTTTGACCTCACCACCAGCAGCTCACACGAATCATCTGTAAACTACGACCGTGAGCTGGATGCTATTCTGGAAAGGTACGAAGAAGCGGCCAAGAACGAGGACCATTATCTGCTGTACACGCAGTTTCCAAATGGATCATACCAAATTGGATGCGGTCTAAGCCCAGCGAGATCATTTACTCCTGCTGTAATTGTGAGGAACTCATCACGGTTGAAACTATCTTTCAGTTCCTATGAGTGGGAACAATTAATCACCCAGCTCAATGTGGTAACGGTGAAGGAGACGGAGGAGCAGGAGGAGGAGAAGAACCTTCCTGACAAGTATGATCCTGTCGAAATCGAGTGCGGTGACTATTGCAGAATTCGACGACTAATCTATGATAGTACGAAAATTCTCGAAATAACCAAGCACAACATTAGTTTTCTACCTCTCAGAAATGGACGTGAACGCTCTTTTAGAAGCAAATAATGAACTTTTAGTACCGTATATGTCTATGCTAGAAACTGTTGAATTTCCAAGCTATTATTATAATGCGCTTAAGATTGTTCGAGCTAGTTTTAATGATCAAAATTATACGTTTTCAGATGCTATTCAAAAATTGTATACATTTAAGCTCGTAGGCTGTACTTTACAACATATAGCGTTAGGACAACATATATTTTTCTATAGACATAGGATCGCTAATGATCTTGAACGATTTTAATAAAGTTTTTGTAAAAATGCATATCTGTCGTTTAATTATGATATACGTCACGTAACGTGACACGTGACGTGACGTGACACGTGACGTACGTGACGTGACACGTGACGTGACACGTGACGTGACACGTGACGCACGTGACGTGACACGTGACGCACGTGACGTGATACGTGACGCACGTGACGTGATACGTGACGCACGTGACGTGCACACTTTGTTCAAAAATACCAAAAAGATGTCTTGATAGCCCGAAGAACCGCGCCACAACATCAGAAGTAATGTTAGTATTATGTGTGTGCGTGTTTTTTTTTTTTGTTTTTGAACACGCTAAGTTTTGAACTCCAACCACGCACTAACATTGCTTCTGATGTTGCACACCTCTGACGACTCAAACTATCAGGACATCTTGTTGTTGTTGTTGTTGTGAACTCTTCTTACTAGAAAAATCTAACGAAATCAATAAAACATCTTTTTATAAATATTCATTTATTAAATCTAATTACATACATGTTTGAAAAAAAATATATATATATAAATGTTAGTACTACATACATGTTTGAAAAAAAATATATATATAAATGTTAGTACAATAGATAGAGAGAAACTGGAGGACGGATGAACGCTTTTTATATATTTTTTTGTAATTTGTTTGCTGTGATGTTTTTTTTTTAAAACTCAATATCGCTGTCTACATCAGATTCATCAAATCGGATTCGGATGTTATTTCTAGACCTATCATGTAAGGCATCTCTGCAAGATTCCTGGTCTTTTAGTTCAAACACTACGCTTTTAAAGCAGCTGTGACACCAATTATACTTTTTTTGGTATACGTTCAAAATAATGTCATGTGCATCGTGAACCTCGTGAGAATGGTCATAGCAGGCAAATAAACGTTTATTTAAAGTTTTATGTATTTCTTTAAATTTAGATAAACAATTTTTACATACGTGTAGGTAATATTGGTCCAGCCAATATCCACTTGTCCATAGACAGTAACTAGAATAATCTTCAAAAACATAACCCCAATCTGATTTTCCTAATATAGTGTGAATTAAATTTGGATCTATTTCTTTGTGACATCTAATAAAGTTAATTCCTGTATATGAAGAATCAAGATCATTTTTGGCTTCTTTAATCATAGCGTGCCATTTATATAAAGGAAATTGTTTCACAATTTCCGTAGTTAATTTCCATGGTAGTGGAGACTGCTCCATGAATTCTACTGCTGATGATGTTATTGATTCGCAAATTTTTCTAACAGCTAACTCTGATAATGTTGGGGCATTCATCTATAACAAAAAAAAAACGCTATTATAAGATACTGTAATGCCCCCACGGAAGTGTGTCAAAACTGTTCGGAATTAAATAACGTTTGTCGTCATACGGACTTAAACTAATTTTTGACTGTTCAACAGAATATACGTTGTGTGCATACGACCTGATACAGCGTTGTGTAGCTGTTTTTTCCTTAAATTCTTTCAAACATTCAACATAATCCTCAAATGCAATTTTATTTTTTACAACATTGTACTTAACCCCTTTAGATTTTTTAACCACCTTCCCACCCTGCACCTTGTAACTATACATTTTGCTTCGAAGTCCAACAAAATGTGTCATAATTTTACCGTTATTTTCATCTTTCATTAGACCCGGCACCTTTTTGTTCTTACGCAGTATTTTATATATGTTATTTTCAGGATAATCCGAAGTATCAAATTTACTGGAATCAGCTTTAATGATCTCCTCATATGCATCCTCACATTGCAATTCGTAGATAAAACTGTCTGTGTCCATGTACATGAGCTTACACCTTTCTGCACCCATTTTTGGTAGCATATAGGTGTAATGAAAATCGTACATGACTAGTTTCGATAGGTCTAGAATTGCCTGCCCTACATACAGAGGTTTGTTAAACGTTATTTCAGCCTTGTTCAATTCGATAACCACCAGATTTTCCTCTAAAATTGTGCGACTGTGGAACCGAAAACTCGAAATCAAGTTTGCTGCCCCATAGCGACCACCCCAAGATTTAACGATTTTACATACGCGGTGCTTACGTATATTTTCCATGGTCTTACCGAATACTGCATTATTCATTAATTTAAAAAGATTTTTTTCGAAATCATTCCGGGCTGCAGCTCTACATCGAGTATTCAACTCGATGTAGGGTTTCAGCCAGGCTGCTTGTTTAAATTGTAAAATTTTATGGATTTTCGTTAACTTTAACCCATTAGCTAGCATTTGTTTTAAATTTTTATAGTGAACCGTGTACTCTTTTTTATCCGTAAGTGTTGCCATTAATTTCGGCAATTTTACCCCGCCGTCGCTGGGTGGTACGCTACGTTCTGCCGCAAACGGAAAATCTTTGTGTTTATCGTGCAGTTCTTGTGGGTACGATAGATCGACTTGTAGCACGTACCCTACGTCAGAGTCGTCGGGTATTGACATCACATCAAACGATGTTACATCATCTACCCATTTGAACCCTCCGTAGGGTAAGGGTTGCTGCATAGCATTCCCATATAAGCTATTCACATCCAGGTACATAAGGTACTTGGACGGCTTTTCAGGATCATATTCGGGCATATATTTATTGTTGGCCTCCGAAAATCGGTTGCTACACACCGAAATTCCACCTCTTATAGCATTTTCGTAAAACATCACCATATCTAGATCCTTTAGTAGTTCTAACTTACACCCAGTGTATTTGAGCATACAGTCCCACGTATATCCGGGCATTGTATAGTACCACGCAGGATCCAGACCATAGGTGGAGAAACATTTTTTACGCAATTGCTCAAAAACGTCGGCAAGAAGCAGAATATCTGTTTTTAAATATATATCAGAATACTCTCCTAATGTTTTAATGTTAAACTGTTGCCAAACAGATTGCGCATGAGCATACTTCTCGTCACTTACACTTTCATCGTTTAATTTATTGTAAAATTTTTCAATTGGGGGCAAAGTCGTTTCATTTAATTTTTTCAACGAATCAATGTAATCGTAACAGAAAACTCCTTTCTGTGTTAATAATTTGAATTTATCTTCATCTAAATTTTGAAATTCCCTTTGTAAAATTTTCTTTTCTGATACTGCTAAAATTGAAGCTAATTCATCAAGAGACGCCCCCATAAATCGAAAAGAGTCTATAAACCGCAATTTAATGTTATTTTCATCTGAGTGCAGCGTAAAGGAGATGTATTTATCTTTGTTGATGGGAAGTAGACTTAAGCGACCTTTTTTACATAAATTCGAAATCATAAAGTGACTATCGTACCCACTTAAATTATGGAATATAACCGGCACAACAAACAATTTTCTAAAGTTCAGATTGCATGCTTGGTGTGCGTAACCTCTGAACTCTCCACTGAAATGGTTGTGATCTCTAACGATTATGTCTTTTTTTGTTTTTGAAAATCTCTTACCGCAAATATGACATGATGTTGCCTTACATGTGTCTAATTTTTCAATCATAGGTACGCTTGTTTTTATTTTTGAGTTTACAAATTGCGCAACACCAGCCATACGATTTGCAAACCAATCCATACAATCTGCACCTCGATAGCTCTCGAAATAAGAAAGGCTATCATCATAGCTGCATTTTACATAGAAACCAGCACTATACGGAACGTGTTTTTGATATTTTATGGTTTTAGTTAAATTTACGACGCTACTTTCTTTATGATTTTCTAATTGACATTCAAAATCTGCATAAACAACAAAAGGAGTATTTTGTTGGTATGTAAAGTTTTTAAATTCAACGCAGCTCTCTTTAGGAAGGTTAATTTTATATTTATTAAATTTAGAACACAGTTTTTCATGTTCAACTAATTTATTTTGCTGATGGAAATAGTTCAGACATCTATCGCAAATAAATTTTTTCTCACGATGTTTATTTAACTGGCTACTAATAAGACGCGAAAGATTTTTAATCCAACAATAGTGATATTTAATTTCATCGATTGAATCATTATCTTCATTTGCTGGCGCTGGTGGAGGAGCATCATAATCATTTAAACGCGGATAATATTTATTTTGAGCTAAAAGTAAATTAACATGCGTATCCCGTTTATTTTCCGTTAATCTTGCTGGTACTACTATGTAAAATGATTTTTTTTCTGTTTCGATCAATTCTAAAGCGTAAACATTGACTGAAATGTTATTCATCTTTTCAAATTTTGAAATTTTTGTTAGCAGCATAGGACTATCTAAATTTTCTGTTTGTAAAACGTCAGTAAAGTGTGGATATGAGGAGGTTAGTTCTGCATGTCTTTTATTGCTAGGAGTCCGAAGAGCGCTTACAATGGCCCAGTAAAAGCAATTTTGATCTATATTTTTAATGTTTATACAAGCATTTTTCCTTATAATCGGTTCTGGTAGTCTAATATAAGATGAACCGTTTCCCAATTGATATTTACTGATATTAACAACTAAGGAAATAATTTTATTTAACGCAAATCCCGAATCTTTTTCAGCAAATTCCGATAATTCGTTTAAAAGTTTATCTTTAACATATATCTTAAACCACTCGTCTATTTGAGTTGATGTATCAATAATATGATTTTTAGTATTAATATATTTAATTCCCAAAATTTCATTATCCCCCGATTTCCTAATAAACTCCCCGCAAAATGTTGTATTTACTTTGAGCGCACAATGGGTGTTCAAAATATTCCTAATTTTCCTTTTAAAAACAACTACACAATCTGCTAAAAATTGATTCAAGTCCTTATGACGCAAATTAGCTATGGAACCGGTTTTTATTCTACTTTGAAAGCTCGATTCTACATTTTCCCATCTAACCCTCTGACCCAATGTTAAGTGAAGTCCTGCCCCAATATGTCTAGTTAAAATCAACTTTCTAAAATGTTTAAAATGCCCCAAATTTGTTTCTACTTTTCTACAGGTCCCTACAGATAATTTATTTTGCCTTCTACTACGAATTACCCGTTTACATAATCTAATTTGTTTTTCTATTCGTTTCAGCCACACTTCCGCGTCTCTGATTATAAAATTATCAAATAAAATTTTCCGTAGACTAACAATTGATAGTAGAACACCGTCTGTTTGTTTGATGATCTTTTTAACCTTATTTGAAGACATTTGAAAAGACGACATTTTTTTTTTCAAGCAAACACATTACTCAAAAATATATAAAAATGCTCACCCTGTCCTCCTCCTCCTGTTCTCTGCTTTGTTAATTTTCCACTATTTTGAATGATGCTAGCGGTCGGCTTTTCCCTACGTCCACTTCCCCTTGGAAGATGATCGAGTATTTTCCGTGAAAAAGTTCGTCGATGACCGGCTGGTACGTTTCCGTCACCCGCTGTGGTAGAAATAGCACTTCCGGTCCTAAATCTAGTAGCACGGCTTCCCCAAATTTCGACTTGACCACTTTAGCTGCTTGGATTGCAAATGGTGTCCCGACTGGTAGGTCCTTTAATTTTCTGATAGGTTTGCGGTCTACAATCGAAGACGCAGCATTAATTTTTGATAAATCCATCTATAAAAAAAATTGAGTCGTCTAACTATTTTGAAGCATAACACGAAAAAACAGTTGCACTTAGAGACATAAAAAAGAAAAATATTAAATAAAATAGCACTTACTTTTTTTAAAATTTTCGCTATCTCGTCTCTCTCGAAGCACTATTGTACTGCGGCCGTTGTTCCAGCTTGCAGCGTTGTGCGTTAAGTGTGAAACAATGATGACTATTGCATGCGCTCGCTAAATATAAATACGTGGTTGAGATAACACACGCGTGCATGAGATAATTGTATCGTAAATATGCATATTATATGCATCATATTCTCAGTACCATTTTTATCGAGAAAACAACATTCATTGCGGTTGCAGTATTTTTTATATAATTTCTTAGTAATACATGAATGTATCGTTTGTCCGGCGGAAATTCCAATTACAAGTTGCACATGAGAGTAGAAATTTAGAAATATAGTAAATTCGTGTATGATTATTGTATATTTGCTGCCTAATTTTTTTTCAGTCAAGATTTTGATTGGGGGGTAAACGAATTTATATTTGCTATCTGAGATTTTTGACATCATTCTCTATCAGGTGTTGGTTCATGAAATTGGACATGCTCTCGGCATAGCACATAGTGCTTCTCCGAATGCTATTATGTTTGCCTTCTATCAGCATGAGATTCGTGGTCTAGATGTTGATGATATAAATGCAGTACAATATCTATATGGAAGAAAAAACAAATATGATTCAATCCCAACGTCTACCACCGCATCAGCAATACCAAAAACAACAACAACTATAAGATCTACAACTCGTAAGCAGCCGATCCTCAAAAATTTGTGTGATATTATTCCAGATTTTATGTTTTTAGCTATTGCTCCAGAGTTTTCAAATTACCGATTATATATTGCACATGATATGTTTATATGGAAACTAGACTTAAACGAAATGATTATCCCATCTCAGCCTGAACTTCTTGTCGATTATGTTCCTACAGAATTACGTCAATACACTTTACAACATATTTTCCAATCAACAAACGGTGACTTGATTACCATTGTGTCTCCAAACAACTATTTCTCAGCATCATTCCCTACCATTAAATTTCTTGATAATTTTTCAATTGATATACCCGATAGGGCTCGAATCAATGCTATTTTTCAATCAAACGCAGGACGGTCCTATACCTTTTATAATAATATGTCATATATAGAATTTTCTAACGATTTTACTGATGTGTTGAACAGAGGACGGATAAGAGACATATTTCCTGGGTTACCTGAAGTTTAGGGAAAAAATTAAAAAACAACCAGAACTGAACCGTGAAATACATAATTTGATTCTTGTCTGTCATGAACCAAATCAGTTGTCGAACAATGATTTGAGTCGATTAGTATCAACATCTAAAGTACTCCCTGATATGTAGTTTTATTGAAAATACCTCTGGTTTGCGAAATAATATTGTCGGAATTTCTTGTTGCAAGTTGTTCAAGCGCGGGTATTCAAAACATGGCACACACACACACACCAATCAACCTTATTGTTATATATACTATATGTTTCAATAAAATATCCATTATACTATTTTCATTTTGAACGGTATCATCCTGTATAATAATAACAGTACATCGTATACAGGTTATGAGACATTCTGACCGACCGACCGACCGACCAGAGGAGCCCACCACGCTATTTAGGTCACGCCTTGCTATATACGATTTAACGATATACCGTCGGTCCATCGATCCGCTATTTTTCGATGCACCCCTGTATACACGTTGCCCCCCGTAATCCACGCCAACACCAGACAGGTGCGACATCGGCGCCATCTATGCGCGAGATGCCCAACCCATCAATGGCAGCTGTCCAATGACGCATAGATTCCGTTTGGTTTGTACAGCGCCAAACAAATCGGCGCCATCTATGCGCGAGATGCCCAACCCATCAATGACAGGTGTCCAATGACGTATAACAGATGACGTGTAACGCCATCTATGCGTGAGATGCCCAATGACGCATGACAGGTGTCCAATGACACACAGATTCCGTTTGGTTTGACAGCGCCATCTAGCGGCGGAATCCCCAACTCATGATTACAGATTCCGTCCAACAACCTGTCAATGGCGCGCGACGCCAGCGCCTCTGGTGGCGGATTTTGGAAGTTTTGAGACCGAATCCCCATAAGACATCTACTTTGCTTCAAATGCCTTTCAAGGCGATTGGGCCTCATGCTATCATTACTTTCACACACTGAGGCAATTGTAACTCGTCTTTTTCTATGAAGGTAAATCCAAACTTAACGTAATCTTCGGAAAACTTTCTTTTTTTCGCTGCCATTTTGCACCTATAACAATAAAACAAATAAGTAATAAATAAATAAGCAGAATACCTACATGTAATTACTAACTATATGCCCATTATTTTATCTTAATAACGTAATGTATTCAACAGTATATGGGCCACCGGGAGATATTTTTGTAGGCAGGTTGACGTTATAATAGTAATTTTAAATAAATTTGGAATCAATATTAGGTACCTAAAGTTCATCGTTTCAAAATTGTTTCGCCACGTTGTCCCTATGGCCGATCTATGAACGCGTCTCCACTCAATCAACAATTTAGTAAATTAAATAAAAATGGTAACTGAAGTTTGTAAATACACAAAGTTACCTTTTAACAGTGAGACACAATACTTCTCAGCTACTGATAAACGCATTGTTTAAGTGGAAGAAGTGCGAGTATTTTCTTGAATTTTGTAGTGCATCTAGTCTATGCGATTTGTGGTGTGTACTCTTAAATTCGATTTGATTGCCGTGTGCAGTGTGATGTTCTTTCAATAGCACCACCAGTGAATTTCTGAGTAAAATATCCAAGCAAAAACCACTCCACGCTGTCCAGTTGTTTTTCGACTCAACGGCGTGCGCTCAGTTCCAATGGTTGAGGTAGCAGTATGTCTGGTAAAAATAAGCAACCAGACATAGACATGCGATGCGAGGCTTGTGAAGAGGATATCCGTAAAGGCAGTTCAAAGATAAAATGTTGTAATCTAAATTGTGAAGTTATCCTACATCAGAAATGCTTCTCATCGATTGCCAAAGTTATAAAACTAGAAAAATCCGACCGGCTGTGCAAGAACTGCGATGAAGATAGTGACACATTAACCACAACCGTGATATCGTATAGCGATGGAGATGTAATCAAGGAGCTTGCTAAAGTGAAAAGTGATGTTCGGCTACTAACTGATCTTGTGAATGAGTTAAAATCTACTGACAAAATTTTGCTCAACAAAATTGAACAGATTACATCCAGCAGGTTTCCCGATGTACAAATACAGCAGAATACTGAACTTCCCGTACTTTATAGTCAGGTTGTGTCAAAAACTGTAAGCAATCATTCCAAGTCTGTTTTAATTATTACGTCAAATGATCAAAAAGAATCAAACTCCGAGGTTTTAAATACTGTTAAAGCGAATGTTAACCCTGCTGCCGAGAAAATAAGTATCAATGGTGTTAAGCTTATAAAAAATGGAATGTTGATTAGTTGCTCTAACGAAGAATCTTTAGAAAAACTTAAGGGTGTATTTCAGAATAAGTTTAACAGTAAGTATGAAGTAACAGCTCCCAAACCCTTCAAACCCCGTCTCTTGATTACTGATGTTGATAAATCACTAGATGATAGAAACACTTTCCTCGAATCAATAGTCCAAAATAATGATTACTTGGCTGATTGTGATATAAAGGTGATATCTGTTCTAAAGTTAAAATATTCGTTGAGTTATATAGTAGAGGTTGATCCTGATGTGAGGAAAACCATAATTACTCGTGGATTTTTGTATACCTCTTGGAAAAAGTGTTTTGTCCGTGACCATATTTCAGTAATTAGGTGCTTTAGCTGCTCTCGATTCGGTCATTTGAAAAAAGATTGCAAAAATAAGTCTGTGTGAATTGCTGTGTATATAATAATTATATGAAAAGTTATTCTAGAGATTTTAAGCCATATTCAGTCGATCATGCTGCATCAGACATACAATGTCCATGTTTTCTAAAGAAATATGCTGAATTAAAATCTAGAATTGACTATGGCTAGGCTTAATAACAAAGTTTTAAATATTTGTCATCTCAATGTGCGGTCCTTGACTACTGCTTTCGACTGTTTTTGTGGATTGGTTCAAAACAAATTCGATATTATATGCATTACCGAAACGTGGCTTAATGAAAACATTTCTAGTCAAGCTGTATCTTTAGAAGGCTATCAGCTTTTCCGTAGAGATAATTTGTGTAGGGGTGGAGGGGTTGGCTTCTATATAAGAAATAATTTCAACGTTACCGTTATTGATACTCTTGATTTTGTAGGTGACTCTTCCCTAGAATTGCTATGCTGCAAACTCAGCATGGGCAACTCTTCCCTACTTATTGTCGTCGTGTATCGCCCTCCTCATACTTCAATTACAGATAGCATTGATACCATTGGTGATATGCTTTCTTTCTTCGTACCTCAATATGATAATATAATAATTCTTGGTGACATAAATGTTGACCTTTTGAATCATGACAATCCTTTGAGCAACTGCTTCGATAGCTTCAATTTTGATCAATTAATAAATGAACCGACTCGTGTAACTCAGTTTAGCTTAACTCTAATAGACCCCATTTTTTCTAGCAATTCAAACAGTGTTGTAAAATCAGGAGTACTTAATGCTGATCTTGTGTCCGACCACAAGTTAGTTTTCTGTGCTGTTGCTCTGAAGCTTCCTAAATTTGAGCCCAAGTTAGTAACTTATAGAGATATAAAAAATATTGATGTTATTAATTTCAAGGGCGACTTACTTCATGCAGGACTTGATCGTATCTTTTACTTTATGGATGTTGATGACAAAGTAAGCTGTCTATCTAGTTGCATAATACAAATATATTATATGCACGCGCCATTACGAACTGCTCGTGTAACAAAACCGGCTGCTCCATGGATAACATCGAACCTGAGATGCATCTTTAAGGAACGCGACAAAGCTCTCTTGAATTTCCGTCATGACCCATCTGATGTGAACTGGTCTACGTACAAAGATATGCGGAATTACGCCCTTGCTTCCTTTCGTAGGGAGAAGATGGCCTACCTTTCTAGATATGGTGATATTAGTACACGATCAGCATGGAAAACACTTAGATCTATGAATGTCTGTCAACAGAAACGTGTTGAAGTACCGTTTAATCTGCTAGATCCCCGTGAAGTCAACGAATACTTTTTAAGTACTTTTATGCCTGCCGATCAAAACCTCAAAGTAGTACAATCCACTGTCAACAGCTACAGCAACAGACGCTTCGATCCCGACGTGTCATCATTTCAGTTTCGTCTGAAGATATGAATGCATTCTTGTCTATCAAGTCTGAAGCAGCGGGTTGTGATGGCATCACTCTAACTATGCTAGGCTTATGCCTGCCTGAAATACTTGATCACATCACGCATATTATTAATATTTGCTTAGAGAGGGGCGTTTTCCCATCCAACTGGAAGGAGGCAATAGTCACACCTCTAGTCAAAAGTAATAATCCGTCTGAACATGCCGATCTTAGACCTATAACTGGTTTATGTTTCTTGTCGAAAGTCTTGGAGAAGATAGTATACGAACAGCTTGTTGAGTATTTTGCTAATAATAATTTCTTTCCAGTACACCAATCTGGTTTTCGTGAAGGTCACAGTACGACTACTGCACTACTACATCTTGCAGATGAGATACTTTCCAACCTTGACAACAAATCCGGCACGCTGTTGGTCATGCTTGATTTTTCCAAGGCTTTCGATACGGCCAATCATGAGATTCTTTTGAGTAAGCTAAAATATTATGGCATGTCGGAAGTTCCTTTGAATTTCTTCAGATCGTACCTAACTGATCGCACCCAAAGAGTGAAAACATCTAGAGGAACTTCTGATGCACGGTATCTGTCATCAGGAGTTCCACAGGGTTCAGTACTGGGACCTCTTTTATTCCTAGTATACAAGTTATGTCCATGCTCACCCTGTACATTATATAAAATTATAATTTACTTAGTAGGCACTTGATTTCTCACGAGCAATGACGCGGCGCTCAAGAATGTTATCTCGCGCCTTGCTAGTTCTCATGTTAACATCGTTTTCTTTATCATATCATATTTCTTGTATACCATGCTAGATTCATATGTTAGGAAATCTCGTCACTTTTGGTTTGACCGTCTTGTTTTACGTACCTACGTGACAAGGTTTCTCTAGAAGTCACTCTGTACCGATTTTGGAAATAAAGTTTTTTTTAAAAACATCAATCTCGGTATCAGTAATTTAACTGGGGGCTCAACCGGGATCCCTCAGCGTGTCGCGAAACGTGAAACGTGTTCCTTCGGCGTCCGAATTCGAGGCAATCGAGCAGATTATCGGCAAGCCGAAATCACCAGTTAAACGAAAAGGCACGCGAACTTTCAATGTTCTTGAAGGGATCCTAGCCAGTAATAAGCAACCGAGTGAAGGCACTGAAGACCATTAGCACTGGGCCACGGCCTGAAGTTCCAGAACTCCCAAAAAGTTAGCAGTAAGTCCGGCACTACTAGGAGGGTGTGCAGCAACTGTAGCAGTACAGCCAGTCTACTGTAGAAGCTAGTGGAGCCGAAACAGAGAAAAAGAAGAAGACAGAAAACCGCGCCTTTCATGGATTTTCAGTGTGTGATCTTGCTACTGACAACTCCATGGTCGCAGAGTCTACAGCTGAGGCTTCATCAAGTTCCAACTAATAATGGTTTCTATTCGGAACCAATAGGTGATGCGAAACTGATAAGCCATTATCATACGTTTATTCTCAGTCATAATCTCAGCCTAATAGCTGATGTTATTAATAAGGTAGAAGTTAGTTATAGAGCCATTCTGACGATACAAATCTTAAACCGGTACTAGAGGACTTGTATAAAAATATCATTAACGTAAAAGCAGAATATTCAAAATTATCGCCTTACCATTCATATAGTAGGAAACGTCGAGCTATTATTAACGGATTGGGAAGCATTATAAGGTATGTGACGGGTAACTTAGATCAGGACGATCTTACAGAAATCAACGATAAATTTATATCATTAAGAGACAAAGAGAACGAACTCATAGTGGCTATTAACAATCAAAAAGCATTCGCTCAGCTCATTTCACAAAAATTTGAGAGAAACATGAAACTCATTCAAAATAATGTACAATCGCTATCAGAAACTGTCAAGAAAGCAATTTATGAATACGAGTATGAAACTTTAATTTTTAGACTACTTATTTCTCTACGAGAAATCTCTGATTACCTCGGACTGATCCAAAGCACAATATCCCTATCACAGAAACATATGACCAATGTAGCTAATTTTAATGTTAAGGAACTGATTCATATTGAAGAATATTTCAAATCTGTTTATTCTAAGAAAAATTTGGTTCTCTTAGATGAAACTCATCCTTTCGAAGTACTCAGCCTGAGTATAAGTAGTATTATTTATACAGATGAAATAATTTTATGCGCAGTCGAGTTACCTATCTTGGAATCTACCAAATATAAATTATCAAAGTTATATCCCTTGTTAAACAGTAACACCATGTTAGTACTATTCCAACATGAATATTTTTTGTATAACGATGTATCGATTAAAAGTTGTCCTAAGCAATGTAAAAGATCCATGAATCGATTTATTTGTGAAACTTCGACTAATCAAAAATGTACGCCTCGATCAATTGATCAATGTAGCATTGTACAGGCTAAAAACTTTTTAAGCTTAACATATTTGCTCGAGAGTGATGAGGCAGTATTATTTTCTAGCAACATCAGAATCACTGTTTTCGAAAAATGCGATGGCGAAATCAAGCCTTTTAATCTAATTGGTAATTATATTTTAAGTAGTAACTGCACACTGGTTATAAATGATGTATCATATGTTCTTCATAGCACTGTTATTCCAACAGAGCCCTTGGATTTCAATATTTCTGACTTTACATTAAAGCCAACACACACGATAGATACTTTCCATATTACTAGTAACGATTTTTCTGATATCAAGGAAAATTTAAATAAAATGAAAGAGGTTGCACCAGTTAAGTTTAACAACTATCATTCTCATGTCAATAGTTCTCTTATAATAGGGATAGTCGTTACGATATTAATTATACTTGTATTAAAATCACGTTTGTGTAAAAGGCAAAAATTATCTCAAAAGAAAAATGAAGTTGAGTCTGATAAGAACGAGGACGTTCTAAGAGTTTAAGGAGGGAGGAGTTATGTCCACGCTCACCCTGTACATTATATAAAATTATAATTTACTTAGTAGGCACTTGATTTCTCACGAGCAATGACGCGGCGCTCAAGAATGTTATCTCGCGCCTTGCTAGTTCTCATGAGTTATAAGATCGATGCTTCGAGATCGCTTTTTAAAAAGTTTATTTTTCGAAAATACAAAACTCAAAACTGTACTTTTACAAAATTATTACAATGTTATTATGATGTTAACAGTACAAAGGCTTAAATCTGACTGACTGTAAAATGTGTTGAGAACAATAAAGTAAACTCTAGGTCTTCTAGGAAATTAGTAGCATCGTCGGCAGTATTCCTATCATATCAGCAGGAACGGCTGATATAACTCCTCCCCCCTGAGATTCAACTTCGGGGAAGAATTCTTCAAGGAAGTTGAATAGGATGAAGTTCGACTTCTGGTTGTTGAATACTTCTATTTCTCCTCTTCAAAATGGTTTTCCAGAATGCGTAGACACCCAAGAGTAATATACATCCATATATTATCAGTGTCCAGGCACAGGGTATAAAAAATTCTGTAGGTTTTTTGAAGTTGGGTTTGTTGTTGATAATGCTTGACTTGATTTTACTTAACTCGTCTAGCTTAATTTTTTCTAGATGCAGACTGAAATTTGTTTCTGTGATGTCGCCTTTAGTGTCCAGGTTTAAATCCGGGAATATTATAGGTTGGCCCGCGACAATCGTTTCGGGTTCATTTTTGATGATTTGGTGATTAATTTCGGCTTGACAGTTGACAGGAATATAAAGTAGGTAAGTTCCCGTCAATCTTTTCATTTGAATTTCTTCGTGGCATTCCATTTTGATAACTTCTGGTAGTGGCAGGATCAATACCCATTGATTAGTCCGTTGGATTCGTTCGATACTTGGCTGATTGATTATCAGTGGAGTTCGGGCACATGCAGGGGCGTTTCTTCCATTGAATAGTTCAAGTTCACAGGGTAATGGACCATTAATGTCTCGCAAGATGGTCTTCTCGCAGAGAAACTTTTTAGGAGTAATTTCAGTACAAATGTCGCCGAAAAGTGCAAAGTGCAATTCATTTTTTACCAAATAAGGCTCCTTTGGAATGATAGTCTTAAATTGACCTTCAAAATATATCGGGATTGGAAAGAGACGATATAAGTTAAATGACTCATGGTACGAGATTGGGAATGATAAAACGAATGTAATTTTGTTGCCCACGGAATAACTGGAGATTTTGATTATTTTTTCAAAAGTTGGTATGTTATCTAGTAAAACTGGAATCGCAAATTTTTCCTGGCCCAATCTTGAGCTCAATAGTTTCAGTTCACCAAAAATTTCTTCGGTTGTAATAATGCTAGAGTGAATTGTTCCAAGACGTGCAAAAATTATTGAATTTTCAACGTCTTGTAATATTGACAGAGTTACTTCGTAGCTGTTCATAATTTGAGATACTGTGTCTACTATGAATTTATGCTGATCTGAATCGATTGTAGTACGATGAACAATTGCATATATGGTATTAATTTTATTATTCAGCAATTGTTCATTATGACAGATTTGCTGAACAGTTTTATTGAACTTATCAATAAGAGATACTGACAGTGCATTATTCTGTGTGACACTGTTAGTCAATTCTCTTTGATTATTTTGAAGCTCTCGAATTAGATTTTCGAAACGTTCGCCATCATTGGCGTCAAGGTTTCCAGTTATTGATTTGAATATCGACCCAATGCCATTTAATATGCCTCTTTTTCCTCGATTTGTATGGGGAAATATATTATGTAACTTTTGTTCTACCTGTCGCTGAACAAATTTTAATGTTCTGAAATAATTGGACAAATATGTAGTGACATTTAAATTTGAAGAAATGGTTTCTGCTATACGTGAGGAGGAAATTGATAATTTTTCAATTTCAGAAATGATGGGATTCATATCATAATAATGAATGAGTGAAAAGTCATAGTCTTTTACTTTTGCTTCACCAATTTCCACGGGAAGTAGTCCTGGATTGTTGTCGAGGTTACGTATAGTTATGCTATCCTGAAGTCCAACCGTTACTTGCAGGAATCTGCAAATGAATAATACCTACATGTATGTATGTCGTACTTGGAGAGAAACATTTAGTTGCTAAATGAATATGGTTTGCGAAGGGGACGCTTCAAATTATCGATATGTACTTTATTGTGTTTATCAGTAGTAGCGGTCTTTTTACCAGGATCGACTGATGTTAGTGTACATGATTTTTGGAATTTATTTGCATTTTTCTGACGTATATTTTTCTTAACGAATGCTTTCTGACCTGGTTGAAATATTTTTGCACTATCTCGAGCTATGTTTGCCTTTTCAATTACTTTTTCTTTATTTTGAACAAGCGCCTCGTTGATTTTGGTATATAATAGCTTACTGCGTGCTTTGTGTTGTTCTACATAATCATTCAACAAAATTTGGTCTAAGCTGATGTCAAATGTATCTTTTTCACTGAGATGACCATTTATGACATCGATGGGTTTTAATTTAGTCACAGAATGAACAGAGTTGTTGTATGCTAAGATTGCGTATATCATTTTCATTTGGACAGATGTTTTTTGAAAGCCTTGAGTGTTTAAAATTCGGAGTTGCTCAGATATTGTCGAATGAAATCTTTCGACTACGCCATTTGACTGGGGATGGTTCGGGGAACAGAAATGTATTTCGATTCCATGTAAACCTAATAACTCGGATATGACTGAGTTTTTAAACTCGGTGCCATTGTCAGTAATAACTTGTGTCGGGATTCCATGATGGGAAAAGTATCGGATAAGGTTGTCAGCTACTTCGGTACCTGTCATTGAATTGAGATGGTAAGCTTGAGCGTACTTTGAAAAACTATCGATAATGGTCAAAAATTTAGATTTTTCAAATGTGTATGTGTCCATGTGAATTATTTCAAATGGCTTCACAGCAGTGGGAGTGATATTCATTTGCGCTTTAACAGGGTGTCTCTCGTATTTGGCTTGTTGACAGATTTCGCAGTCATTTATGTATGACTGAACGGAACTTTTCAAATTTGGCCAATAGTACTTTTGTTTTAAGCGAGAATAGGTTTCATCGATCCCGCGATGATTTGATTTCCCTTCATGATAATTTTGTATTAAACTTTTAATTTCATCATTACTAGTGATGTCTAGAAGTTTTTCAAGACACCTTTTAAACTTGATAGAGGGCCATTTAAAATACTTTTGTAAAGCGCCTGAGAAGGGTTCGTATATGTCAGGATCTTCGAAATATATATAGTATGGGACATCGGGTACAATATATTCCTTGACAAAATTTACAACATCTGATTCAAGGTTGTTCTTTGAAATTTGCACTAATAGCCGCTGTTTTCTCTCGAATAAAATTATGATTTTCGGCTTGGCGGGAGAGTGCAGGACCGTTTTAATTACGATCTGATTTTGGCCAAAGTTCAATGGTTGGTCTGATATAGGAATTGTAACAACCGGGTGTTGATTATTAGAGTGCCGGGTTTCATCATCTTTGTCAAGTTCGTCTTCATTAGTATTGGTTTTGTCAATAACAAAAGGAAGTTCGTGGTAGTCAGTTTGTTCTGTTTCATTGATTATATCTTCGTCAGTATTTGTATTGTCAACGGTAGGAAGTTCCTGACAGTCAGGTTGATCTGTTTCATTGTCCAAGTTGACAATCATTGAGATATCGTCTAGTTCAGGGTTTAAATTGGGGTAGCTAATATTTTGAATTATCAGTGGGGAATTTGGATTAGCTTGTGTCGTGGGAGGTGTGTTTAAATTTTGATCTACAAAGGTAATTCTTTGATTCTGATAGTTGGAGGCTTCTCCAAGGAAGTCGTCGAGTTGTTCCCAAAAATCGTTAGTTTCCTTAGTATGAATTTCGATTCTAGAAAGAGCGTCAGCATTTGTATTGAGTTTGCCTTTTTTATAGATGATTTTGTAATCATATTCGTCAAGTTTCATTTTCCATCTCATTAATTTTGAGGAGACGCCTTCCTTTAATGAATAAAGGTACTGGAGGGGTTTATGATCTGTTATAATATTGAAGGTCTGCCCATAGAGGTAAGGTCTGAAATATTTGGTAGCCCACACTATAGCTAACAACTCTTTTTCGGTAGTGCTGTAATTTCTTTCCGAATCATTTAAGGTTCGTGACGCATAAGCTACAGGCAAATCACTACCGATTGGACCCTGACTAAGAACTGCACCTAAAGCTACATTGCTTGCGTCAGTTGTCAAATTGAACGGTCTTGTGAAGTCTGGGTACTGAAGTATTGGGTCGTTGGTAAGTAATGTCTTACAGTTTTCGAAACATGATACAAATTCGTCGTCGTGAACAATTTTTGCACCTTTTTTGAGGCACTTAGTGAGAGGTTTCGTGAGTTGAGCGAAATTTGGAATAAATCGCCGATAATAGCCTAAGAGTCCTAAAAAGCTTTTTATTTGCCTATTAGTTTTTGGTATAGGGAAATTTTGTATTGCTGAGATTTTGTCGGGGTTAGGTTTCACGCCTTCAGGAGTTACTATATGTCCGAGGTATGCAACCTCTTTTCTTAGAAACTCGGATTTATCTAACTGAATTTTAAAGTTAGATTCGCGTAGTCGGGTAAAGACAGATCGTAGCCTTTCTAAGTGCTCTTGAAGAGACGTCGAAAATACGATAATGTCATCGAGGTAAACGAGACATTTTTCGTTTTGAATTCCTCGGAGGATGTTGTCCATCACTCGTTGGAACGTGGCTGGTGAATTTTTAAGACCAAACGGCATTCTCAAAAATTCCCAATGGCCATTTTCGGTGTTAAATGCTGTTTTTTCAATGTCTTTCTCGTCCATTTCTATTTGGTGAAAACCACTAGCAAGATCCAACGTACTGAAATAGTGGCATCTTCCTAGTTTGTCCAGCAGGTCGTTTATATTGGGAAGTGGATATTTGTCATCAATAGTCTTATCGTTAAGATTACGATAGTCTATTACGACGCGCCATTTCTGTTTGCCAGAGGCATCCATCTTCTTAGCCACAACCCAAATGGGCGAGCAATATGGCGAATTACTTTGCCTAATAATGTTCGATTTCAACATTTTTTGGATTTGGTCATTTACTTCTTGTCGGTGAACAAAGGGGTACCGGTAGGTCTTGGAATAAATTGGGATCTCATCAGTAGTTCGAATCTGATGTTTTATCTTGTTTGTGAAAGTTAGTGGTTCGCCTTCACGATAAAATATATCCGAAAATTCTTTGCAAAGTTTGAGGATTGCGGACTGTTCTTCTGAATTTAGGTGGTCTACTCTAATTTTGGAATAGTCTAGTTTATTTTCTGGAGAATCGTTGATATTATTAAGATCAAATTCTTGACATATCGTCGGATGTATAGACTGGTAAAATGGTTCAACAGAAAGGGGTTCAGAAAAGTCGAGTGTAACGGTATCTGTCGTATTGTTCAGTAAGGTCGTCAAAGCATAACTATCTTTCGCAATAGTCAAGCATTCCGGTATTTCACAATTATGGATTTTTTGGTGGGGTATAATAATTTCGCCATCGCTTATGGATGTTTTAACTTTTATGACAAGCTCAGTGCGAGGTTCGATGGTAACAAAATTCAAATTATTCTTAGGTTTTTGATAAAGCAACTTGATTTTTGCATACGGTGTCACAAGAAACCCTTCTTGAAATAAGAGTCTTGCCTGTAATTCTTCTAAGTTATCCATACCGATCAAACCATTGAAAAAATCATGAAACTTGAACAAGTAAAATTTTAATTCCTTTAGATGAGGCAAATTGAAAATTTTGGATGCTGGTATTAAAGTACTGAATTTATGGGCGGATTTCTGAAATACAGTCGAAACAATGAATGGTTCATTTTTGATTTGTTGTGGAAAATATTTGAATGCGATGTCTGGATCTATAAATGACCTAGTAGACCCGCAGTCAATCAAAAGTTTTATGTCATATTCGGGAAAAACTATATAGCTCAATCCTTTTGTGTTGCTAGCATTGAACGATATAATTTCACTGTTTATGTCGGTTGAATAACCTGGCTGGCTGGGGGAAAATTTTCATTTCCTGACGTCGAGGTTGGGTTGGGCATGTCAAGTTCATTATTTTGATCGGTATTGTAATGATCGTATTGACAAATATTTTGGTTGGGGTCATCATAGAATTCATCGTAATTATTTTCGACGTTAGTAGCAAAATTGCCTGTATCATAAGTTTCATATGTTGCGTTATCATTTAACTCGGTGTTATACAGTTCCTCAAAGATAAAATTTTGCTGAGGTCGAGGTGTGTTCGCCGGAATTGGAGCGAATGGTGGACGTATTGTGTTTCTTGTGCTGACACTCATCGGTGTCGGCCTTGGAAGATTTCTTGGATTTGAAGAATTGGGCTTAAAAACGTTTGTATTCGGATTCTTTGTTTGTTGGTTGCCAAAGACTTCAGCGTTAGTCGGGAAACGCTGATTTAAGTTTGGCCTAGGTTGAATTTGGATGGGTTGAGATGGGAATTGCGTACGGAAAAAGCTATTAGGCGTACGAGAATTAAAATTTTGATAAGGCATATTAACTGGGCGTGCAGGTCTGAACTGCGAATTTTGAAAATTTGTAAAATTCTGTGAATCTGTCTTAACTCTATATGAAACGTTTTGGAAATAATGCACATTTTGTTCTTCAATCACTAATTGAAGAGCTTCGCTCAAGGAGGTTGGTTTCATGCACCTGACAGTGGTGCCCAATGGTTCTTTCAAGCCTGAAAGGAAAGTCTTTAACGCAAGTTTTTGATACAAATCGCGTTTTATTGCTTTACCACTTTCGGTAGCTTCGTGGATATTAACGTAGCTACACAGATTGTTTAAAATATGCAAACATCTTTCGTGAAATTTTTGAGGGCTCTCATTTTGATATTGCTTTAGTAAGCAAAGGTCTCTATGTAAGCACACTTCATCACGTTGGTCAGAAAAACTAGTAACTAATAAAGTTTCGAGTTCACTCCAGGTGTTCACTGAATGAATGTTTATTAAAGATTTGGCATGTCCTCTCAGCTTTGAAAGAATGGAGTTCAATAAAAATGTATTCTGAAAATTGTTTGGATTGGAATGATCATAAAAATTGTCAATCAAGGATTTGCTTACACGCAAAAATCGATTGAGATCGTTACTGTTGCCGTCAAATTCGGGCACACAACTTAAGTATTCGGGCCTAAAAGTAGCCATAGTTGTAGTAATACTTGTAGGTATTGAATGTACAGGGACTTGTGAAAGTATGGGCTCACGTAGTATATTAGAGTACCGTCGAGTATTTGGAGAGTCAGTATTAAGGTCCAAATTCTCAAGGGCTTGCGATATATCAATACTCATTGAAATTTGAAGCGATAAATGGAAAAAAAATAAACTGCACTTACAACACTAAGAAAGCGATCTTTAGCATCTCTTACTCCTATAAAGATCCTAGCTGGTTCTGCAATGTTGTCTTCCCCAGGCTGGAATCCTTGCGAACTTGGGCAATGTGGTCCCAAATTCCGATGCCCTTCGTATGTAGCTGTTCACGCCGGTTCCTCGATGGATTGGGTATCCAAAAATATGAATCCACTCCAGTGCTCACTGCCACTACACGAATGCCAACAAGTCCAAAAGGGCCGGATAGAGTCCCGAAAAGTCCCGTCGCGACGGTTTGCGAAAGTCTTTCCCGGGTCGCGTATTTCTCATCCTACTGGATTGACTGCGCCAGTTATAAGATCGATGCTTCGAGATCGCTTTTTAAAAAGTTTATTTTTCGAAAATACAAAACTCAAAACTGTACTTTTACAAAATTATTACAATGTTATTATGATGTTAACAGTACAAAGGCTTAAATCTGACTGACTGTAAAATGTGTTGAGAACAATAAAGTAAACTCTAGGTCTTCTAGGAAATTAGTAGCATCGTCGGCAGTATTCCTATCATATCAGCAGGAACGGCTGATATAACTCATGTTAACATCGTTTTCTTTATCATATCATATTTCTTGTATACCATGCTAGATTCATATGTTAGGAAATCTCGTCACTTTTGGTTTGACCGTCTTGTTTTACGTACCTACGTGACAAGGTTTCTCTAGAAGTCACTCTGTACCGATTTTGGAAATAAAGTTTTTTTTAAAAACATCAATCTCGGTATCAGTAATTTAACTTACATATTCGATCTGCATCAGTGTGTAGAACATTGTTGCATTCAAATGTATGCTGACGATACACAGCTAACATTTCGTTTAAATGAATCCAACTTACATGAAGCATCCTATAAAATTAACCTAGATCTTGATAACGTATTAACGTATTGCAATAGACACTGTCTCCGCATCAATCTATCAAAATGCACCGCGATACCATACTGTCCTAAACATTCAAATTACAACATCACAAATCGAGTCTCCTTATTTATCAACGACATAGATATTTCATTTTGTGATAATGCTAAGAATCTATGTGTTATATTTGATTCAAATCTTCGATTTAACTTACATGTGAATAATATTATGAAGTCGAGTTATATGAAGATGAAGCTTTTATATTCTAGTCGCCATATTCTAAACTTTAAGTGCCGCAAAAAGTTGTGTGAAAGCCTCATATTATCAATTTTAGCTTACTCTCTAGTCCTCATTTACTCATGCCTAGACTCAGCTTGCAAGTCAAAATTGCAGAGGCTTCAGAACAACTGTTGCAGATTCATATTTGGGCTTAGGAAGTACAGTAGCGTTTCTTCAAAAATCAAGGAGTTACAGTGGCTCAGAGTTGACGGCTTATACAACTACTCTATGGCTTCATTGGTGCATAGACTTTTTAAAACTGGTGAACCCGTCTATTTGCTCTGTAAGTTGATTCCGCGTGGAAACCAAATTACTCTACATCTGCGGCACAATGATCTACTTTCCATTCCTATACATCGTACGTCGGTCTTTGAAAGGTCCTTTACTTGCGGTCAAGGTATACAATTCTTTACCAGCTATCTCTAAGAGCAGCGCTTCAAGAAGACAGTCAAGTTGCACTTTCTGGACTCAGCACATTGAGTGATAAATTCATTTTGCTTGTTCTTTTGTTTCTTTTCTTTGTATATGTTCATATTATATATTTACTCCTTTTTAATGCATTCCTTACAGCTACTGATTCATGTTGTTATGCTAATGTTTTGTGATGTCTGGTTGTAGTATGGTTGAGTGGTAGAGTAGCCATGGCTAAACTTCGCCATACTATGATCATTTTCTGAATAAAGTCATTATTATTATTATTATTATTATTATTATTATTATTATTATTATTATTATTATTTCTCAACAAAACATGTACATCGAACCGACAAATTTTTCGCAAGTTTGTGGAAATGAATATCACAAATGCTCATCCGCGTCTGGTAGGTACACAATTGTGTTCTAAGTGATGAATGTTAAGCGGAGCGCGGCGGGGGTGCGCGCTGATTTCATGTTGTGACTTGCCGAAACTTGTACAAAAATATGCAATCGAAGTTGCACATATACTTTATCTGAAGTCACTTGAAATAGCATAAAAACCTTTGGTCGGCGCGTCCTTTGTAATTTCATGACGTATCATAGGCGTGCGGTCATTTATTTAGAACGATAATAATAATGTTTTTATATCACAATAAATGGATTTTACTATCTTCTTATTTTTTTGATTTGGAATAAAAAATACTTATATTGGGAGTTTAATTTATGTTGACTGAAAGTTAAGAAATGGAAAAATTACAGAATTCCAACGTTTGACATAGGCAAATATTTACATAGCAGGTAGGTATATAAAAAGGTATATAAAGACTTACATTATAGGTATTTATATATCATCCTCGCCTTCGGAGCTGTCGCTAGAGTCATCTTGTAGAGGAATTACAACGGGATTTACAGGAGGCAAAACACAATATTCATTTTCTTTTTCAATAATATGCCTAGAACACTGCTTCCATAGGTCTGTGGCAGCAATATGAGATACTGCATCTCTTATTGTGGCCAATAGCGATTCACTTAATTGAGGGGTCTGATTATGTTTTCTTACTTTTTTTTTAAAGCAGCCCAGACCAACTCAATCGGGTTAAAAATGCAGTAATAGGGAGGTAGACGTAATACTTCATGGCCATTTTGCTGAAGCAGATTGTCAACAACATACTCTTTTTCTCAAATTTTTGTCTTTTAATAAGATCCAATAATATGGCTTTGGTTGATTTTTGTGGTATTTCCATTCCCTTATCCTTCATAAAATCAATAATGTCTTGTTTTTTTGTGCATGTATTCGGAATTTTGTTTTTCTGTCGGGAATGGTATGGCGCATTGTCCATAATAATCACTGAATTTGGGGAAATGTTTGGTATTAACTGCTGCTCTATCCACTTTTCAAATAAGTCGGAGGTCATGTCCTCAAGATAGTCGGCACATGATTCTTTGATATTTTTGGCAGATAACAGCAAGGCATTAGGTATAAATCCATTTTCACTGCCAGCATGGAGAATAATGATTCGTTTGCATTTAAAATGCACTTGTTGCTGTCGTCAACCCAGCCGTACTGCACAACATCATGGGTATCATACCACGTTTCATCCAGGTAAATCAGATTTCTTTTCTGCTCTCTATAGATTTTAACTTTGTGCAAAAATTCTTGGCGCAATTCAACGATTCGAGACGACTCCATAATCACCATTCTTTTATCTAATTTTTTGTATTGAAAACCACACAGTTTTACAATACAGTGCAGTGAGTCTAAGCATTTGTAATTATAAAAATCTTCAGGATAATCTTTTAATTTATCCCGTATCATTTCCAACGTGGGCACCAAATTTTCTTTATAAAATCCGTATATTATACGACGAATATCTTCCTGAAAACCCACGTCTATTCTTTTTAATTTTTGCCCTATGCGCTTTCTGTGGAAGGAATGGTTGACTACATCTCCCTTTTTTATAACCCGATAAATGGTAGACCGACTGATTTTTGTCAGGATACAAATTCTGTTTAAAATTTGATTTTGGGAGGAATCTGGATTTTCGTTTTTCAATCATACATATTTAGGATTACTCTTTGGGTCTGTTCCTCTTAATCTTTATGAAAGAATTCTGCCTGCACAGGTTCATCAAAAATCTCCTCGTGGCTTGGAGCATTTTCCCAAGGTCTCCAAAGAGCCATATTTAGGACACACAAGAACAATCAACACAACAATTAAATCAAAAAGTAAACTGAGTATTCAAAAGTCAAAAACACACAAACTAATAAAATCTATGAAAAAACACGGACAGACTAAAGAAAACACGTTTATTCACCGCTACACGGCACTGGCTAAACTGTTTCAATTTTCAGTAGCCACCTGCACTTGTTCGGACCTCTGAAATACACGCTTTCTCATTGGCTATGTCCACGCATAGGCGTGCTTTACTCCACGTGGACCGGTGAAACTGCCTTTGATCTTATACGGGGGATATTTGCTGCGAAATTTGGCGATTTTTGCAGCAACAGAGCGTGTTAAATATAGATCTATAAAACGCACCCGGTATTTCACAGTGTTTCAAGTGACTTCAGATAAAGTATAACTCCTTCATCTTCTGCCCTACAAATATACCGAATTGCAACATCGCATTAGCGCCTGAGGTGATTCAATATGCATTTAGGTAGTGGCGAAATGATATGAACTGTAGAAGAGTAGCGTCACTCCATCGTTAAAACAGTTTTTGACGAGGTGTCTGAAATTACATTGTGGTATCCAAAATCCTAGAATCGCAGAACACTGTATTGTTTAACGTGTCGCGCAACTAGCAGGACGTTGGGGTGCTAATATTTCGATGTTCCGCTAATGATGTAAAGGCGACTATTGTTATTCCAACATATTATTTGGAAATTTAGACATCGTCGCTTAAGTTGTAATACCACGAAGCGCAAAAAAATAGCTTATGTATTTGCTTGAAAAAGCCACCGTGATTGTCGGAATGTCATCAATAGGCACTATTAGTTTATGAGGTTTAATTTGCGACTAGACAGACATGGAGGATTATAAGATCATTCGATAGCGACTCCAAAGGCCCACCGTTCTTTTTGCTCCTCTAAAAAGTTGTTAGTTTTAAGTTACACCGACATGGAACTCTTTTTATTGAGCAACTAAATGTTTGTGATGCATGGGTGGGTAGTACCAAAAAGAAGAAAATACGATACAAATTTGTTATTTAGTTTTACATTATACGTCAATGAGTAATGGCAAACCTTTCCAAAGTAGATTGTTCAAGTATATTGGGAGAAAATAGATGTCATATTCAATTTATTTAATTTTATACTCCTCCGTCTACATTATTCGTGTTCACTGAAAAATAAATACGAACATTTAAAAAACAAAGTGAATTTTTTCATCTGCACTGAAAAAGCTTTTAGGATTTGTTGTTGTTGTTGCATTCAAAATAGATTTCCAGTATACAGTGAAAATTATTCTATACTATACACTGAAAAAAACCTCCATTTCCCCAAGTTGGGAATATCATTTCAAAGCGAACCTCACTAACTAAGTTTTTCAAAAAGCTTTGTGAAAACAGTTTAGCTATAGTTTGCTTTCAGTGACAAAAAGCATAACAGGAAAGTGAACAAAAAATCAGGCTGAATTTTTTTCTTAGGATGCGATTAGAGGTAATAATAGGCCAGCCTTCTAAATGCTAAATCCACTAAACGTAAGAGTCAAATAGAAAAATTCGATTTTTTTTCTAGCTACTGTCAATATCTTTGCGAGCCAAAAACACAAAATACAGCTTTTGTCTTTGAGGTGCCGCAGCGCCGACTGCATAGGCGTACCCGCTGGTTGTTCTACTTCCAAAAAACTACATGGATTACTCTTAATGCCTATTGAAATTTAAAATATTATTTTTTTTTCTCAAATGTTTGGTAACACTTTATGACTAAAAACAAGATATTTTCTTTGATTAATGCATTAAGTTGTAAATTTAATCAAGAAGGACTTATTCATTTCTTATTTACTTCGTCGCCGTCGCTGGATGGATGCAAACCCAATGATATTAGAAAGAAGGGCGGAACTCTTTGAGCTAGGCCCACAGACCCCACGCCTCTGTTCCTATTCTGGTATGGACACACCGGCGTATTCAAGGGAGGGGGGCTCCTCGGAGTTTCCCTTCCCGAAGCTCAACAGCTCATTAGGCTTCTTCTACATATTGCAGCATGTTATACCTTCTGTGAAGTGTGCTACCTGGACTAAGCGAGTTCCCCCCCTGCTATGCAGTTTTCTATCTCCACGACCCTGGATCCTGAGCCTCCTCCCAGATTTTTTTCTGGATAACACCACTGGTTGAGCAGTATCTCAATCTACAGGAAACGATTACTATCGCGAAATCAACCAGAACAGTGGCTCCTACAAATCACTTTTATGGGCATCCTTAAAATTTCCGTCATCGGACTAAACTAGGAAGTGAATAAAATTAATAAATCATAACTGATCATAATTGTTTGTATTAGCATTGGGAGGATTTCTGGAAAAGCAAAAATTCTATATACTTGGATTTCTGCTTAGATTGGCTGAACCTGCCAGTATGTCTACAAAGTAAGAAGCATGTAGACCAGAATGCAGTTATGTACAGGGTGACTTCGAAGTTGAGTCATTTATTTTAACAGTGAGTAGATCTGATCAAAAGAAATGTTTTTTTCCTTTAACATTTTTCTGGTAAAATTAAAGTAACAAAGTTATAGCTCTTTAGAAGATTGAGTACCGCCCTGTCTCAATAATAATATTATGTGCTCGTGTTTGGCAACAACGGATATAATCCGCCTTATCGGTTCATCGCATCGGAAACAAAAAAGCGAAAGAATTTGAAACGTTTATCACGATGTTTTTCGTCAGTCGGTAATGCGTGAGTGAATAGTGGTGTTTGTTGCGTGACTCAAACGAAATGAAAAATGACACATGTTTACGAAAATGCTGAACTTGTGGACATGATTCTTATTTACGGGGGGGGGGAGTCTTTACAAAATGCTGCCGCCGCATCACAGATTTGTGCGAATCGGTTTCCCAATCGAGTGCAACCAACCCCTCGTGCCTTTGTTAATGTAGTACAAAGGGCTCGTGAATCAGGTGACTTAAGACCTTACAGGGGAGGGCATGCCGGTGCTCAAAGACCGCACGATCAAATACAGGGCCGCACTAAAATACTTGTCGGGAGGATACTTTATAAAACAAGGTAACATTTTTTTTTAATCTTTTTTTATTTTTACACACATATTTTGGTTTATCTTCCTTCTACAATCATTATCTGAAAATTAAAGACTCAACTTCAAAGTCACCCTGTATAGACACAGAAAGTGGTTAAACTGAATACTCGTGAAATACTTTTCAGAGTTAATGAAATTAGTTGCAAGAAGGATAAATAGCCAGCGCTAATTTAGTAAAGTAAACGTTTTTCATATTTACATTTTAGAAGAGAATGTTCAGTTTCCAAACGTTAGGTAGCCTAGCACTTACGGCTTGTCTATTTAATACCAAAGATCCAACCTACCATATCAGAATTAATCAAACAACCTGCTTCTGCCTGAATATTGAAATTTGAAGGAAATATTTTGCTTTTGAAAAGCCTGGATATATATTTTACAAATAAAGATGTAATCTGCTTTGAAAATCACACCATATTGAGATTTTAATTAATCCTGCACCTCATCAACAGCAATAGCCCACCGCCACTGGAGACAACTCAATCAAGCCACGCGCCTCTATAGAATGCGGTTCCCTTTATCTATAATTTATTTCTCGCATCAGTAATGCTTTTTAGACTGTCTTCGGCGCTAATACAACGTTGAAGTTCAGTATTTTGGGAGGCCAGAAGATGAAAGTGTAACTTCGATTGCATATTTTTGTACAAACTGCGATTGACGACGCCGGGTTTTGAAACAGCGGTTGACAGAATAAGTGAATATGGTATTTAATTTCCAATTTTATGCGTGTAAATTAAACATTACATTGTAATGTTATTTGTTAATGATGTTTGTTTATTTTTTTTGTTTTTTTCTTTCTAAAATGCAAACGCTTTCCGTCCCCCTCTATGCCCCCCTTGGGAGGCGCGCCCTCCTGGTTGGGAACTCCTGGTGTAGGGGGTCTAACTTGTGCCGAACATAATATGAACATTTATGAACTGATGGCAGCGTTGCGTAAGAAATGTAGAGTCAACCTATTTGACGCATTTTTCATTTCTTTACTAATAACAATAACAAAGGAAAGACCAGTGTCATACTTGGAAAAGGTTGGGAGATTGAGATATAATTCAAGTTAAAATGGTATAAGAATGTTCCAACTAGCTCAATGATATATGACTTATGGCCATTGGCTTGACTACGAGAATCCACCATTTTTCCCATCCTGATGTTCGTGACTTTCCTGGCTATGCTTGAGAAATAGACATCTTCCACCCCTGCTTCTCAGTGCGTCCTAGGAAATAGAGCGTTTCCCTATAAATGCAAGGGTCTCAGCGAGCGTGTTCAGTCATTTCTTTTATGGTCTTGTTGACTGGAAGGTTAACTTTAGTAAAAGTTTTTCATCTCCCATAACGGAGCGTATATTATCTTTATGGATTTATGGCTTAGCGCAGAGTAGATGGATTAATATTTGGGAGAGTTCCGTCGTTGTGTAGCTAGGCGCCCCTTCAATTTGGGGCCCGCGAGGAGAGACAAACGCCCTGTCATCCCACAGTTGCAGCCCAAGTACACTTTAGTCCGAATTGAATCGTTTTGTCGGATTTCCTTGTTGCGGCCATATATAACAGTTGAAACGATTAAATTTTATATTAATCTCACTGGATTTATGGTTGACTTTATTATCCAAGAGGAAATAAGTTATTTTTATACATTGTGTGTTTCGCATCTTCAAGTCGTGTAACTAGTTCATGATAATTTCGTTTTCTATATTCAAAAATTACTTTATGTGGGCATATACGTATATTTTTTGAAATGATAGCGATTATTTTCCAGTTGTAAAAAGTTTACGTATTAGAAAAAAAATCGCCCGCTTGTAAAATGTAGCACTTAAGTCGTTTGATGAAATGAATCACTAATTGCATACGTCAAAAGTTTTCTTGGATGATTAATTCAAATACCATCCAGATTAATTGAGTTTCCTTATTCGGCGTTAATCATCGGTAAGGTTTCCTTGAAATTAAATAAGTTTTTCTGATAGTTGAAAAGTAGTTTATCAAAAAAGTAATTTTTTTGCGAAATCACAGATGGGCATACAGTGCTTTTCTCCCACTTTTTTGCGAAATCACAGATGGGTATACAGTGCTTTTCTCCCACTTATTTTTTTGAATGAGTCAACTTCCACTTTTACGCTAAAATATCATCCTGAATTTTAGCTTCCTAGCTTGATCCGTTCAAAAAATAAATAGTGTGTTCTTTATGTTATATAACATAGATCTTGCATCATGACACTCAATTGGTCCTGTGGCGACGGAGCTGCGGGCGTATCTAAGCTCACCGCCGGACGCTCCGGTCTGGCTGCTAATCTATCCGTACTGCAGCGCAAAAAAACGTACATGGAACATGCACGAAATGAACGACAACTCGCTGTAACTATGCCACGCTTGGTGCAGCCGCGCAGATGTGGAATGAGACAACGTTGCCAGATGTACAGTAACTAAAGGTAGGGAGTGAAAAATGTCTGTTATGGGGCTGTTTGACTCACTTATCCGTCTAATTCTTCTGTTGAACATGTTCGAGCTGACTTTTTTCTCAGAGGATTTAAATTGCGCTGAACTTAATCCTTTATCTGTTGCGTAGGAAGTGTAGAGTCAACCTACTTGACGCCATTTTTTGATGTTAGTTCGCTGCCGACCTCGATAATTCATCGCACCTATTAGACATATTTCACAGATCGTAGATTTCCCCGTACACTTGCCCTTAGAATGTTGCAGAAATATTTTAGCGAGATAAGAATTACAGAAAAAATGTATAGATACTATAACCACATTTGCCACGATGCTATTAGGTATATTATTTACTGGATGGTTTTCGAATAATATTCCTACAAAGACGCACGACTGTATATATTTAAGGCTGAAAAGGATTACGTTACAATTACTAGAGAAAGAACATAATGCATATGAAGCCGCATTAAAGTTTGCTAGGGGTGGAAAAGCGCTTGAAATATTGTGTTCTCTGTCGAAGTGCATTCACCTATATTTAGGTCAAACTTTTTCTCCGCCTGGCTATGGAATTCAATCCAAGGCTACATATAGGGTTTTACATTTGTTTTACTGATACAAAACTCCAACCATTCAATGAGAGCTACTGAAGTTTAAACTATACTACTATATGGAAATGAAAGATATAAAAAAATTATAATATCAACCACTCACCTACCGACAAAAACTGTCCATCGTTCAAATATTATCAGGAACAACAAAACCCAAGGATACTTTTTTAAAATTCAACTTCATCTTTTGATACTCCTATCTCTAAAGAGAACCTAAAAATGTCAGTCAATAAATACATTAATGATTTCCAACTCCCAAGTATTGCAACAAATATAGCACAAAACATCGATAAACTTGATTTATGTACACAAAATTCTGATGCAAAATTTCGAATTTTTAATATGAACATAAGGAGTATAAAACACAACATTGATTACTTAAAAATACTACTCGGCCAAATATGGTACAATTTTGATCTAATAGTTTTAACTGAAACGTGGCAAGTGGTTGATATTTCTTGCTTCAATCAGCAGGGATATGACACGCTGTATAACTTTGGCACTTAAAACCAAAACGATGGGGTGATAGTTTTTGTAAGAAATAAACTTCAATATAATCATGATACATTCACTTTTACCGATGGAATCAAAATGTTTAACATAATGATCCAAATTACCCATAACAAAATTGACGATTCTGCAATTTATCGTCCGCCATGTTCAGAACCCCACGAGTTTTTAAAGAATATCGATTTTTTTTTCAAAATCAAAATAACGTTCATTTAAAGCAACATATTTTCTTGGGAGATGTCAATATAAATATTTTGGACGATGATCCCATCACAAATCCTATATAAACCTACCTACAAGGTCCATCAGTGGCACATGTATAGATCACTGCTTTGTGAAAGACCTATCCAACAAAATTACTTGTATACCAATAATCCTAGAAAGCGATATTACTGACCACTTCACCACTATTTTACTGATATCTTCAAATGAAAAGCATTCTAATATCCCTGCCGTTAATAACAACCAGGAAAATTACAAATTTTTTGTTGACAATTCAAAGCTAATATCAAATGTCAAACAAGAATCCTGGGAACAATTATACTCTATAAATAATATAGACAAAGCAACGGGACTGTTCATAGAGAAAATAAAAAAAACTAATAGATATTAGTACCAATAAAGTAATAATTAGTCACAAAGAGAAAAGCAGAAATGTCTGGATTACCAAAGGATTAATAACATCGGCAATAGAAAAAGAAAGACTGTATAATGTAATGAAAGTAACGCCAACTACAGAGAATATCGACTGCTACAACCAATATAAAAATAAATTTCTAGAACTTGCAAGCCAAACCAAACGAAAACATTGCCTAAATAAATTGAATAATAACTTAAATGATCCTAAGCGGCTTTGGACAACTATTGATGAGATTACTGAGAAAACAAAATTTAAAGAGTGTGTCACTGAGTTAAATACAACATGCGGAACAGTATTAAAAAATACTCAACAAATATGCGATGAATTTGTACAATTTTTTACTGACATAGGCGAAAATTTAGCAAGAAATATACAAGCAGATGTACCCAATACTCAGCCTCCAAAAAGATCTTTGAACTCATTTATTTAGGATAAAGTCGAGCAATGTGAAGTATACACCACTGTTATGTCCTTAAAAAATCGAAAAAGTCCTGGGTTCGATGGTATTAAAAGCGAGCATTTGAAAATTATAGCCGAAGACATAACAGAACCCACTCACTTACCTAATCAACAAATGCTTTGAATCTGGCATTTATCCCTCAATTTTTAAAAAAAAGGTAATATAATACCGATACATAAATCAGGAACAAAAACAGATGTTAACAACTATAGACCAATATCAATAATATCCAGTGTAGCAAAGGTTTTTGAAAAATTTTTATCTACTAGAATGTTTCGATACCTCACAAAATTCAAAATTTTAAGTGAAAATCAATATGGATTTACAGAAGGGAAGGCTATATCCGACGCAATAACTAAAATTGTAAATCAAATACATCAAAATATTGATAACAGAATCCCTTCAATCTGCATTTTTGTTGATTTAAAGAAAGCTTTCGACACAGTTAATCACAAATTATTATTAGAGGCATTGGATAGAATTGATTTCAGAGGAAACGCGTACTCACTGATCGAAAATTATTTGTCAAATCGCCCACAATCTGTGCCGATATCAGGATCGTTTAGTAAAGAAATGTATATTAAGTGTGGTATCCCACAAGGAACTGTCTTAGGTCCGCTATTATTCAATATATATTTAAATGATATTTACCAAATTAAGTGTGTTGGCAAAATAACCAGTTTTGCAGATGATACTGCAATATTGTATGAAGGCACTGACTGGTCTGATCTGAAAAATGTAATTGAAAATGATTTTATCAAAATTATTCGGTGGTTTAACAGTAGAAAATTAAGCATTAACTATTCTAAAACACATTTTTTACCATTTGGATCTTATGCTAGACATCTGCCAAATTACACAAATTTTTCCTTCAACATTAATGATCAAAAAATGCAAGTTAATAGAGTGCCCAACATAAAATACCTTGGAGTGGTCTTGGATCCTCACTTACGATGGGACATCCATATCAACTATATTTTAAAGAAAGTTAGATTTGTAACCTACAAAATTAAATACCTTGGGAATATATTGACAGAAAAATATCCTCGAACATTATACCATGCACTGATTGAGCCTCATCTCACATATGGTATATTAGCATGGGGAGCTGCATGTTCCTCACATATCTATAATTTAGATATTTTTCAAAAAAGTATTCTAAAAATGATATTTAAAAAACCAAAACTTTATCCCACTGTATGATATAAGACAGCTTTATTTCTTACACAGTATCACTCACTACCATAAATTTGTAAACACCGACCAAAAAATTAAACATAATCATTATACAAGGTACAAAATTCGTGGCACAGTAGTTCCTCAGCCGCATAAATCTATAATGCAGCGGTCATATATCTATTTAGTAGCGCCAAAATTTTATGAAATTATACCTAAAGACTTAAAAGATTTACGTTTCGGAAATTGTTTTAAAAGAAATTTAAAGAAGTGGCTACATTCTATATCTAGGACTGAAATTCATAAACTCATAAATACGAACATCAAGTAAATACATAATCTACTGTAGCTTATTTTGTCCTTTTTTGTCATTTGCATTCTACAGTTGCAACTTAAAATTATTGGTCCATGTTTGTTACCTTTGTACATTGAGTGAATAAATATTATTATTATTATTATTATTATTATTACTATTATTATTATTATTATTATTATTATTATTATTATTATTATTATTATTATTATTATTATTATTATAACAAAAACTTGGTACAATGAACATAGTAACTGTTTATATTAATACTCGTAGGCGGGGCCAGAATGTGTGCATGTTGCGTGTTCCCTCGCCAGAGTCCGTTTGGCGTCTCCTCTTTCCCCTGTATCCCCCTATGGCCAAACGGAATCCCATTGATGTTTAGGCCTTAGGCCTTCGTGGTAGTCGGAGTATAAAAAAACGATGGGTATCTTCGATGGTCTCCAGGTCCATCTGAATTGATCCTAGAGATTATAATGGTGCATTACCTTTCTCATACTCTTTAGACAGTAACAAAAAAGTGAGTATTTTTGTCGGTATGTTCTTCTTCTTTCTTTTATACTGAAATAGCCTCCAATGCAGTCAAGTACCTCTAACTAATATAATAAAGATAATAATATCTTGTTGATGTTTATACGAGCTTTGAACTAAATAAGATTAGCAGAACTGGGGAGTTGGGGTGGTCGTACCGGAAAGTTCTCGATTTACCGGATTTGCAAAGCTGACCAAGTTAGAATGAGAAACAGGGGCATGGTAAGTTCATCTAGAAGGCATAAGACTCTGTGATATCATCGATAGAAGCTCAAATGATTTAATTCTGTTAGCTATATAAATAATTGTGGTTATGCTACTAAACCACCGGGCAATAATCGCTCCGATACAACCCCCATGGGTGCCCATCACTCGGGTCGAGTTTCAATGAACGAATGAACGGCCGGCGATTTCGGCTAATGCGATGTCCGATGGGCAGGCAGTTGTTTCAGAGCCGTCCGCAATGGCCATAAATAAGCCATTTGGGCGTTCGAGAGTTCCACCCTGAGGGACCCGATGACAAAGTGGACCCTCGCGAGATGCGAGATGCACTCCCGCTTGTCAACGCTACTATAACGATTTCGGAACTAAAGATTTCTTTTCATGGGGCGCAGCAAGTGGATTATTAGGTCGGTTGATAAGTCTAATCGTAATACTGCAGTTAGACCAGCGTTGGACAACAAACGCAGTATATATAACTGAGAGAGACTAATGCGAAAATTTAATCGTGTCGTTTACTTATGTTCAAACCATTTTGCATCTAACCGCTTAAGTAATCTGGCACCTGGCCCAATACATATGGTTAAATGACATATAATTTAAGTTTTTGACTAAAGTATAATAAAAATAAGCATAATAAACTATACATATGTAGAATAAGAAAACGACGATCATTTTCGCTAGAAATGTACAGGGTCTACCATTTAAAAAAATACAGTAAATATACAGGGTGACTTCGAAGTTGAGTCATTTATTTTAACAGTGAGTAGATCTGATCAAAAGAAATGTTTTTTTCCTTTACCATTTTTCTGGTAAAATTAAAGTAACAAAGTTATAGCCCTTTGGAAGTTTGAGTACCGCCCTGTCTCAATCATAATATCATGTGCTCGTGTTTGGCAACAACGGATATAATCCACCTTATCGGTTCATCGCATCGGAAACAAAAAAGCGAAAGAATTTGGAACGATGTTTTTACAAGTTTTTATTCAGTTCAGTTATACATACAGTCAGTGTCAGTCGCGTGTGAATAGTGTCTGTTGCGTGGCTCAAACGAAATAAAAAATGGCACATGTTTATGCGGATCGGTTTCCCAATCGAGTGCAACCATCCTCTCGTGCCTTTGTTAATGTAGTACAACGGGCTCGTGAATCAGGTGACTTAAGACCTCACAGGGGACCTCACGATCAAATACAGGTGCGCACTGAAATACTTGTCGGGAGGATACTTTATAAAACAAGGTAAAAAATTTTTTTTATTTTTTTTTCTATTTTTACACACATATTTTGGTTTATCTTCCTTCTACAATCATTATCTGAAAATTAATGACTCAACTTCAAAGTCACCCTGTATAAATCAGAGATTGCCTGAAAACTTTATATTAGGTCCTACAACTTTTACTATATTTTGGCGTTAAAAATCTCAAGATGGCGGCTGAACATAGAACATTTTATTTACTGTATAACCATGGAATATAATATCGCCATCTCTCAAAATGGCGGATTTTCAGGCAGTCAAAGTCGATCACCTCAGATCGCTATAGTATATTATAACAATATTTTTCTTACATACAAGTCTACCTGAATGAGCAATAAAATATGAAACATCCTGTTTTAAAAAATGGCGTCAAGTAGGTTGACAGCACTTCCCACGCAAAACGCTGTCATCAGTATCATGAAGGATTATGTTCGGCCCAAGTAAGCTAGCTACAAAAATGTATAACAAAAAATTATATGGATCATCAAACAATCCCGTATACGAGTACAATTAGTTCATACTCCATAGTCTCCATCCATTCGATGACGCTAGCACTAGTTTCTTTCGAACCCTAAGTATCGACCATCTGACAACGCTGCTGGTTACCACATCAGTCAAACAGGTTATAATCGCCAGCCACTGCGTCCTGCCGGCGATGCTGTTAGACACAAGGCAGGGTTCGGCGTATGAAAGTCGCCGTTGCATCCCATGGTCTCAACCAACCGCGTGTCTCGACTATAAATATTTGTCTGTTAAAAAGAAGGAAATGTACGGGGAAATTTTTAATGTATGACATTATGTACTGTCACACTGTACTATGTTAAAATGTGTATAAATATACTGCCGCCAACAAAATGAGATTTACCTTCCCCCACGAAGTTGCATGCGGTCTAAAGATTAGCTGACAGACCAACGAAAATGAGTAACATGGCTTCAGGTCATATATCATCCGAAAGCGTAATACCCCATTTCCGAAATTTTTCGCAATTACAATACGTCCCTCGCCGGTAAAAAAGATTTCTGTAAAAAACAACCTAAATTTTCGAAACGGCTAAGGCGATTTCAACAAGCTTGGGCTAGTTGAAAGGAGCTATCTTGGACTACCTAAGATTTAGGTCAAAGAAAATTTTCCATGAAAATCCATTGAATTTTTATTTTTTAAACTAATTTTCCGAAATTCTTTTTTTTTTTTCGTCAGAATAAAATCACCCTTTTTAATAATATTAAAAAATATAGCTAGAAGATAAGTAAGTAATGCTAATAAAAAAAGGCATATTTTTTGGTTAAATATATATTCACTATGGGTTTATACGAAAAATTAATACATATATACACATAGTTTATTCACTAAATCAAAGCAGTTACGACACAACGTCAAATAATGACAGTGACGCACATCGTTGCCACATTAATTAAAACTAGGTCCTAGGACGTTTTACAAAATCTACTTTATGTCTTCGATGCCTTACCGCAACCAACATTACAGAGCGTATGTTTTGTAAACGTTACGGACTGCAAAGGCAATAATAGAGCTTCATGATCTCGTTCGGTCTCAAAATATTTCGTCAAACAACTGACGAATTATTTTGCTTGCGACCCAGAGGTTTCGGCATTTTACCAAAATGGTTAGGACACCTCAAAGTTTTGAATAAATATGTTTTATAAAATAATGCAAATATTGAGGCAGTAAATAATGGTTTAAAAATACTAAAAACCACGCTTTCATAGCATTTACTCTGAACTGAATTATTCTGTTAACTTAAATTTCATTATAATTTTATTTTGAGGTCATTATTATGATTGATTGTTTGACCATCTACTACTGTAATATAAACCCTTTGTAATTAAAATTTATTTTCTACTTTTTAGTTCCGTTAGCTATACGAGTAAAAGCGTGTTTTTGGTTTTTTAAACTTTTATTTATTTTGCATTTTTTAGTTTGATTTATCAATTAGTTTTTTGTGCACATGTGGTATTGAAATGTCTTGCGAATCATTTCGTAATCTAATCACATAATTTAAAACTTCACTGTTGTATGGGTTTTTTCCTATTAACTTAGAGCAATCAAGTTCTTCAATCCTAATACAGTCTAAAGATCTTGCACAACTAACTGCTACATAAGCTTGTCCAGCAGCAAACAGTCGCGAGCCTAGATAAATAATGACTGCACGATCGACCGTACAACCTTGCATCTTGTGGACGGTCGAAGCCCAACTCAGGATTAATGGCAGCATTCGCAATGAACAAGGTGAGAACGCACTACCTTCTATCTGCCTCCGTTGTGCTGTGCCGAGTGCTCAAACCAACAAAGAGTGGGTCCAAAACTGTACGCATGCGCAGATCGCGCGCTAGCTCTATACCTCTTACTCCCCTACAGAGGATCCATAAAAGAATTTATCAATCCTGGCGGTAGTAATAAGGAGAATGGAAAACTGTTATCAAATTATTGCATTGTCATCGGTCCTTGATTCTTGTGCGAAGTTTCAAATTAATCGAAGTTCTGGAAATTGGTGAAAACTATGCTCAAAGATTCAATTACATACATACATACAGGCCAAGCTAATAGAAACGTGTTAAAAAAAGGTATACCACAATCTGCCTCCTGTGAGGATTGAACCCACGTTCCCTGGCTTACAAGACCAGCGCTCTGTCACTGAGCTACAGAGGCTTGTAGTTTCGCTATTCGTAAGGTGGCATTTAAAATCGGTGGCTTTTTCTTAACATATCTGCTTTTTACAGAATTTTACGAATAAGGATAATGGAACACTGTTATCAAATTATTGAATTGTCTTCGGTTCTTGACAGGTGTGCGATGTTTCATATTAATCAAACTTCTGGAAATTGGCGAAAATTATGCTCAAAGATTCCGTTACATACATACATACAGGCCAAGCTAATAAAAGCGTGTTAAAAAGAATGAAAATAAACCACAAATAAACATCAGCCGTTGGCGTAATTATTTGACAAGCTTTGCGCCAATGTCACAACACAGAAAACTGTTACCAACATAAATGTACACGGGAAATTCAAACTATACGTACCTATTTAGGTTCTATTATAAATAATCTTCAAATTTTCAATAGTTGTCAATAGTTTTTCGAACGACGAAGCTGTTGATATGTTTGCCGTTTATTTTGAATGTCCTCAGATTGCGGCAGTTAAAATTTCAAAAAGCGCTCCGATAGCACCCTGGAAAATTGTCTTCTGAACATACTGTATGAATTTCATTCAAAAATGTTGAAAAATGGAGTGTCAGTTTCGAATCAGCTGAACCCATGTAAATGGCTTGAAACTCACTGCGACGGAGCCGCTATAATTGAAAAAAAGGGCGTGGATAAATGAGGGAAACCTTATTATAAGTACTGTGGTGCGCCGATGTATACGGTATGGAAAACATCAGATAAAGTTAATATTTTTTTTTATATTCCCATACATGCTAAGATAAGAAAAAAGTGGTGTGAATCTATGAAAATGCATAATATGTTTTCAAAAAATATTCATATGGTTGTGAAGATCATTAATTTAAACGTAAATACAGAACACGGAAGTACCATTTTATGTCCAAATATTTTTTTAGATTACAAAGAGAATATTTTCCACTAGCCATTCTAAGAAGTGGGGTATGACGCATCAACTGATCAAACTGATAGGTTGACAATCAATGACAGCGATAAAGGATTGGCTGCTCACTTGCCGATATCGTGATGTGACGCCAATAGCGTTGCTTTTCGATATTTTAAATTTGCCCCGTATTTTTCCTATTCTTTATTAATCAATACTCGTAATCTTATAGGGCATAAGTATAAAATAACGTTGTAGGTGGCTTTCTGTAGCAATATCAACAGTAAATAAAAATGAATAACCGGTATTTCAATCACATGCATATTCCGTATTGTCTTGACGTCGCGCTGCAGGGTGTTTTGATGTAAGTGGTCCAGATGAATAAAATTAATCATAATAATCCCGGTGATTGATTTTCCATAAACAACTCGTAAAGGGGCCGTCCCATTCCGTATCGTCATCTCCTATTTCGACAATATCGGTCGTCATCAAAGCCGTCAGCACTTCGGCCAGAAAGCCACCGCGGGGTCGAGTCGTTTTTAGAGCTGCTGGGTAGGAGGATTGCGGGGACGAGGGTGAGTTTATTGCATTACCAATTTAACTCGTTATAATTACGGCGGCGTTAGCTGCTAGCAAGCAGGGCGGCAGGCACACAACAGATCTTCATTAGGGATTCTCCTGAATGCTGTCTGCTCGTGTGAAGTCTGCCAAGAGAAAGCGGAAACGCCGACAAGAGATTTTGATGTGATGAATGAAATAAGCGATGAAATTTTATTAAGAGCGCAACGTGTTACAGACTGGTGTAAATAGTTTGCACTTGGCCAGGTTTTTCTAGAAATGCACAGTGGTCTAGCGTTGCGATTTAGCGCTAAAAAATATTTGTATTGAGAAGATGGTGTCAAGCACTATTAGTACTACTACTGCGGTTGGAGCCATAACGCCGAAAAGTTGAGATACTCTGCAACCCTTAACCCCCAATTTTTAACCCTAACATTTATTCTAAAAATGATCAGGAGCCTCCGAAATGTCAAAAAATGAAGTAAGTAATTAACGATTCTTTCTTTTTTATTAAACTTTTTCGTCATTGGAATAGTAGTAACCTTGCATGCAAATTTCATCAAATCCATGCGGTACTTTCCGAGTTATAGACCAGCCAAGGATTAGCTGAGAGACAGATCGACAGACCAACGGATATGACTGACATCGTTTTTCGTGATGTACAGGGTGGCCAATTAAGAATCTGAGGTACTGTATCTGGGAACCTGTCCCTCGCAAATGCTTGCAGCAGAATCTATCTATACTATAACGGCCAAAAGAAAAACCTGGAAAACATTTTGAAGTTTCTGAATTGGCCGCTAGGGGGCGTAACTGCAATCTTGAATCTAAAAAAGCGATGTTTTTGTGGATTCCGCTATATTAACCTAACAACAAAATACCTGATCTATGAAGTAGAGGATAATGTGAACTTTTTTGTTCGACAATTTTTGCTGTATCTCTAAATATAAAGTGGTGTAGGGTATTTAAACATTTCTCGTATCTTCGAAACGGCTCAGCCGATTTTAACGAACTTGGGCTAGTTGAAAAGAGCTATCTTTGGGCTACAAATGTTATAATATATGAAGTTTTGTTAATTTCACATGTAGCCGGTAGATATTCCGACAGAAATGGTTAATTTTCTCAAACAAATTCAATGCATTGGTATGATTTCTTTTACAAAAGAGTAGCTAAGTGATGAGTAAACAAGCTCGCGAAAATTACATCTCGATATCTAAAAGTTAGGCCAAAGAGAAATTTTAGAATTTTTTTATTATTATGTTGTGACCCTAAAAAGGACCGATTTAAAAAAGAAATGTGAATGCTCGAAATGCTGACCATCACTCTCTATGCATTCCTGAAGCCTCTCATGGGTGGACAAAACTGCAGCTTCAATTTCGGTTCTCGGTATGTTACGTATTGCATTACGAATCTGGTTTTTCATATATTCTCTGGTTATAGGTTGAGCCTGAAACACGATGTCCTTTAACGATCTCCATAAATAAGAACCAACACAAGTTGTGTCTAGTGATCGCGAAGGCCATGGAAACATACTTCCTTTTAAAATCCACCGCTGTTGAAATAGTGCATTAATAATAGCAAAATGTGCTGGGCAACCATCCAACTGCAAAAACAAGTTTTGCCGTATTTCCAGTGACAAATCTTCCAACAACAACGGTAATTGACTATCCAAAAAGTCATTAAAGACATTCAAGGATTGCTCGAAAAAATATGGGCCAATAATTTATGCCTCCCAGTATGCCACACTACACATTTAAACTCTAACGCCCTTGGTGCTGACCTTCATGCCACCAATGCGGATCTTCTGCAGATGATTAATGCATATTGTACAGATCGACTTTTCCGTCATTGTCAAAGGTGGCTTCATCAGTCCAAAGAATTTGAAATAAAAATTCTCTATTTTCGCGTATCAAGCTTAACATCCAATGGCAATAGTCCAACCTCCGATCAAAGTCGTCCTCTTTCGACTCTTGATTTAAAACGACATGATATGGGTGCATTCTAAAAGTAATTAAAAAAGTTAGATTTAAATAAATCCCTATAGTTTGATGGCCATTAGAACTTACCTATGATCCTTCCAAATATTTTGAACTGTTGTTCGTGATATCCCCAACTTAAGAGATAATGCCCTTATGTTAACGTGAGGATTTTCAGTATATCCCAGTACGGGGTTAATATTTTCTTGTGTTCTTCCAGTTTTTTGCTGTTGAAACGTAAGCCGAAATCTACCATTGGCTCGTAAGCCTGCCACTAGTCGGGGAAAAACTCTCACATCGCAAAGGCGTCGATTTGGCTATCGAGTGGCGTAAACTCTTTTTGCTACTGCGGAATTCTGAAGACATTCAAAATAAAGTGCAAGCTTATCAGCTTCATCGTTCGTAAAACGCACTTGGTAAGCACAAAAAATTGCTCAAAGTGACGCGAAACTATTGACAACCTGTTGACAATATGAGGATTATGTTGTGGTTAGGTATTTGTTTTGTTGTAATAAATGGCCTGCTTCTATTAATTGTCTTTTTCGTATATACCCATAATGAACATGCATTTCAACAATAAAAATATGCCTTTTGTTTTTGGCATTATATGTACTTACTTACCTTTTGGCGATATTTTGTAATATTTTCAAAAAGCCCGATTTTATTCTGATGAATAAAAAAGAATTCCAGAAATAGGTTAAAGAAATAAAAATTTAAGGGATTTCCGTATAAAATTTTCTTTGGCCTAAATTTTAGGTTAGGAACAAGATACCGAGATGCGGTTTTCGCGAGCTTGTTTAGGTCTTTAGCTACTTTTTCATAAAGAAAAATTATTACAATGCATTTAATTTTTCTGAGAAAATTGACTGATACTGTCAGAATGTCGGAAACAGCCCTCTAGCGGCCGCATGTGAAACTAACAATACTTCAAATATTACAGTTTCTGACTGTTTGCCGACAGTTAAATGCGCTGTTCGTACAGAACCTTCTGACAGATCAGAGGACACCAGTCAACCAGTGACAGTAACAGGTATCAGGGTGTGTCAAAACTATCTTGAGGACTAAAATTGCTTCGCAAGAGGCATTTAATGATCGATTACTCTTCTCTAATGGAGGGTCTGGGGACACCTTCGCACCGACAGGCCGTTGACGATCTAGCTACGCCAACGGCTCTGCTAGTCAGAGCTCTCGTCCATGGCGTCGCCGCACGATGTGCCTGACTTGGGCCATCCCAACCGTGTCGAACTTGGTACATCTAGAACTGGCGGATAAAACCGCTCCTTTGTCCCAAGGGTGTCGAGACCGTGTAACAATCTACATGAGGAGCTTTTCCCAGTTTTAATAACTTTAGGCAGTTCAAAAATAGGAATAACAACGTTTCTTTAAGCTTCTCAAAGCAGCCGCAGTGCCGTGGCATGTAGCGTTCACCTGCGCGGCTGCTTCGGTGGAAAAAAAACTGAGCAATATACCAAGAAGATGAATACCTTGAAGATCTACGGAGCAGAAAATGAAACCCAAAGACCTGAATTTTGTAGAGAAACAGTGCCACAATTCAACAGAAACAAGTTTTTGTAACACTTTCGGGTGAGCAAGTGTCAGAAGAAATTTTAATGAAATTTCATTTTAAATATCAGCCAGCGCCAAAGTGCTCTGTGCTCAAATCTTTATTGACCCGGTAATGGCAAACTGAAGATTATGAATACAGTATGAAAAATTCGAACAATAGAGGACATAACTTTCAAGAACCATAATTAATACGATTTTTGTGATCACTAATCTTTTGAAAATTTTTGTTACAGTTGCAAAATGCGAAATTACGCGACACTTAGAAAGTTTCGAAGTTCAAAGTATATACTTCCGGTGTGTGACGGAAAAACTGAGTTTTCCCAAAATCGTTTTGATTTTTTCCTTACTTTATTTATATTGGGATTTTTAAATAAATTGCACATTAACGGTGACACGTTTTCTCCTCTACAAGAAGGCATAAACAGAATTTCTATATGGCGGTTCGTCTCTTGTCCTTAGCATCAACTTTATTATTTCTTAAGGACGCTATATTGCATTTTTGCACAGATGAATAGACTTTTTAACTTAGACTCAAAATATGCATAATATATATAATATATATAATACATTGTCGTTGCCAAACCTTAGTTACTTAAAAAAAATGTCTTAGGTAGGCCTTGATATTATCAGATATTTGTTTCACTCACCAAATTTATCCCAAAATCGCTCTATTTTTTCCTGACTTTATTTGTCATGGGATTTCAAAATAAAGTGCATATTGTCATTGTTACTTATTCTCGTCTACAAGACGACGTAGTCAAATTTTCAATTCGATATTTCTTCTTTCGGCTTCCATCATCAATTTTGTTTTTTCATACGGACACTATATTGGAATTTTGTATATTTAAATGGACTTTTGAGCCCTAAATTCAGTGATGTATTTCGTTAGTTGACCATAAATTTGTTGTTGGATGAAAATTATAAGGAAATAAAAGGATATGGTGAAACCTGAATCCAAAATGAAGATTGCTTGCTTTATTAACAATAATAACCATAAATAAGCAGAGGTCTTCATAGTCCTCCAAACTCTGTTGCTATACAAACAAATGAAATCTGATAATTTCAAGGCCTACCTAGGAACTTCTGGAATAACTAAGGTTTTGCAATTTCAATGTATGACATATACATTTTTGGAACCAGAATAAAAATTCTATTCATGTGTGCAAGAATCCAATATGGCGTCTATAAGAAAAAATTAAGTTGATGCTGGAGGACAAGAGACGAACGTCATATTGAAATTCTAATTGTGCCGTCTTGTAGAGGACAAAATGTGGCAGGAGAAAATTAAAACCATTTTGGGAAATTTCGTTTGTTACGTTTTTTCCGGAAGTACTTTTAATTTAAAAAATGTCTAAGCGACATTTGGCTGATTGTCTCAGTACGTAACTTTGCCCTTATTTAAGCGACTTCGTATCCTTAAACTTTTCGAGATCCCAATGGTGAAGGTTGAATTTAAAATGTCCAGTATCAGAAAAATATTATTTTCACCCCAGCAGAAACAGTCGGCCACTCCCTCTCCGTGGGCACCCGCGAAAAAAAGCTGTATCAGAAAATCTCCAGAATTCATTATTTTGTTTCTGTTTCATCAGCTTTGGGTTGGACTTACATAGCTAGAATATATAAATATTGTTTGTGCATACACTTCGGGGCTGGGCGACAAGGGAACAAAAACCCTACTATCTGAGTTTTATTAAAAGTCATTCAAAATACTTTGTACATTTCTCATGCATAATCACTGCAGACGTTTATTCAGAATTCTTACTATGTATTTACTTCTTCAACTTGTCATTCGATGTGTGGAATCATATTTCATCGAATTTATGTTTATACTTTTTATATGAGAATTGAATGGGAATTACTGAGTAGATCTACTTGACATTTTTGGGTGCTGCTATTTTTTCTAGAAAGTGTCCATGTTTTCATCTCTAGAGGAATATTCGGGCACATTCGGGCAGTTGGCCGAAAAATCCTAGATCATTCTGGTTTACAGCAAATGAGCATACCCCAACTTTTCCAAAATTGTTTACTTCCTTCTGAAAAATTTTACATTCGAATAATAATTGTACTTGATTTCGAGCTCTGACAATTTACTGGCAAATTATCTGTTGACTAATTTGACAGTCATCAAACAGTCAGAAGTTTCTGTACGAACAGCGGATTACTTGTCGGTAATCAGTCTTACCTCCCTCAGCCAACTCGTAACTGTCTCACGTACGCAATCAATACAGTCAGCGACGTGTCAGTGGCAGCTAACTGCGTAACCTATGACTTGTCGCAGACTATGAGTTTGCTGATTGTCAGCAAACAAGCTGTACGAACAAACCATATATCTTTTCAACTAGTTTGTTAAAATCGCCTCAGCCGTTTCGAAGATACAGGGTGTTTTTTACGGGAACCTTTGAATACCCCCACCACTTTATTTTTAAAGATACAGCAAAAATTGTCAAATAACAAAGTTCACATTATCCTCGAAAGATCAGTTATTTTTTGTTAGGTTAATATAGCGGAATTCACAGACACATCACTTTTTTAGATTGCAAATACACGTAGCGGCCATTTCAGAAACTATTTCACAGGCTGTTCTCTTGGCCGTTTTAGTAAGAACTTTTTTTGCCGCAAGCTTCTAGGATGGATAGGTTCCCAGATACAGTATCTCGCATTCTTAGTTAGCCACCCTGTGCATTCAAAAGTTTTCATGATTCCTTCTAGTACAATTGATAGAATTATCATGTACATATACCCGCAAGGGAGGGGAAGAGTGTGGTGGGTTCGCGGTCGCACTTGGAATCGGGTTGGCCCTTATTTGCATGTTTCGCATGGTTTTGCATACAATACTGAGAGTTTTCAGGATTTAGGCTCCTCTGAGAAAATTTGGTCAACATTGCAAAAAAAACAAATTCATCTGATGAGGGAGGCCGCAATCAACATCGGTGCTCTTCCATGCAACCCCCGGGTCGTCAAAACTACAGAAGCAGATGCACTTTAATTGAATTAAGAAGGAGATTCCAATTAAAATGAATTCCACCATTTACAAAGTACGGAAAAAATTATATTTAAATACATTATAATTCTAACTTAATTCGAATCAAGTTCGGCACTTGTATGCACTTGTACATCGAAAATGGAAGGTCATCTACACTTCTAATGTCACTGAGTATACATATGTACGAATACGCATATCTCTTATTGGTTTTTGTGCCTACAACAAGTGCAGACTGGTAGATCATCGTCATTGCCGCATCATCGGAGACGCAATATGGAAACCAAAGCTCGTCTGTATCTAATTGAAGGCTTCAAGTTCAAGGGCAAAACAGAAAAATATTTAGAATCTTATAAACAAGAGTGGCAAAAGAAGCTTCAATGAAAGTTGCAAAGCAGTTTGAAGAGCCACTAGCATGCTCATTGTACAAGTTGTAATAAAGAACTCGACAGATTTTCAGGAAATCAGTACCAACATATGTACCTGTTTATACCTGCCAACCCAGTAGTTACGCTAGAAGAAATAGGCAACCCAACGTTTGCATATTCTACAGGCTTCATATTTTCGATTGGTATGAAATTTATTCGTTAAACTTGTAAGTGCAATATTTAATAAAAGTCATTTTTAAATTTTTTATTAATCATAGCCTCGCCAGGAATTCTTTAGCCAATCCACTAGCGATAGCGATATACATTTTTTGAACATACTAGATTTGATATAAAATACTTTTCATCCATTAAAGAGATGAATGAAGGGCGTTTCCAGATTCGGATCTTCTACTACATATGTCTGTGAGCTTGCACAAACAAACTACTACCCATAGAAGCCGAATGCATTTGTATGTGTGAAGGAGATGGATATATGAAAGTCATTTCTGGAAGTTTACACAAAGCTGTTAGACTTGGTTATGTCTATGGAAATCATGGCATTTTGTCACAGTTTTCGCATTGTATTTCAAAAAGCAATCCTAATGGTAAATTATGTTCTTGAGAGCAGTGGCCAATTTATAAGTACACACGGAAGACCAAATTTGTCTGATTTGTCTGATTTGTCAAACCCAAGAAAGAGGTCTGTCCGAAAATTTAATTTAAATCTTGTTTTCGTTTTGATTAGAAATAACTCATTTCAATTTTGATGCGACTTAGTGTTTTAGTTTATTTTAGAATTATCTTTGATTTGTACCGATGGTGATAAAATCAACACATCCTGAGTATCATAAAAGATTTTAGTAAACGTTATTAAATGAATAGCTTTTATTATCTAGGCCGAGGTGCGTAGAAAAAATAGCCGTTCTTTCATGAGAGCAAACTTACAGTCGCGAATTTTTTTGCAATGGGATCTCAAAAAATCTTTTAGCGTTTGATATGTTTTTAATAAATTGGTATTTGTGGTAAATTTCGAATTTCCTATACGAGTAGCTTTATAAGATTCAGGAGTCTCTGCACCTTACCACTACTAACTACCCAACGAATTCAGACTAGGTAGAACGAGCAAGGTTACGATTTTGTTTGTAGCCAAAATTACATTGACATTAAATTCTTAATTTTCTACAAAAACGTACAAAATTGCGTCGGTTCCATACAATCTTAGTATTCCAGACAATTGCCGGAAATTCTAAAAAGCAGTTTAAACTGAATGAACCTTTTTAGAGATAAGTGTTATATATTGTATTCATTGGCATTGCGAAAGAATATGTACCTCAATATTGAGTTTTAAATGGAGAGTTGCGAGGTAATTTTGATTCATTTCGTTTCTCTTCTGGTTTCACTGAGCACTCACTCCTAAACTAAGGTTTGTTGTATACCCAACAACATTGAAGAATGCAAAATATTGGATAAAAACAAAATCTTTTGATGAATACTGAAAAGCATCATAATATTTCGTAATTCTCTAATGTTGCAATCTTAAATTAATTTCTTACAGCTGACCCTTAAGAAAACCATTTCTCTATCCGCCTCTGAAAATCTAATCCCCGTCTATTTATCTAATAGCGATAGATAAACCAGAAGCAATTCCAGATATTGGATCGCTTTCATAAAGATGACGAAAGCCGATACGCCGACAAAACTTTTACAAATCTGAGAGCTAGTACGCGAGAACTGCGAAGGGGGTCCAAGAGAAATTTGTTGAATTTATTGTGTAGCTGCTTCGATAAATAAAACCGGGGAGACACCCATTCAGATTTATTCATATATTCCGGGGTGCGTCTTTATGATATATAGTTGCTGGATGACGGCCTGTACTTATTCCGCAGCGAGATGAGCGACTGCTTTTCCGAAGAAAAAGTTAATGGATACACAAAACCACAAATGAGGATCTGGAATATGCATATGGCAATGACAAGCAATAATTTGAGTGGCTTGATAGGGTGACCCACCAAAGTGCAAAACATGATAAACAAGACCCAATAGTAACGAAATCTTGAAAACTAATTGACGAACATGAAATTTGGCTAGTACATGATAAACTAGAGCCATGAATCAACAAACCCCCCTCCCCATATTACATTCGTGTACACGATGAAAAAAAAATTACCAACCCACCAATTACTACAAGCTAGGGCTTAGTGCTTTTTGTATAAAATGGTCAATCAGGTCAAACATGTAACAACATGTAGAGTGAGCGCAAATACTGCACCAAACAGACAGTCACTTTTTTATCACAAAGAGGTACCTTGTGAATAATTTGAGGATTTTCAGTACCATAGAACCGACAATTTTGTTTGTTTCCGGCTCCGGTTAACATGAAATGAGATTCAACGCTCATGATGATTTTTTACCAAAAATGATCGTCACTTTCAGCCATTAGGATGACTCTTTGGGCCCATTCCAATCGACGTGGCTTATCGGCAGGTAACAGGTTTTGCGTCAGTTGAATTTTGTATGGGAACAAATGCAAATCATGACGCAATATGCCACGTAAAGTGGTTCGTTTTATGCCCAACTGCTCAGATCGACGTGTTCGAGATGTTGTTGGAGACCTATGAACACTGGTCCGTACGAGTGCGATATTTTCATCCGATCGCCTTGGTCGCTTGGGATTAGTAAGTGCCTCATCTGATGAAAATCTTTCATACAAACGATACAATGTAGTCGCGAAAGGCGCAGTTTTCACCTTATTTATTTTTCTACATGCACGTAGAGTTTTCACAATCGACTTGTTTTGTTGAATGTAAATTTCAACAATCTGAGAGCGTTCGCGTGGAGTGTACCGCTCCATTGCAAAAATTCTCCTTAGACTGATGCTTCAAACGCGCTACGTCATTACCTGATCTGTCATCTCTGTCAAAAGTTACAGTGTTGCCACATCTTTTCGTCGAATATATATGTATATATACACATATGCATTCATACATACACACCTATACATACATACAGGGTGACTTCGAAGTTGAGTCATTTATTTTAACAGTGAGTAGATCTGATCAAAAGAAATGTTTTTTTCCTTTACCATTTTTCTGGTAAAATTAAAGTAACAAAGTTATAGCCCTTTGGAAGTTTGAGTACCGCCCTGTCTCAATAATAATATCATGTGCTCGTGTTTGGCAACAACGGATATAATCCGCCTAATCGGTTCATCGCATCGGAAACAAAAAAGCGAAAGAATTTGGAACGATGTTTTTACAATTATTTTATTCAGTTCAGTTATACATAGAGTCAGTGTCAGTCGGTAAGGCGTGTGAATAGTGTATGTTGCGTGGCTCAAACGAAATAAAAAATGGCACATGTTTATGCGGATCGGTTTCCCAATCGAGTGCAACCAACCCCTCGTGCCTTTGTTAATGTAGTACAACGGGCTCGTGAATCAGGTGACTTAAGACCTCACAGGGGACCTCACGATCAAATACAGGTCCGCACTGAAATACTTGTCGGGGGGATACTTTATAAAACAAGGTAAACATTTTTTTTAATTTTTTTTTATTTTTACACACATATTTTGGTTTATCTTCCTTCTACAATCATTATCTGAAAATTAATGACTCAACTTCAAAGTCACCCTGTATATACATACACATATAGGTATACGAGTATATGAACGCTGGAGGTCTTTTACTATTACATTAATTTTAAATTTCTTTTATACGTATCATGTTGGCCATTTAATGTCGATTTTTTTCAATTATAAATTTTTTGGTTTCAATTTTGAATTTTGTTTTATTTGAAATATTTCTTATATAATTTGGTAATATGTTATATAATCTACTGGAAAGGTAAGTATGACATCTTTGGCCTATACTTTTTAAGGTGAAAGGTGTTTGCTTAATGTTGTTGATTTTGTTTCTAGTTTGATATAAGTGATCTAACGGAATAAGATTATTTCTATGGTGAAATTGATAATTTATAATTCTATAAAAAAATTGTTGCCTAGGATCTAATAGTTTTGCTTCAGAATACAACAGATCAGATGGTATAAGAGTAATTTGTCAAAGATTATTTTTAAAAATGGTTTTTGGATAATTTCTAATTTATTCATTTGGTTATTAAGTGCTTCACCCCAACCTAATATTCCGTAACTCACACGACTTTCGATCATAGCATGATATAAAATTTTCATTGCTTTTTTATCCAAATATTTGTTTAGATATTTGAATTTAAACAATATGGTCTCAAATTGGTTATTACATGATCAATATGTATATTCCACTTTAAATGTGAGTCTAAATATATCTACACCTGAATATTTTATTTTGTTTGTTAAATTTATTCGAGTATTTATATTATCACAGTTAATCTGTATAGATACAAAGGATGGTAATTTATTTCTGTGAATTGTGAATGGCATGAACATAGTCTTTTGAAAGTTTATAGCTAGGCATTTATGAACTGAAATTATTTTTAAGTCTTTTTCAACCTTCCTTTTAAATCACCCCAAGAGTTGTTATCCGATAAATGATAGCAGTATCGTCTGCAAAACATATAATTGTCCCATCATATTTTAAGCTCAGCAGACTATTAATGTAAAGTTTAAATAATAAGGGGCCTAACACTGTCCCTTGTGGGACACCATACGTTATCAATTTGTTTGTGCTTAAGGAATTATTTATTTGTACGCACTGTGTTCTGTTGGAAAGCTAACTTTTCATGAATAAGCCTTGCCTCTAATTCCTGAGTCGTGTAAGATTTCTAATAGTAGCAAGTGGTCTACTGTGTCGATTGCTTTTGCTATATCTAAAAACACACACAGGGTATATTCACTTTGGTCCAGTAATTTGTATAATTTTAATATCAAAAAAGAAATTGCGTCTTGGGTAGACTTGTTTTACTGGAATCCAAATTGTTTTTCATTAATCAGATTATGTTTATGGAAAAATTTAGAAGTGGTGCTTTTATAATTTTCTCAATAATTTTTGCAAAGCTGGATATTAGAGTTATAGACCTGTAATTGTTAGTATCTGTTGTTTCACCGGATTTGTGGATGGGGTTTACTACTCCTACTTTATAATCATCTGGAAATTCTCTATCAAGGGCGGATCTAGCATTTGTGTGAGGGGGTCACAGGATCTATGTTCTGGAAGATATTTATCTCCGGGGGAAGGGAGGTTATGCAGTTAAGCATTAAAGAGTGGCACTACTCTAGCTGGTAATGTAGCAAGGAGACAAGAAATTTTTGATGTTGGGATACGTATCGGCATCGCAATTTTCAATAAGAGTAGGAATCGTCCGCGGAATGACCCCCATGACACCCCTCTGGATCCGCGCTTGCGATTGCCAAAATGTGTCTCCGTATATGGTTTATAATATCCTATTTATTTTCTTTTTTTGAATGACTTATGAGCGGTAACAGCTGCATTCTCGAGAAACGTTTGAGATGTATACTAAGTGAAATATAAATCCGAACACCCAGTTTAAATGGTTTTATTTTAATAAAATTTTGTATAAGTACTTAATGAAGCATAATAAGTAAATGATAAAAATTTCAAAATGATTGCACTGCTTTAAAGCCCTTTAACCTTTAATAATGTGTGGATGCACCCTGGTGTGCTACGCATTCTCCAACGCGCCTAGGCATGCTTCTGATCAGGTGGTCAATGTCCTCCTGTGGTATCTCATTCCAGGCAACCACCAACTCCTCTCGAAGTGCTTCTAGAGTCTGATGAGGACGTTGCAAATTGAGCAATCTCCTACCCATCATATCCCACACGTGCTCAATTGGGGATAAGTCGGGAGATCTTGGTGGCCATGGTAACAATGTGACATCATTATGTTAAAAGAAGTCTATTGTGACTCCTGCAACATGTGGTCGGGCATTATCTTGTTGGAAAGTTGGATCTGCCAGGGTGTCAAGATAGGGTAAAAGATGGGGTTCTAGAACTTCGTGGATATAACACTGCGCGTTCATGTTACTTCTGATGAAGATTAAAGGTAACCTGGAACCATAAGCTATAGCACCCCAAACCATAACTCCAACAGTGTGATGAACATGTCTTTCAACAAAAAACTGTGGATTCCTCCTTTCACCACGTCGCCTTAAAATAAAACCATTTAAACTGGGTGTTCGGATATATATGTCACTTAGTATATCTCGACAATCAAACACCCTGCTTTTGTTGTCTTCCATATTCCACAACAATGCGATTCGATAATCTAGAGACAAGTCTAAAATCCCACCACATTCCGTTCGTGCGCGCAGTGGCAAAATTTACTATATGTTTAGCCAATTTAGTTTTAAATATCTTTTTCATGATTAATTGTTGTTGTTAATTACTGAAATTCCAGATTTTGACTATTTAATTGTTTTTTTCGTTAACAGCTATTTGATACCTCGCAGGGTTTGCTGTTTCAAAACATATGCTTCCAATGACCTATCAATGTTTTTATCACGCTCTGACCCCAAAAATAAATTTTTATTACAAAAGATCATAAATTCATTACGGTGTAGTTAGGTATACAGTTATCAGAATGCTGTTTATATGTTCCATTATCCCATTATCAAGCCACAAATCAAAACTCCATTTTTTGAAAGGATTACCCTATGTTTTGTTTCATATTCGCAATTGTCCTTCCAGAATAAAATTGGTATAACATACTCATTTAGATTTTGTACTAGTAATGATTTGATTAATGTGTTATCGGAATAATGTTGGAGTGAACCTAAAGTGAACCTCTGTGAAACACTTCCGCCGACAATGTGGAGTGAAGAAGAAAATCACATTCGTATGCTATGTAAGTTTGGGATAACGTTCTGACAGAGTTGCTTGGGATAGCAACCTGGACCTAGCTTGTGATAGCCAACTCCATACCTAGGATGAATAAAGACGTTTGGGATAACGCTGAAACATTGGACTCGGTTGCTTGGGATAGCAACGTGGACCTGGCTTGGGATAGTCAGCTCCACATCAAGGACGAATGAAGACGTTTGGGACAACGTGGAAGCATTAGACTCGGTTGCTTGGGATAGCAACGTGGACTTGGCTTGGGATATTCAGCTCCACACCAAGAATGAACGAAGGCATTTGGGATAACGTTGTAACATTGGACTCGGTTGCTTGGGATAGCAACATGGACCTAGCTTGTAATAGTCCACACCAAGGACGAATGAAGATGTTTGGAAGAATGACTCAATACTGAACTTCGTTGCAGAAATAACAACACTGAAATCGTTTGGGACAAACGTAGCAACAAGGTATGGTCAACAATCTTTTCTCATTTGCTTGTGATAGCAAATTTCATCTGGTTTGTGATAAACATGGAGCAGGGCTGTAAGTTTGAATATGTCAGGCTAGGAAGTTGTTCAGAGATATTTTTTCCTTATTTCCAGATAAAGGTTAGGTATGTTATGCAAGGTTAGCGTTACATTTTGCTTGTGACGTCAAATTTCATTTGGTTTGTGGTAACCTTGGAAAATCTTTGTCAGAATGCACATGACCGTTTAGGAAACCGCCATTTGTCATTAAATAGGTTCATATATGCGAGACTAGCGTTACATTTTATTTGAGATAGCGAATTCCATCTAGTTTGTAATAGCAATGTAGCAATATAGCATTTGTCATTTATAACAGATAAAAATTGGGTACATCTATGTGAGACTAGCGGTACATTTTGCTTGAGATAGCAAATTCCATCTGGTTGCGCTAACTATGGAACAGGTGTGTAATTATGAACATTTCAGGTTAGAAAACCGCCAATGTATATCTTTTCCTTATCACCAGATAAAGAATAGGCACCTTATGTGAGGTTAGCGTTACATTTTGCCTGTGATAGCAAATTTCAGTTGGTTTGTGATAACCTTGGAATATTTTTGTCAGAATGCACATGACAGTTTAGGAAACCATTAAAGTATCTATGCGAGACTTGCGATACATTTTGCTTGTGATAGCAAATTCCTTATGGTTTGGAATAGCCATCGAACAGGTCAATAATATGCACATGACAGGTTACGAAACAGCTGAAGTACTATTTTCCATTTACAACATATATACGTAGACATTAGGAACATCTATGGTAGGCTAGCGTTACATTTTGCTTGTGATAGCGAATTCCACATGGCTGTTTATAACTATGGAACAGGACTGTACGTATGAACATCTCCGGTTAGGAAACCACCAAAGTTCTAATGTTCAGTAATAACGGAAGTTAAATATCATTATGCCCGCTTAACGTTACATTTTGCATAGGTGGCACTCGAACAGCCGGGCGCTCTGGATTGTGTTGTCTTAAAGGCCATGTAGTCTGTTTCAGTAGATAACGCATCACCACGATGATGCCGCGACCTTAGTATAATTAATGTTCGCGCGTTGTTCCAAGACTGACATTTCGAGGGCAGATCTTGTTGATGACGATAGATGAATAAATTCTGTTCTATTTTAGCCACCTAAGGTGAACCCTGAGGTAACGGAAGCCATAATAGAAATTGTCGCACGCAAGGATGCGTGCTTGGATTGTGTACAGCAACGTGTGAGCTGTTCATTAACTGCAAGTGGCAATACTCTATCCCCTAGGTTCAACGAAGGAAGAGGAGTGCATGCTGGCAGATATTCATATTAAAGCAAACAACTCAGGAGTACTCTGACAGAGGCTTCCAGTGATATCTTGCCCTTCGGTGTAGGTCTGACCGAGTAAGTCAATTCTAAATAGAAATCAGATAAACTGAGCAGCAACTGAAGGCCAAAAGGCCAGTCAACGTACTGACAACATCAACCTACTATTGCAGATGAGGTGTGTAGATCAGCATGGACATTAACGCGTATTCATGATCAATGGCAGAGCTTTAGGAGTGGCGCGAAAGTCCTAAGTTGGACTCAAGTGGTCACTTGCCATTCAGATGGTGACTGGTTTAGCACTTTGCCATAGCTGAATCTCATTAGTCCATCTATGAATTACTTAGCTGTGGTGCTATCAGTAAAAAAGTTGAGCTAACTAAAAATCAACACCTATCCAACTTTTTATTGCCCCCAAGTCTGATGGGTCAACATGTTTGATTCCTTACCTCATCAGTAAAAAAGCTGAGCTAACTAAAAATCAACACCTATCCAACTTTTTCTTGCCCCCAAGTCTGATGGGTTAACACGTTTGATTCCTTACCTCAAGACACTTTGTCTGTTCATAGGTATACAGGGTGACTTCGAAGTTGAGTCATTTATTTTAACAGTGAGTAGATCTGATCAAAAGAAATGTTTTTTTCCTTTACCATTTTTCTGGTAAAATTAAAGTAACAAAGTTATAGCCCTTTGGAAGTTTGAGTACCGCCCTGTCTCAATGATAATAGTATGTGCTCGTGTTTGGCGACAACGGATATAATCCGCCTTATCGGTTCATTGCATCGGAATCAAAAAAGCGAAAGAATTTGGAACGATGTTTTTACAATTATTTTATTCAGTTGTATACAGTCAGTGTCAGTCGGTAACGCGTGAGTGAATAGTGGTGTCTGTTGCGTGGCTCAAACGAAATCAAAAATGGCTACATGTTTACGAAAATGCTGAACTTGACGACATGATTCTTATTTACGCGGCATCACGGATTTATGCGGATCGGTTTCCCAATCGAGTGCAACCAACCCCTCGTGCCTTTGTTAATGTAGTACAAAGGGCTCGTGAATCAGGTGACTTAAGATCTCACAGGGGAGGGCATGCCGGTGCTCCAAGACCGCACGATCAAATACAGGTCCGCACTGAAATACTTGTCGGGAGGATACTTTATAAAACAAGGTAACATTTTTTTTATTTTTTTTTTATTTTTACACACATATTTTGGTTTATCTTCCTTCTACAATCATTATCTGAAAATTAATGACTCAACTTCAAAGTCCGTAGAGATACTTTCTTAACGAATCTGGATTTGGAATATGCAGGGATTTTGGTACACGTTAGGGAGAGTCATAGAATGTATTTCAGATTCATATTCAAGGGACAGCTCTTCCAATACAATGCTGTACCATTTAGGGTGAATTATACCCCTTATGTGTTCACAAAGTTAATAAAACCATTTCTGGAATACCTAAAGAAAAAGATGAGCACTTTTAGGCTCAGTACTAAATTGTGACAGAAAGAAAGTAAATTTACTTTAGCGGAAGATGCACACATTACTGAACCTAGTAAGGGCAATAATGGACAGCAACCAAGACAGAGTCCGAAACTTTGCGGTGAACATCGGGATCTTGGTGTCAGCTTGTCTTTGATTTCGTTACACTAACGAGTGAAATTTCTTGCCTTGTAAAATTCTCAAGGGAATTTCAAGGCTACTATGCCACTAACATAATATAACTTAAGGTCTACCTCGGCTGGGCCTCAAAGAAACTGGCAGGTGCGGTCAGAGGTATTGAGTTATCCAATTTTTAGTTGTATACTTTCTCGGACTGGGACATTTGTTCGTCAGGGAGGAGTCTCTAGTTTTTGGTCACCCGAGAAGATTTCGCATGCTAGTCATCAAGAACCACTGGTAGTTTTCTTCTGTGGTGACTGCTTTGCTACCGAATTGATGGGCTGTCGCATATTATACCCCATCCTACATCAATAGAATGGAGAGCTTCTGGTTTCCACGTCTGGACCAGGTTGCGGGAAAACTATGGCAATTGTATAAAGAGAGAAATCTTATTGCCCTCGTGTCAAATATAAAATCTAGGAGTAATACTGGTACATATGAGCTTTTGCGTCAGTGGGACGTGGAAACGGAGTGGGAGCTGCACCTGTCACCGTCCCGGATCAAGTATTCGGTCTTTCTAAAATTTCACAATCCCACTAATTCTGAAGCTCACCCTGGTTATCGTTACTGAAAAGCTGTCATTACAATCAGCATCGATAATCCATCACGTATTGTGGGCTTAGATTATGGTAGGACCTTTGTCGGGAAGAAATACATGTCTGGTTTCCTACCTTACAGGTGATAAGAGATCAAGGTATAATTGTTTGAGCTACCAATCTTTTGCCCAAAATGTTACTAACGATGCAGACATAAGATGGTTTTTGAAGGGCATTTACAGGCTGAGGCCATCTCAACTGAAATATAGATACTGTGGTTGTTCTCAACGAACCAAAGTGGTTGCTGGTAAGCTCTGTAGATATTTGGATGAGGAAATCAGCAACACTGCTAGCTCTAACCTCAGGTCAGAGTGTGCAAACTGATTGAAACAGACAACATCCGGATTGGATTGAATAATACTGAAATTGGGATTTCTCAGTTTCGGGGTCAGTCATGTGGCAACCACTTAAGTTTTACCGTATTTTACGCCCAAATATCTGTGCGAAGTATTAATTTGTCACTGTACAGTCACTTTATCATGGTGCCTCGGCTCCCAGATGGATGAAGTCGGTTTTAGCAGAGAGTATCACAATTGACAACCCACACAACATGAAATGCGTCAACCACACCGTCTGCTAAATTATAGTAGTCTCAGGCACGCGGCGAGCTGGAGTGCGTTTTCTGAGATACGTCACAAATCCCTTATGCCAAACAATAGCTTTGCTCAAGCGGCATTTGAGGTGAACCAAGTTTCCACACCTTAGTTGCTCATTACCATGAAATGGATGGTAATTTTTGAACCAGGTACGTCATATTATCTGTTGCTAAAAGCCTTAACTTGAATTGTTACAATGGAAATGTACATTTAGTTGACACATACATTGCGTACAATTTGTGTAGTTGTGTACAACCTGTCGTTTACTATTACAGAGGGTTAGTAGTATGTTCTTGCAACTAGCTTTGAACAAGTACGAGATGTATTCTAAATATTTACTTTGACGAGGACGGAACATAATTACATGATCAAACGAACTTACCTGTAAGTGATGTTCGATCTTAATTATGTGAAGTCCTCGTCAAAGTAAATAGCTCTCTCGCTCCCTATGTATCACCCAGTTGTTGCAACAACTTGGCTTTGAAGTAAATGAAGGTTTATAGGCGGCCAGAGGGGAGAAAGGTAGGGGAAGTGGCGCGGTGCCCCTTTCCTTCTCTGCGTGCGCGCTTTGAAATCGTGGCGGTTGGGTACTACTACGAGGGTACTACGATATTTAGTCTAAATATTTACTTCGTCGAGGACTTCACATAATTAAGATCAAACATCACTTACAGGTAAGTTCGTTTGATCATGTAATTAATGTTAATAAATCAAGCTAGAACTTTATACACAATTGGTTTGCGTGACAATACACAATGAATTGAATGCTGTCATTTTGAATCCAATATGGCGTACGGTAAAAAATGGCGATTTATCAATGGTAATCCTTAATATATGGATATCAAATGAAAGGGCTTAATAACAGCAAGCATAAAAACGTCATTCCAAATTCAAAGTAAGGGCCGCAGCAAAATGGCGATTTATCATTTAGTAACCTTTACGACATAAGCATCGAATGAAAGGGTTTGGTGAAAGAAACAATCTAAGCAAAGTTATGTCATTCTAAATACGGTATAGCGGTTGTCGCAAAATTGCGATTTATCATTTGGATAACGACCCCTATAGTACGGGTAAGAAAATTAAAGGCCTTGCCGAAAAAAATACAATAAGCATAGTGACGTCATTCGAAAACCAATACTCCAATTTATCAGTTCTATAGCTATACCTATAACATGGACATCAAATGAAAGTCCTTGATGAGAGAAACACAATAAGTTATCCTAAATTCAATATGCGATGAATCATTTCCATAGCAGAGAAACAACAAATCCCAAAATCTGGTATGGTGGTCGCCGCAAAATGGCGATCTATTATTTCCATACTAACCCTTATGACAAGGGTATCAAATGAAAAGGTTTGATGAGATAAGCACAATAAGCAAAGTCATGCCATTCTAAATCCAATATGACGGCTTTCGCAAAATTAGGAGTTATCATTTTCATAATGATAAAGGATTTGACCCTTGGGCGTCTAGGGGGAGGGCGCCCTCTTCTGAATCCGTCCTTGGGTCCTGGGGTATGATGATTGAGTTAATCGATTATTATGTCAAATAAATACCATATCAAAATTTCAGCTTTTTTCAATCAGCTGAACAGTAATGCTTATAGATCATGCACATCTCCCATATCTACGTAATATATGCTTTATAACTGATCAAACTTATAATACAAATAAAGTAAGCAGTTTTATGGAGTCCTATTAATAAAATATGTATATGTAAATCAAATGGAAATTAAGAAATTAGTTATCCGACATGAATAGTAAGTAATAAAAGATAAAGAATGGAAACAATGCACTTTTGGAAATAAGCTTTTATTCAACTAATAAAATGAACTAAAATTTCAAAAATATTGTTTCCGATTGGAAATATGCCTTTTTACTTCTCAATCTGTTAACATTGATGCTTCTTGCTCTTGAGCTTTCAGATAAAAGCGTGTTACACCCATTTCCCCTCTTACGGTTAAAACGTTAGTTTATTTTTTATTAGCAGCTAAAGAACATGTTTTTAAAAATGTTCTTTTTATATTTTATTCCTTTTCAAGGAGGCAATTTATATTCCTCGGCCGGGATCCATTCGATGGGAATACCACCGGGTTCAAACCTTGATCCCTTTTTATTTACCTTTTTTTTTAATTTAAAATCATTCAGGATTATTGATTCTGAGGCTGATTGTGTTGCACTTCAGCGAGATATTGATGCTTTAGTAGGAATGTGTGCTGAGAATAATTTATTTCTTAATGCGTCTAAGTGCTAAGATTTTTCAGGAAAATGTCGGTTTGTAGAAATTCAATTATAAGACTGGGGATGCTTACATAAATCGTTCTGACTCCATTATGGATTGTGGTGTAGTTTGTGACCATATACTTATTTTTTGACTCCAGATAGCTGAAAAGGTGAGTGAAGCATCACGGGTGTACGGTTTTATTATGAGAAACTGCAAAATATTTCGTCACCCAGAGTGACCGTTGGTTCTGTATTCTGTATTTATTCGTTAATTTCGAACCCAATTTACAATAATTGTTGCATTGATTCTATTGAACGTGTTCAGAAAATGTTTCTCAATGTTTTATCTTCCAAGATTGACGGTGCATATCCTGAAAGTTTTATATTGAGATTATGGCTCAAACTAAGCTTTAATATCCCATCTATTCAAACTCCTACCGTATACATTTTATTGTGCTCGCACAAATTTATTTTTGAAATCACCCATATTTTTATTGTGTGAAACAATGACATATCAAATTATTGTGATATACATGCTGACAGTTTGAATTGTATTCTGGGAGCAGCTAGGAATTACTTTTAAACAATTCATGATATGTTTCTCAAGTGAGTGATATATGTTTTTTGCTCCTTTTTCAAGTTTTATTTTTTTCTTTAGATAGAATCTCCTGCTTTTTGTATGTTTTCTGTTTTTGCTAGTTTGATTTATCTTTTCTTAGGATTGTCCTGTAAATGGTTTCCTTAACTACTGGGCAATAAATTATATTATTATTGTTATCATCGTAACTCCGGTTCGTGGGAAATGTTACGCTACTGACTGGACAGTTTCCCAATCTACCACATACTCGTACGCGTATATGGATATGAATAGGATTGGGGTGAAACGAGCGATGAAGTATCTGATAAAATTTTATAGCACAAGTACGCGATGCGCCTTTCTTGGGGTTACTTTATCGCCCCCTTCCCCTGTCTTTGCGAGGCTGAATTATGGTCAGAAAGGGTCGCCAACAGACGACTGTATGTGATGCTTTGCTGTTTGTATGTTTGGATGGGTTTTTATCTGTAACACAGTAAATTACGGATAGGGGATTCATTGCTTTGTGTAATCGTATTTCGATCGTAGCAGTTAGACGAATTTCGGAAATGTACCAAGTCTTTCTAATGATAATTCCGGAGCAGCAATTTTATTCCGGACAAAGAGAGATATTTCGCCCTGCTACACATTTATAATCGATGTGGGCAGGATGCACTTTCGTATTCCGATCAATTGTAGTCTCAAAGAAAATGGGAGACGTAGATTGTACTAAATCGACTTTCCATTTTCAGGCATCAAATATTAACCTATACTTTCAAAATTGCAACAGTTCATTCCTTTTATTTTCCATGACAATACTCTGTTATTGTAATCGCGAAATAATTGAATTTGAGATTCCTTTTTATTTATTTAACAAATTAGGAACATCAAACAAAGAAAATCTGCAAAATAGACATCCACACTTCCACAGTATAGTTAAATTTAGTTATAAGTACTATTATTTATAGTCTATATAATATATGAAAATACAATGGCATACTATTCAATTCAGTAACGAGAAATATAAAACAGAAAATGGTAACGAAGCTTACTAAACTTTAACATTTCACAGGCAAAGATATCAGCAAATTTACCATATTTGTTCAGATTTCTTTGCATTCGTACCAGTGCAGTGGAGAGCTTAAACCAATATTAGCTCTGCAAAACGGAATATTGAAGTATGTTCAGTGTCTAAGATTCACTCTTATGGATACATTCGTATTGATTTTCGATAAAAGGTAAAAGAGTCGATTTGATTATTCAAGATTATGTGAAGAAAACAGAAATCAGATAATACCCTTCTCTTAGCCAGAGATAAGATTCGTAATGTTCGATTGCCAAGCTATAATCAAGATTATGAACAATGATACTCGCCTTACGAGTGTAAGTCAGAATTCGCAAGAACTTATGTTTGACGGACTCAATTCTCCGACGTAGTGTGGGTTCCAAATAACAGACGCTAAGGCCCAGTTTCACAATATGAGGTTACTACTTGTGGCTGGGTGACACACACTTCTTAGTTAACTCAAGATATCGAACGTCACGTGTTTCATAATAATAATTTGATCATTGGTTAAATTACCACTAGTTAACTTTTATATCTTTAGGTTGGTATATACACTTTCGTAAAAGAATTGTCATTTGTTGTGTTTTGTGTTTTGGTGGTAAATTGTGGTTATGAGTGGTAGAGGTGTGAATTGAAATTATCGAACAACTTATCAAGGAGTTATTGAAATACTGCCATCCACTATTACTGCCGACCGAAAAGGGTGCCTCAATATCAGCTGGGAATTTTACCAGTTTCAGGATATTAACTGTACCCACACTATTAGGGACCCCATGTATATTATAAGCATTAATTTAACTAGTCGTGTATTTTGGATCTCAAACTTGTATTTTCTAGGTTTTTTGTGATGTTTTCTAGTTTAATTTTTTTGTTGTTGTAATGTTTAATATTTTACTCATTCATTTAGATTTCTTACTTAAATGCATAGTAATATTAAAAAACACTGAAATAAAACATAAGTGTTTATTTTGTATAATTTTATCTTATTCGCTTTACACACAGAAACAGATATGGTTCTTGAGGTTGATTTTCAATATTTATGTTGTTTACAAAGTTTACTGCAGCTTCTTGATCTTCATCAAGAGGGAACCCTTTTGTAGTTTTACTGCTGATAAACGGTGGCTTATGAAGGAAACACCCGCTCAAAGGAATGCGTGTTTATTCTCGAAGATTATTATATTAAGTGACGTCTCTGTCATTAATTGCAATGGCGTCATATCGGCCTCGCTGTCTCGTCGCGTATGCGCTTTATGTGGAAACAAGTATTAATAAGGTTGAAACACTTCCAAGTTTCCAATGCAGAGGAGGTAGGTTATCGTCCCGCAGGACCACTAGTGAACCAAGTTGAAGATGGTCTTGATGTGTTCTCCATTTGGTACGTTGCTGTATCTCGGTTAGGTATTCATGAGACCAGCGTTTCCAAAAGTGTTGCTGTAATTGCTGTAGCAACTGATACCTGGATAGCCTTGTTATCGGTATCTTGCTGAGGTCTGGATTGGGCAACGCAGTAGCTGGACGCCCAAGGAGGAAATGGGATGGCATTAGGGCCAAAAGGTCGTCATGAGAACAGGACATAGGAACAATAGGCCTTGAATTTAAAACTGCTTCTATTTGTGTAAGCAATGTGTAAAATTCTTCAAATGTTAGATTTGACAAGCCAAGGCTGCGGCGCAGATATTTCTTCGCAGATTTTACCCCTGCTTCCCAGATGCCTCCCATGTGAGGAGGAAATGCCGGTATGAATTTCCAGTTTACACCGGTATTCATATCCTATCTTGTAAGTAAAATTTTTTTTGGGCAAGGAAGGACGCGAGGTCGCGTAGTTCCGCTTCAGCTCCTCTGAAATTAGAGCCATTGTCGCTCTAAATTTCCAGTGGTTTTCCAGGGCGGGCGGTAAACCGACGAAAGGCACCAATGAAAGCTTCTGTGGTCAAGCTACTGACAAGTTCCAAATGAATAGCCTTTGTGGCAAAGCAAACGAATAAAGCTATGTAGGCCTTGGTCAGTTTCGCACCTCGACCGGGTTTATCTTTGATCATCACAGGACCCGCATATGAGCTGAATGTGGGAAAGTGTCAGCATGTTCTAAAGCAAGCTGCTTAATGTACCCAACTGATAGCCAAGAAGCTGAGGCGGTTTCGTAGGTAACCGTACAGAGTTGAAAGGTTTCGAGCTCTTGCGAAGGATCAGCTCTCCACGGAATCGTTTGCAGATGATGTTGGGTTTCGTCTATCCTGATCTGTCTGAACGTTTTGACCAAATCAGCACCTATAGCGATAGGACCCTGACGGAATCTCAGAAGAATTGAAAATAAGCTATCTTGAATGGTTGGACCTATGTGCTGAAGGTCGTTTAAGGAATAGCCAGTGTCAGATTGAGATGATGCGTCGAACACGATTCTGAGCTTTGTCGTTTTGTTGTTCTCATTCACAACTGCGTGATGGGGTAGGAAGTAAGAAGAAAAAGGTACTTGAGAAGAAGGTATCTTGACTATGTGACCGAGTCTGTGGTACTCTTCCATGAATCTAGTGTAAGGTTCACGCAAAGTAGGTTGCTTGGAAAGTTAATTTTCCATTGAGTGAAACCTTTTTATAGCACATTTCCTGGAGTCCCCTAAGTGGGAGATGTCTAGTTTAAGAGGAATTTGGACAATGAAGCGACCACTTTCGTCTCTGCGAGTGGTCGTTTGGAAAATATCCTTACAGATCTGCTCCTCCGAGGAGAAGTGAAGATTCTTTGTGACGGTAGGTTCTTCAACCTCCCAGAATTTGGTTAGGAGATTATGGATTTCTTGACTTATTGTTAAGTTGCATGAAGTTTGGTTAGGATTACCATTACAAACAAGAATAGGCCCTGTAAGGTGGGTATGTTTTTCCCAAGGCGTATCTGTCCAATGCAAAGCAAATTGTAGAAGATTTCGGCTCCCAGAAGCATGACGACTTCGGGGCTTTCGAAGTAAGTAGGATCAGCAAGATTTAAGTGACCTGGAATGTTCAAAGAAGAAACATCAATGGTTTGATTACGTAAGTTATGATTTATCGTTGGAAGTACCAGGCAATGAACCATTGCAGTGTAAGAAGTGTGTGCGGATTCGAAGGTAACCTTGCAGGTTTTGTTGATAGGAGAGGCTACTTGATTTATCCCTAACACTGAGATTTGAAAAGGTAAAGTACACAATCCTAAGCGTTCACAAGTTTCTTGTGTTATGAAGTTGGACTGTGATCCTGAATCAAGTAAGAGTCGCAGGGATTGCGAAGTGCCCTGCCTGTCTTTGACATAGACCACGGCTGTTGAAAGAAGCGTTTGCACAGGCCCAGGAGAAGTGTAATTCGCGTTGCCACTGAATGTCCCAACCCGAGATTTCTAGGAGTAGGAGCTGAAGTATTTGTGTTCAGAGGATCTATGGTGAAGTGGTTGTGGAGCAAAGTATTATGCCGTTTCTTGCATTTTCGGCAAGCACCGGCCATGCAATTCCTAAGTGGGTGAGTGCCCCGCAAACAGTTTAAGCATAATTTACGATTTTCCAGCTGTTTTAGTCGATTTTCGCTAGAAAGTCTAGTAAATTCGTGACAGTTTTGTATGAAATGTCCAAACTTGTCCCAGAAGATGCAGTTTTTTGCATCACTAGAAGCGCTAGCTTGGTAAGAATGAATGTTTTTAGTCTCTCTGCTGAGCGAAGTCGTTTCCAAGAAGTCTGCCTTGCCTTTGAGGAAGGCTTCAAATTGATGTAAAGAAACAACTTTGTTTTTAGGCGAGTTCAAAGAAACCTTTCTTTCCTCCCATTTCCTAGAGGTTATTTTGTCTAGTTTTTGGCTGAAAACGAAGATAAGAAGAGTATCCCAGTACTCAACAGGTTGACCCAAGGCTTGTAGAGAACGTACGTGTTTTGATAAGTTATCGAGCATCTTACGTAGATCTGACGCGGACCCTTTCACCATGATAGGTAAGTTAAAGATTGACTTGACATCGTTTTGAACGAGCATGTTATCGTTGTTTTAGCGTTGTGTTAATGTTTCCCAAGCAGTGTGGTACGTTTCCGCCGAAAATTCGATTGATCGTATGACGTGTGCTGCACCACCCTCTAGAGCTAAACGCAGATAAGGATATCGTTGGATGTCATTTATTGAACTGTTGCGGTTTATCAGAGAGTCAAACGTGTCCCTGAACTCTAGCCAATTTTCATAACTACCGGAGAATTTGGGCAATTTTCTCTCGGGTAATTTGACATTAAACTGGTTAGAATGCGTATTTTCGAGAGATTTGGTAGCTGGGGCTGCAGGGAATCTGCCAGAACCCGTGTCCGATACGCCACTGTTTACGGTGTAATAATCGGAAATTATTTTCTTGCAAGGTGACATAAGGAAGTAATAAACTGATTCAAAGTTTTCTCTCTCTTGTAACTGAGTATCGAAATCGTCTGAAGTAGATTCAATGCCAGATTGCACATGCTCAAAGTCTTGAAACATTTTCTCGTATATCTCTACCCTTAACTCAATGATAAGAGATTTGTCTAAAGTCTGCAAAGGAACATCTTGTCTCGCCTCCTCTAGCTGAGAAATATATTTTTTGAACGATGCAAGTTGTGCTTTGAATGCACCTCGTTTACAGATAAGCTATCAAAGAGTTGAATCTTCCATGTTTATAAAATGCCCAAAGGCAAGCAAGAAGGTAGGTGTAAGAAATGAAAGTATAAACCTTAAAGTAATCCACACAAGTAAGTGTAAATTGAGATATAAGTGATATGCACCGTTAACTGAGATATGAATTAAGGACATGAATGAAAATGCATGAAAATAAGCAGCTAGGCCTTTGGTAAGTATGGAGTGTATGAAAAGAAAGGGCTCACTGCGTAATCTCGACGCAACTTGTAGCTTGTAGGGTAACTTGGAATTTCTGAAGGGAACGCCCAACTAACCTTACTTCTAAATTTGGCGGTCTCTCCAAAGTATTTCGCTTTCTCAGGGAACTCACGGCACTGATGTATATCCAAGCTCGAAGGACCAAAATGTTTTGTAGTTTTTCTGCTGTTGGGCGGTGGCTTATGAAGGAAACACCCGCTTAAGGGAATGCGTGTTTATTCTCGAAGATTGTACAAGTGACGTATCTGTCATTAATTGCAATGGCGTCATATCGGTCTAGCTATCTCGTCGCGCATGCGCTTGATGTGGAAACAAGTATTAATACACACATGGGGGAAAGTTTTGAGGCGTAAACACTATGTTATGTAGTATGGCAGTTGAAACTATAACTGCCAGTGTGGTATTCAAATTTAATACAGGAAATCTCCTTTTCCACATCCCATACTTTCGTTCACCCACATTTCTAGTTCTGACTAATGATTCATTATACAGTGCTTCTGTACGATTTCTAACATCTCTCATGGGCATCAAAAAGTATGGTTTAATTGGATACCCACTATCTCCAACAAGAAGACTATCTTAATAAACATTTCTTTCAATGTTTTGGTATAAAATGGAATTTCTGAATATGTATGCATCACGAGCTGAGCCTGGCCACCTGGTTACTATATTTCTAAATTTTTAATCAGCGTCAGCTACTGACTGTACATTAAATGGAAGAAATTGTTCCCTATTCCTGAAAACTTCTGGATTTTCTCCAACAGGTGACTGAATCCTTACATGGCTACAGTCCATCGCCCCTATGCAGCGAGGTAGTTTTGCTACCTGGTAAAAATGTTGACCTACATTCTGCAATTCATCACCAACAGATATTGGAAATTGCTCGGCTGACTCTTCTTACTACACGACGGGCTGTTGATTTAGTCACACCCTGATGATCTCCTGCAATTCGTAGGAATGAACCATTTGCATAAAAATTTAAGGTCAACAAAACCTGCTGGTTTGGTGACAGGCATTCATATCTGAAACAAGAGAGTATTGTATATTTTGCCTTAGTCTTGTATTTCTAAAATATACATATACAGGGTGGCGCATCGAAAACGAAACACACGCATTTAGTATCAGCTCAGTTTTTTTTTATGAAAAACGCTCAGATCCATCGATTTTGTTTTCGAGGGGGACACAAGTTTGGCAAAAAATCACATTAACACATGCAGCCCCCTGGGTGGGGGTGACACCAACCCTAAAATCTTAAATGGAAAGGGGGGGTCGAGTGATACCTTATCTTAAAGGTCTTTCAATTCCCTTTATAATAATGTAAAATACATGAGCTTCAGTTCAGTAGTTTTGAAGATTTATTGATTTAAAGCTTAAAGTAGACTTTAATAGGTACATCAGATTAGTTTGTACTACTTTCAGAAGAAATTTGGCTAAAAGAATTTACTTAATAAGTAAATGCTTTTCTTCACTATGCCCATGGTTTGTTTATCATTTTGTTGATGAAAATAGCTATTGGGGCGTTTTTTTGTGGCAAAAAAATTATTTCTTGAAGAAAGATCTCGTACTTATTTTAAATAGAAATTTAGTACATAGTTTGCGATTGATTTGACCAAACTTTGTTGCTAAAATAACTTGTAACACTTTATTACATAAATTAACCACAGCAGAAAGAGTTGAAATTATCGAAATATTTTTCGGTAATAATCAGTGCGCTAATAAAACAGCAGAAATATATAATGAGCGACATGAGAACAGTAACGTGCATCGAAAATATGTTCTAGAACTTGTAGCTAAATTTCGGGAAACTAGGTCAGTCGCCAATAAAAAACGCAACATTGAAAATCCCATTAGGAACGAAGCAATAGAAGTTTATGTAGATCCTACGTTAAGTACCCGCAAATTGGAGACGATCTTGATCGGCGATTACAATTTTGTGAAGATATGAGTGAACGAATTACAAACGATGAACATTTTCTATTCAACACTTGCTTTTCCGATGAATGTTCCTTTTTCTTAAATGGCGTAGTAAATCGTTATAACTGCCGATATTGGTCCGATTCTAATCCCAGAATTTATCATGAGGTTCATACACAGCAACCACAAAAATTAAATGTTTGGGCTGGTATTTTTGGCGATCATTTAGTTGGTCCTTTTTTATTACCTGGAAATTTGACCGGTGAAATGTATTTGGAATTACTGGAAGACGCCATAGATCCTGCATTAACAGCCATAATTGAAAATCAGAATGCTCGGCAATCCATTGCGAATAGGTTGATGTTCCAACAGGATGGTGCCCCACCACATTACGCATTACGTGTTCGACAATATTTAGATCAGACGTTTCCAGATCGATGAATTGGTAGAAGAGGTGCCATTGAATGGCCCCCAAGATCACCAGATTTAACACCTTTGGATTTCTTTATGTGTGGTCATTTAAAAAGCAAAATCTATGCAGTAGCTGAGTACAGCCAACATCATTAGAAGACCTGCGACAAAGAATTGTGAATGAGTGCCTTCAAATTACTCCTCAAATATTGCAAAATGTGCGGCAACGTTTTGAGCAAAATTTTTATTATTGCATGGAGAGTCATGGTGGCCATTTTCAACATTTACTTGCCTAACGGGTCAGTTCATTCTTCATTTTTAAATTACTTTGCTGCCACATGTATTGATCTCCACTAATGATGATGTATTAGTTTTATTTAAGCTTTAAATCAATAAATCTTCAAAACTACTGAACTGAAGCTCATGTATTTTACATCATTATAAATGGAATTGAAAGACCTTTAAAATAATATCACTCGACCCCCCTTTCCATTTAAGATTTTAGGGTTGGTGTCACCCCCGCCCAGGGGGCTGCACGTGTTAAGGTGACTTTTTGCCAAACTTGTGTCCCCCCCGAAAACAAAATCTTCGGGTCTGAGCGTTTTTCCAAAAAAAAAACTGAGCTGCCAGTAAATGCATCTGTTTCGCTTTCGATGCGCCACCCTGTATATAGCATGGCAGGGCAAGCTCGATTGTGTGTTCAGGAATTCTTCTCATAATATGCGTCCGAATATTCGACAACATCCACAAAAGACAAAATAGAAATGGCTGCTGGTGAAAGAAGGGATTTTTTTTATTACGGTACACTATTCCCAGAAAACTATCTATAAAGAGTGTTTTTCCGTGTATGCACCTGCTCCTATATATAGTAGGTGGTACCCCAAGCTGTCATGCTATATATTATAAGGGTTTAAATAAAGGCACTGTATAGTGTTTTGGGACAACTTTCAACAAGGAATGTCTATGCAATTTCACCTGTGCTAGGAGCGAAGGTCTCACGGTCAGGATTTGAAATTTCTTTTATCTAGGTTAGAAATATACTTCTTGCAGGTAGCACCCCAGCTGTCACCCCATATATGATATTATGGGATTTAATTGACACATGGTACGATCGAAGGACTCCCGGATAGAAATGATACATTTAGTTTTTTTGTATACTTATGTATATTTGATTATTAGACCTAGTATTGATTTTTATATTTATTATTTTTGTATAATATATAACATATATATTTGTAATTTTTTTGCACACATATTTTCAAATTTAAAAGATAAAGATCTTATCAGTACAAATGACTTACAATCAGTTAGAATATATAGTCAAGGAAAGTATGGGTAACAAATGGTCAATAAATGTTGATAGATCTGCAGGATTTGGGAAAACAGTCCTGGAGAAAATACTTAATAATTAAAGGAATAATAAGTATTTCGAAAATTACAAACGTACCTCTATTTAACCACACCTAATCTATTATTTTTGAGAATTATGATACACGTATTATACACGACGGAAAAAAATTAAATTAAAAATTAATTTTAAGGTTTATTACATTATACATACATATATGTACATTTTCAAAAATCAAATAAAAGTAAAAGTGTTTCTTTTATTCTAAAAGCGTGCCCCTCTTCCGTTGTGCCATTTCATTCAAGTTGTTAACCCTTTTCATCGCATCGTCCATTTGCCGTTTCCTAATATTTTTCTGTTCACGTACGCGCTTTCTGTCCATCTAACTGTTTTTGAAGTTCCTCGTCTTGATAAAGAAGTTCTCGCAGTTTTTTCCACTGCCAATTGTCGCTCGGTATTTTGGATGTCTGATTTCAGTAGCATTATACTTTCTTTGAAAGCATTTATACCAGTTTAACTATTCGGCTGCTTGGTGGTGAGATGTGAACCTTCACTGCTGGAAGCGGCGTTGTTGTGGGATTATCCATTGTATTTTTCAACACCGCAGCTTCAGCAGGTCTAATTTGAATGAACTCCTGGAGTTCTATGTCAGTTATCATCTAAGTCAGTTGAATTCCGTCACATTCCAGGTCAGCTATAATTGCATCCAAATCATTATGGAGGACTGCAAGCTCATCTAGATTATTCGCGGTTGCTTGCATAATGATATTGATTATGGGGATAAAATATGCTGGTACTAACAGACTCAACTAGTGTAACGTAGCAGGAGCGACTGATAGAACGATCAATCGGTAGGTTAGAGGCATTTTATCATTAGTAAATATACGGCGTGGCCTAACCTCTTGTATGCATGCTAACCAATAAGGATACGTAAAGGAAGGTAGGTTCAACGTTTTTATATTACCCTTGTGGACAGGTAAACAGGTCTCTGAATCTGAAACGAAAGATAACAGTGGAGGGAGTAGTGAAGTGGGTATGTTTCGGGCTATTGGAATGAATGTAAAAATCAATGTGTCTATGTTAGTAATTTAAAACAAGATTTAAATAATTTGTATTTCTTTTATTGATACAACCATTTCAAACATATAGAGACTACGTAAATATAACACAAAACATAAAACTGAGAATCCAAAAAACACTACAACACATCATTGATATCTATCCAAGAGTTTTTATAATGTGAAAATCCCAACTATTTAACTAGCAGCTTGTTGCCCTTTATCCTAATCACCTTTTCAATCAAGTTCTCATTTGGAAATTTTGCTTTTCTTAGTTCCTTCTCATAGAAACAGCCTTTTATTGGACAACTTTCCACGTCTTCTAACATATATGTAACTGGATTTGAAATGTTGACTTTGTATATTTTAAATAACTCCGTTGAGTAGTTCGATGTATAACCCTTTTTCAAAAAGACTTTTGTATTTGCTTACTCTGACGATATCGCCAGGTTTAAGCTTTTCCAGCTACTTTTGGATGATTGTACACATTCAATCGTGTATGGAAGTCGACTCCGATGGGGCTTACACCTGTCGTTCGATGTTTCCTGTTGTTATAAAAATCAGTAACATCTGCTAAGATATTGATCCACCGGTAGCTCCCCCTGACTGAAAATTCAGTGAAAAGTAGGTGTTTTAGTGATCGGATAGCTCTCTCAACTATTGCTGCTTTTTTTGTACTATATGTGGAATAATGATTAATCCCATACTTTTGCATCAGAGCGGAAAATTTGCTGTTGTAGAACTCCGATCCATTATCCGTTTGTAGGTTCTTTGGGTGGTGGATAGCCGTTTGTAAAATATCATCTATTGCAATAGTTACGGTTACCATATCTTTCCTTTTAATTGGTCTGCACCACATGAACTTAGAATAGCAATTGATAACTACTAATATGTATCTATAACCATCATTCTCTTCACTGAAAGATTGCATTTCAGCCAAATCAGCTTGCCACAAGTCAGCGAAACCCTTTATGATAGTTCTTCGGCGGGGGAAATTCCTTCGAGCTGCCATATGTAGCTCCTTGGATATACCACGTTTTGTTTCGCTTACGATAGACATATTCACTACTATGAACACCCTGATGGAATGAGCTTGTATTTGCAGGTATCTAGTTTATTTAGATGAAAGTGATAGGTTTAAAATCGTACTCAACTCGTTAAACTTTTTATCAAAGTCACGTTTACTGTCCAGCACCGTATCGTTGCAGTATGTCACTGAATCACTTAATACATTGGAAACTGCTAGTCGCATCAATTTACCCATTTCGGTTACAAATTTATTCATGGTTTCTTCAATATAATTTACAGTCACAGCATCGTTTTTGTCCACAGGATCACCAACATTCTTTATCAGTTCTTTTTCAATATCATAGTCAACATTAGTAGTTAGTTTGAATCCAATACCAGGTATACCACGTATGGTATGCAATTTTGACCCGCGGCGACGTCCAAATTTGTAAACGGCACCATACCTCACACCATGTTGCATTGAAGGCATATTTGTAAGTGATGTGATATCCTCTAGGTTGACAAATAAAAATATATGCAAATCAACGTATAAAACTCCCTCTTCACGCAATTCTTCTATTATTGATATCATTTCATTATCATGGTTTGTATGCCCAGACATTTTTGAGCTATATAGCAGCCTCAGTCTATCAATTAACTCATTGATATTATTCCAATATACATATTCATATTGCTTATAGTTATATATTTTATATTTGGGTGCTTTCAAATATATACCTCGACCCACTGATGATCTCAGGCGTCTGGTCGTTGTTGTTGATATGATACTCAGTAATTTAGCGAAATATTCAGTTCCATCGTTTCTGAAGTCATATGTAGAACAATATGGTTTACGAAGTACATTAGTTTTAATCATTATATTTTTGAATGTATTCAAGTTTCGGGGGTCTAAATTCTTTGTATCAGGCAGTTTGTCCAAAAATATCAAATCAAGTAATTCGGGAGACATTTTAAATTTTATTCTCTCCTTCTTCTTCTCAGAATCCAATAGCAGGCAACAACCACCAATATCAAAGCTCACTTGGAGTTTGCTTAATAATAACTTGTCCGTCTGTGGATTTATTCTCACATATTATATGCCTCCATAGAATGCTGTATGGTAACGAGTCATTTGGTGATCCGCAAAGTATAGTCAACGCCTTCGCTGATTTTTTCTCCAGCGTTTACTCAACTGCTGATGTCGATACTGAGTTGAACTTTGATTTCAGTCATAGTGGACTCGTCGACATTAGTTGTGAGCCAATATCAGATGAGGAAATTTTAGTGGCCTGTAGAAAGCTTAAAAGTAAATTGACTACTGGACCTGATCAAATCCCATCTTTTATTGTTAGAGATTGTATCAGGAAATTAGATCATCCTTTACGGGTTATCTTCAATTTAATCCTAACAACGACTGTTTTCCCCGATAAATGGAAAATTGCCAAAGTTTGTCCAATTCCAAAGTAAAAAAATTATCACTGTATCAGTGAATATAGGGCTATATCTATACTCAATAATTTTGCAAAACTCTTGGAGATCGTACTGTACAACCGCATATACCTGTCCACTAAAAATAATATTTCCATCGATCAACATGGTTTTATAAGGCAGCGTTTAACAATAACAAACTTAATGGTATTTAGCCAATACTTGTGCGATATATCAGACAATAAAGGACAGGTAGATTTGGTGTACACCGATTTCTCGAAGGCCTTCCATAGGGCCAGCCACAGTATTTTGCTCCGAAAGCTTGAGTACCTGGGCTTCAACAACATTTACTTAGCGCTCTTAGCATCATATCTGTTTGAAAGGAAACAGTATGTTTTTTATAATGGCTACATATCACATGTTTATGTATCAACCAGTGGCGTACCACAGGGTTCGAATTTAGGACCACTGTTGTTCATATTGTTTGTGAATGATCTGTGTGAATCTTTGGCTTGTTCCGAGTTAATGTTCTCAGACGACCTAAAATTTTATTCATCCGTTTCATGCTTGGAAGACTGTGCATTTGTTCAAGGTCAAATAAATAAATTGCAAAGCTGGTGTGCCAAGAATCAACTTCATCTTAATATAAGTAAGTGTAAAGTAGTAACTTTTTCAAGGAAAACCAACCCTTTGGTATATAATTATACAATGATCGAACATGTTCTTGAGCGCAGTGAAACTGTGAAAGACTTAGGTATCTACTTTGATCAACATCTAACCTTTAATGAGCATATCAATCAAATCATTTCAAGCGCTTACCGAACCTATGGCTCCGTTATCAGGAATTGTAAATCTTTTGACGTTTTGACTTTGCAGACATTATACTTTAGCTTGGTTAGGTCTAAGCTTGAATATGGATCTTTGATATGGAGTCCGATTTACAAGCAGTGTATTGATGTTGTTGATAAACTTCAAAAGAAATTTTTAAAATTTTCATGTTTTAAGATCGATGGCATATATCCTACTAGAGGTACTGAATACAACATCCTTCTTTATAAATTTGGCATTCAATCCTTAGAACAACGGCGTAAGCAGTATAGTTTTATATAAATTACTGCATAATCTAATAGACTGCCCTACAATACTTACACAAATACAGTTTCTGGTACCACGACTAACATCAAGGTATAATGTTCCTTTTTTATGTCAAAGAGCTCAGACAACCTTATTGTCGAAAGCGCCTGTCAACACGATGTGTGTGAATGCGAATAAAATAGCCGATGTATGTGACATATTCTAATGTAGCATAGGTGAATTGAAGTGCAAATTGCGTGCTCACTTTTGATTTATTTTACGTTTCTTATTTTTAAGCTGTAGCTATATTTATTTTTTGTTATTGATACATGAACTTGTAATTATTATTGTTTTCTTTTCTTCACAAGCTACCTCATGGTGATTTTGTTTCTTTTCATAGTAGTTTGCTTTGTAAATGGTGTTAAACTGTTATTATTATTATTATTATATCCTGGATTGTTTGCTTTCAAATTAGATATATGGTTATTTATCAAGTTGGTCAAAGATCTGGATGCCTCACTATGATTTGAAGTAAATATGTATCTACTCATTGAATTTTCTTCATGCGCTCCGAGTAATGAATGTGTGTCAAATTGCGTTTGCATCGGGGCAATAGTAGAAAGTTTAGTATGAGTCAAGTCACCAATGCGTTTCCTGAATTATCTGATTTCATACATTGTGCCCTAGGTGTGCTTGTAGTCGGTGGAAAGATTTGCTCAAATGTATGGTCATTGAATTCACTACTGTTCTCAAGCAACTCAGTTTTTCTTACACCTGATTTTGTCGCAGCAAATAATTTCTTTCTTGATTCATCAAATGATACTTTTTTAGGATGCTTGGACTATCGATTTGGGGTGTTGACTGTTTCAACAAGCTGGATGTAGATGCTTCCGCTATTGTTTTGAGCTGCTTAGTAATGGGCTCATATACCTGCTGCACTGCAGTATCATGGAATTCACGTCCTTTCTTGATAGCAATAAATTTCTTCCGAACTGATTCTGCTGCATCTACTAATTCCTTCTTGAGTGCCACTTCGGTGTTATTCTGCTGCCGTTTAATTTTGCTATCTTATAATCCACCGCGATGCGTACTAGATGCAGTCCCACGATTGATTGATGGTGTTTATAATCTTCCAATGGATTTATGAAACTATCAAACGCCTTCTGGTAACGACCACTTGTCAGTTCTTTATCCTTATCGATGACTAAGAATCCGTATTTATCGCTCCAGCATATTGCACACATGTCTTGAAATTGTTTAAAGGTCATATCAGGTGCTACATAATCGGAGAAAATATGAGATAAATGTGCGTTATCCACCTAGACTAAGACAATTAGGTTAGCATTGTCTCTTATTACTCTTTTAGGCACCCAGGAGTAACTCTGCACACAATAGAAGCAATCCACACCTTTGTGCCTACCCAAACTGAACTATTCTAGAATAGAAGTCTGATTTTCTGTCATTACGTCATCAAAAACGAATATTAAATTCGATGGCGGTAAGATATCAGCATTGTTGTTAAATGCATAATATCCTAAACCAGGGCTGTCCAACATGCGGCCCGCAAACTCCTTCCTTGCGGCCCGGTTCACGGGTCATGTATACATCAGCTGTATAAATTACTTTCAAATACCGAATATGCACAATTCTTACATTAACTCTGTAATAATGTTGTATAGGAAGATTTTATAATGCGGCCCTCCAAACTGCATTTTTTTTTGAAGTGGCCCTTGGGCCACATTAAGTTGGACAGCCCTGTCCTAAACCATCGACCAAAGTTAGTACTTTCGTATAAATTGATGTTTCGGTTGATTCAATGATTTTGAAAATATATAGACGTTTTCAAAGTAGAGTCCATTCTCATGTAGCAGTAACGATATTAATACGTTGGTTTTTCCACAGTTCGATGGTCTAACAATAATACAGCGGATTGTGGATGGGAGGAGACTTCCATGGCGCTGCATAGCATTGTTTTGTATATCCGCCACTTTTGTATCAATATTGCTGATACATAATTCTTGTTTCTGTTTTGTGAGCATCATTGCACAACGAGTTGAGCATATATAAACTGCAATTGTGTATGTCTTATTTATTTAAATGCCACTACTTCGAATTAGAAGGTGTCAAAGCACTATAGAAGCTGGCGGTGGTGGTGGTGGTTTTGTCGATACGCATCAGCGTATCAAGATAAGTTACCATTCGAAGTACACTTACCTTCTTACCAGTTCTGCGGTCCAGGGACACGTCTTCAAAAAAGGTTAGCCCTAGGCATAAATAAATTAGACGCTGCATGCTTACAGCATGATATTGCATATCAGAAATCTGATTTGACATCGAGACACGTTGCTGATTATCAACTTGAGCAAGAAGCTTGGAAAAGGGTCAAATCTCGAGACGCAAAACTTGGAGAAAAATCTGCCGCTTGGTTAGTTACTAATATCATGAAAGTAAAACGTCACGCAGGAATGGGTCTAGCATCATGTCGTGGATGGAGTAGAAGAAAATACATCCGCAGAAAATCAGGTATTATGAAAGTCAAACGTCGTATAGGTATGGGAGGACATGCATTACGGCATGGACCTAAAGGAAGAAAAGCTAACCCTAGAAAATCAAGTAGATCACAGAAAAAGGTACATTTTGGATCGGGTATAGTGAATAAAGTATGCAAACACATGAAAAGGTTCTCCAACTGCAAACCAGACAAGAGAGTATTAGCAAAGGAGACTTCCACTGCACTACTTGCTGCCCGGAAGCATATCAGATCCATCGGTGGAAAACGGCTGATTCAGCTTCCACAAGTTATACCTATTCCCGAGGTTGGAGGCATCCTTCCTTTGATACCAATTTTTGCCGGTCTTTCAGCATTAGGTAGTCTAGCTGGGGGTACTGCCAATATAACAAGAGCTGCTACAACAGCTAGTTCAGTGCGTGAGCAAATTCAAAATAAAAGCACTTCACCACCTTCTTCTAATGTGAATCGAATTGGGGATGGTCTCTTTCTGAAACCATACTGTACAGGATTGGGGTTATTCATCAAGTTAAGTAATTCAAAAAACTATTGAAAACCCTTCCCCCTCGACCACTAACAAATATAGATCCAATCTATTATACTAGGACGCTAAAAATACCATATTTCAAAGGAGTGTTTATGCGCGATGAAATGTCCAAGCAGGGTACGCTGAAGAATGAATCAGTCATAATTAATTTAGATAACAAGAGTGGGTCACATTGAGTTTCATATATAAAACGTAGGATGGTTGTATGATACTATGATAGTTTCGGCAATCTACCCCCACCCAAGGAGCTAATCAAATATTTGACCAAAAAGTCGAAAAAGATAAAAATCTTGTACAATTATAATCGACAACAACAGTTCAATACGGTGTGGTCATTTGTGACTGAAGCAGATGGACCGCCACCAAGAAAAATATTTTACTATAACATGCAAGATATCAATGTTAAAAATACATCTGAATCAAACAACTATTGTAACCAATAAATATTTTTTGACCTATATAAGACCATGTTTTCATTCATGAACTCTTCAGTCATGTCTAACACATTTACTCTTTCAGGTTACACTAGCAAACTGTTTGCTAATTTTTATCCAACAAACGAGTTGAATATAAGTGCGGAATACGGTCTGGGCTTAATTGGCTTTTATTCATACAACACGATACAATATCTCTTACTCACGAGGGTGACGAGAGTAATGTGGTAACCCTTCCCGAAGGTGTATATGAAATCGAAGATATCAATAAATACTTACAACATGAAATAATATTAATGAATGATACATATGAAGAGAGATATGAAAACAAAGTTGATGAAATATTCTCTTTGAAAGCCAACACTAATACTTTGAAGTGTGAACTCCATTCTGTATTCGATATTGCTCTGTCCAATTCCATGGTAACTATGCTTGGATCTAAATAACTCCCATCAACATAATAAGAGTCGACTGTGGATTAATATCAGGAGCTTATTGCAAGGGCAATGAAATGCACACTTTGTATGAGTTTGATATACACGTTGAACCGGGATTTAAGTTAACAAAGGAGCCTCAGAATGTAATATATATGAGCGTTAAACCGCGTCGACGCCAGTTTATTGATAACATCACACTGGAAATTTTGGATGACGACGGGAATTTGGTCAATTTCCGTGGTGAAAAAATTATAGTCAAATTAGAACTGCGACGCCTGTCTAGTGCCAGCTGAAGACAATGGGATTTCTATATAATCTAGATATATATCATTTGAAGAATGTAGAAAAAGGACGCACAACTAATCATAAAAGACGAAGAACCAATGGAAATTCCGTTAATCGCCGTTCAACCATCGTCAAAGACACAGCATCGAATATTTCGCTGCAAAATCGCAAGTTCCTGGAGTCTATAGGGCTGAAACTAATCAAACAATATGGGTCTACACGTATCAAATGAGAAATTGGATGTTTTTGAGGAACCCATCATAGATTATTCGTTAGCCAGCCTACAAGAATACACATACAAACCATATGGATCGCCATATTTCAAGAATTCAAATATAGTTCACATCCCTATAAACTTCCAAGATCTTATTTTAAACATTGCTGACAGTTATATTTACGTCGAAGGAACATTTACGCCTAGCGACACTACGAAACCCTGCTACTTGTCAAACAATGCATTGGCCTTTTTATCTCAAGAAATTTCCCTACAGATGGGTGGCGAAAAAGTGTATGGAGTTCGGAATCCAGGGATAACTTCAACTATAAAAACGATGGTGTCACATGGTAAAAGTGCTATCCATACACTTTTGTGTAGTGGTTGGACCTTAAGTGCCGAGAACTCAGCTATATGGGATGTCAAAAGTAAAGTTTTTAGTGGTAGGATACCCCTAAAATATATAATGGGATTCCCAGAAGACTACAAAAAAAGGGTTCTAAATATAAAACATGAGCTTCTGTTGGTTATTGCAAGATCCTTCAAAAACTGTTATGTGGGTGAATGTCATGCTGAATTGACTATATCCAAGATTGAATGGAATGTTCCACACATCGTTCCGGATGATCGTTACAAAGTCAAGCTTCTGCAAAGGCTGAATAAACATGTGAGCTCAAGGATCAAGGTAGCATTTCGATCTTGGGATCTCTATGAGCTTCCATCTCTTCGTTCTACATCATCGGATGGTTGGGCAATTAGAACAACCAGTAAACTAGAGAGACCTCTATTCGTTATCATTGGATTTCAAGATTCTACAGTTGAAGAAAATCATTCGATGGATATAACGAAATTCATAAATGCCAACGTTAACTCAATTCGCTTGAAGTTGAACAACCAAGTATTCCCATATGAAAGGTGGAACTTGAATTTCGGAAAAAAGCTCAACACCGCAGATTATTATGTATTTGAGAACTTTCAAAAAACATACTACAACCGGAACATTCCTGTACCTATGATGGATATTAAAGAATTTAATGACAATCCGCTTTTCGTTATTGATTGCAGTCATCAGCCTGATCATCTCCAACTTTCAACTGTCGACATATCTTTGGAATTTGAGACCAGGAAATCTGCATTTCCATTCCACACCAAGGTGTATGCATTAGTTATTCATGACTCATGCGTCAGTTACAATGCTATTGATGGGTCTATCCAAAATGGACTTATTCGTTCCTATTAAATGTTTTGTGCAAGTGTGAAGTAAACTCATTTTCTTACTACATGTTGATTTTATTTACCTGTACAAGCTTGTCGTAACCTAAATCTAATGCTTACAAACTTCCTCTAACACTAATTTTATTAATAAGTCTAAATTACCATTTTTAGGAAAAGTGCGTTCTGCAATATCATTTATTGCACCTATAGCATATTTAACATTCAACGAGGGGTCAGTCTGGTAAAACTCAGTGTTAGAGTATCCCCAAGGTAAAGTTTTTGTGGTGTTAGGAATAATAAACCTTTTATCATCACGATGTGCTAGAGCAGCCTTATTTTTCACCTTGGTGTACACATCATGTAGAGAATCTTTTTCAATATCCGCCCACCTACTTCGATTATTATCTTATAGCTCGCCCATTTCCAGCGTCAATTGTCGCTCGGTATTTTGGGTGTCCGATTTCACTAGCATTATACTTTCTATGAAAGCGTTTATACCTGTCTGACTGTTCGCCTGCTTAGTGGGGCAGCAGCATATATACATCGGACAATGCGATAAAGGTTTTATGGTAGTCGTAGCGCTCGGCGAATAGAAATGGTGCGGGAGCTGGTCACACTGAATCTACCTTAATCGCAGATTCGACTAAATTTACTAATAATATGTAATTTTTAAGTAAATGAACAAGAAGAGCTCGGTATGACGGGGCGCATCCTATCGAAAGTACCTATCATACCGACTTGAAGATAAGGCGTGAAAGAAGAATGTCACCGTGGAATCCAATGAAGCCTACATACGTTTAAATGAAATTTTAGGCTCATTTGAAAAAACTTGAAATGAAAAACTTATTTCCGCCAGAAGCTCCTATCGTACCAACTGAAAGCTAGAGCAGTCAATGCAAATAGGTATAGATAAAAATAATGCCCCTGTTTTTATGTTTTATGTTTGCATTCAAAAGCTCATTCGAGTTTGTCAGTATGACACATGGCTACTAGATGTTTGAAAGTATAGGTATGTAAAATGAATATGACATACGTATAAGTTATCGTAGAATCCTACCGTCACGTTGTATCTTCAAGTCGGTATAAGAGGTACTTTCAGCAGGATCCACCCCAAGCATATCAAGCCCTTTTTTTACTTAAAGAATCCATATTATTATCGAGTCTAGTCGAATCCGCGAATTCTGAGTATCGCCTCTATGAACACATCTGACTATGATTCCCTCTTCAGGACATTGAACGGGTGACCTCAATTCATCAATCCGCACTCATCTTTCATCGCCAGTAATGTCATCATAATCGGTAGAATGTTTGTCGATGAATACTCGATGACTTAACGTTAACTGTGGTGTGACAAATTAAACATTGTGCTTTCCATCAGTATTTACAAAAAAAAGGCTTCTTCCCATACAGGATTGAATGAGAAGGTTTAAAAAAAATATGCATGTTAAGACCACTTTGTCTTGTCCTATTAAGGAATGGCCTGCGGTCGGGGATAGTCCGATAATATTTTGCTTTCAGTCGCGATTAGCCATGGGTAACACTGGTAATTTTCGCGTGTTGATACAATGACACACACAGTGCTTACTGTGTCAAAACAATGTGTCAACACTATTGTGTTATGACACGGTATGTACGGTACGCGGGTACGGTGCTGAAACAAAAAATGCGCTTACTGTGGCGACACCCATCCAGTGTGATGTGCCGACGCTGACATTTATTAAAGCGCGGGTATGGTACGTTTTGGTATTCTGGGAATCAAAAACGGTGACTTCGGCGAGGAATAGGGGGATTATTCAAAGTCACCACGGAATCACGGAAACAAAGTCCCTCTTGTGTCACTCCTCTCAAGCAGTTACGTTACGAGGCAACCTATCAATCTACAATCTACTAACAACTAACCTTGGAATGACTCGAACGGCCGGAATAGTAAAATCGCACAGTGTCACCCATGTGTCACCGTGCCATCCAATAGCCAATCGAACTCGACGGCGGGACGCGGAGCGGCGCTCATGAAACTTGGAACTTAACTTTCCGCCATTTTCTAAAGTGTCAGGGTGTCATTGTGTCACGACAAGTTGTTTCAACACACATGATACCGCGGAAGGTATCGACACAAATGTGCCACTCAGCACAGTGTTACCCATGCCTAGTCGCGATGGCTGTGCGGTCGAGGAGGAGGGGGAATCTTCAGGGCATCTCTCCACACATTTCTATTAAACAAGACGTTTTTGATAGTATGAGGATGGTCATTGAGAGGAGTCGGAATTTAACCACAACTGGCAATTTCACACTACTAGTGTCTGTCCATCCAATAAACCTTGAGGCTTTCATAACTTTATTATTGACATTGATAACAGAAAATTTATCGTTACTACTGTGGCAAGAACTAAAATCGGCTCATGATCAGTGACGGCGGAGGCCAACAAACTGCTTTACTTTCGTGTTTCGACTTTTTGTAGTCCCTGACGTATTTTTGACAAAATGTGGAGGTGCTCAAAAATAACGGTGGAGAAGGGGTTGTAAAGGGCAAAACTGATAATCTTTCGCACATTTTAGGCATAGATAATTATACTTCGCACATTTTGTCGAGACATTCGCCTTTCAGTCGTAGAAAATCAATGTTTTATACAGTTTAAGCTCGATATTAGGGTGTTTTTATTAAAGTAGGCTTGAGTTCCCCGTGTAAGTCTAAGAACTTGGAAGTTCGAAAATAAACAAAATTTAGGCTTAACTTAGCCTTTTCTGTGTCCTCTTGAGAACTTTATGCTAAAAAGAGAATATTCTTATTCTGGCTTCTAGACCTCTCTGGCTTTGGGACTTACACCCTCAAATTACAGGTGTCGCGAAAACACTTCTGTAATTAATTTTCGGGATGCATATTGTTCTTGTCCGATTATTTAGACGATTTGAACGAACATATATCCTTTTTTCGATAATACCTAAGCTAAAAACCGAATATATTGATACACGCCAATTATATTCAGGCTTTTCTTTGTTCTTTGAACTCGCACCTATTCTTGGGACACAGAAAGCATTTTCTCAGGTTTTTCAGCTTCATGCATGAAAAGGTCGTTCAGTAAGGTAATAGTTAATAAACATCGTTTTGGAAACCTATTTTTTCAAATTTACTTATTCATCGCCAAATCGCGAATCTCCACGTACAAAGTATCGAATTTGACTTGTGGAACTGATCTCACAACCCGTCCTACTGACTCTCAAATTTCAGCTCTCGATCATCCATAATCCATAATAACATTTCGTCATCTTCCATTATGTTTACCCATTTTATTAACAGTTTCGGTGAAGCGTACATAGTTGCCACGAGAGGAGGACCAAGGGGGTCGTAATACGGAAAACAAAAGGGTGCTGATCTGGATGTTATTCTAGAGAGCAATCGTAGTGACTTGTAATTTGTCACGCTTAAGTATGAGAGCTTAATTGCTGGGTTGCTGATGATGACGCATTTCGGGACGACATATCTTTATAATGGAATAGCATAAATGCACTGCAAGGAACGATCAAGGGTGGAAACCCGTTATAAGTCTGTCATCTCGAAGATGCTCAAAGCAAGCTAACTATCGCCTTCAGTTCTAGAACTGGAACTTTAAACCCATCTAATGCAGATTACTTTACAAGAGATTTGAAAAAGCAAGCAAACGTATATGTTCAGTGTGCCTATATTTGTAATATAAAAAAAATAAAAAGACGGTAGCGACTATTTGGAAAACTAAGATAAAATATGGTGATTCAAATGCTTTAAAATAGCTAGTTACCGGCAGTTATTATAAAAATGACGGGCAAACATTTTTATGCTTATTTTTTTTTTAATAATAAAATGTTCTTGCAAAGAAACGGTTGAATACGTATCGATTTCAAATCGATTGTATCTACTTCAAAAACGAATAGATTTAGATGAATTTCGATGGTATTTGGAGAGTAAATTGTGAGGTAAGGATCAAATATTGAAAATATGGTAAATAGTAATAGTCACATAGAAGCCGAAAAATATCTATTTCTTTCATACTGAAGCACCCGCGCAGACCAAACCGTAAATACGACGATACCGCGGCTGCTATGAGGAGCTGAAAGAAACGTTGTTATTCCGATAATTGAACTACCTGAGGTCAGTAGTAGAACTGAGAAAAGCCTCCTCCGGTAGATTTTTCCGCGATCTTGATCCTGGATGTACGAAGTTCCATACGGCTAGGATAGGAGACTGAAGTCAGTCGGGTTTATCTAGCAGGCACATCACACGGCGGCATCATGAAGGAGAGCTATGAGGAGAAAAGTTGGTGTAGCCGTAGCAGAGAACTAGATCGCTTTCAGTTCGAAAGGGCCCCGAGACTGATCGGTCAGTCGTACAGCTGTCCTGTAAACAATATCGAGCATGGATAGTATAGTCGGGTGGCAGTACCCCACTCGTGTAAACAGTAGGTACTCCTGGAGGAGGCTAGGCCTCAGGATTGTACAGGATGGCCAACTAAGAATGCGAGGTACTGTATCTGTAGAGGCTTATGGCCAACAAAAATCTTACTAAAACGACCAAAAGAAAAACAAAAACCTGGAAAATATTTTCAAGTTTCTGAAGTGGCGGCTATTGAGCGTAACTACAATCTTGAATCTAAAAAGGTTTGATGTTTCTGCGAATTCTGCTATATTAACCTAACAAAAAAATACCTGATCTTTAAAGTCGAGGTTGATGTGAACTTTTTTGTTCATCAATTTTTGCTGTATCTCTAAAAATAAAGTGGTGGAGGTATTTCAAAGGTTTCCGTAAAATACAACCTATATCTTCTAAACTGCTGAGCCGAGTTTAACAAACTTGGGCTAGTTGAAAAGAGCTATTCTATATATGTATATACATATACATTCAGAACTATGGGATAAAACTTGTAGGGGTTATTCAGTGTAACAGTAGAAAACATTTGAGTATAGGGACCCATATCCGGAAAAGGGTCGCTACGGCACTACGGCCCTAAGACGCGTTATAATTTAGAAAGACGATGAATTGCCTAAATAGGATTTAATGCATTTAATTTTTGCCTTTTGTACATGATATCATCACAACAATTGTTCAAATTGTGTTCCTCCAACCTGAATACACCGATTTAAACGTCGCACATGATTTCGGCGGACTTGACTAAAAATTCTATACTCGTTTTGAATGATTTCAGATGCTGCTGTAAATCGTTCAATTAAGTCTTGCTCTGTTTCTACGGGAGTTTCGTAAACCAAAGACTTTACATATCTCCACAGGAACGATGTATTCAGATTGGAGGGAGACATTTTGAACAATTGTTGTGATTATATCATGTGCAAAAGGCAAAAATTAAATGCATTAAATCCTATTTAGGCAATGAGGAAGTTTCCTATTTTTCAAAAGACACTCAAAATGATAGTCTAAGTAAAATGAAGAACAGCGCTGAATTTTTTTTTAATATCTTGAGAAATAACAAAGTTACGCTAGTCAGAAGTTTATTATTTGGAGAATCGTGCGGTGGGCCATGCGAGTGAGTGATGATGTCACATGACGGAAGCTTATCAGCCCAACACCAATGCAAGGAGATGCGCCCGCCGCGCCGCGCCACACACGCTTGCCCCTATTATTAGCAATGAGTAAAAAGTGGGTCAAATCTTCAACCTATAAATATTTTATTGTACCTAGGTGTACAAATACTAGCATATCACCAGTATTAGAAAGAAGTGGTGCAAGGTAATGAATCGGGAAGATAAATTGCCGCTGTCGGAAAAAGCAACGTTGTTTTGCTGTGAATCCCATTTTGATTTAAGCAGCTATTTAGCTAATACCTGTGATATAAATGGTAGCAACAATAACTATTATTAGTCTTAGTCTGTATGCCCCGCATGATAAGGTAAATAATCTAAATGGTTCAAAGGAGAACAGAAATAGATTTGATTATTACTTTCATTTCGAGATAATGTGAGTATCTGTATAGTGATCATCCTGTGACTGTAGGGGAACACTGTTCAAACCTTGTTTGTGCTGACGCGGCGATGAATAGGCTTCGGTCAAATGTGGGCTTAATGTGTAATGATCTGAGACGCTTCTATTAATAGTAGATAATCTGGCATTTGACCAGTAGCACTTCACGAAAATGGATGATGGCTCCTCGCTTCTTCTGTGCAGCCACATTAATAGCACTACACCATGCTTACAGCCACCCTCTTGTGCAGCACAACCACTGCATTCTAGCTTGATTGTTGTTTCCTCCTTTTTGTCGCATTCAAAACTGCAATGATACAGATTGCTTTTAACTCCATGTTCGGGCGTAATCCTGGCTTTTACAATAACTGCACATAACCAATCGCCTCGTCTCAATAGGTGTCTCTTCCAGACGTATAATGACAACACCCAAATAACAATACCCAAAAATTAATGACGAATCATTGACTCTACTCCTGGTTAACAAATGGTCATCGTGAATTGTTACGAAAGAATTATTAAATTGCTGTGAGTCAACACCGGACGGCCATCAAGTCCTATTGGCGTTAGATTAAATTTCAGTTCAAACAGTTGATTTTCTAGTCACTGCGCGATATTGAATTTATTATTTATCAAACGTATCCGCTGGAGTTTGGGTCATCCTAAATTATTTGATGCATGCAAATCATTTTTCATTTTCTTCTATTTATAAAATTAATAAAGCCAAATAAGATCATCCATAATACCCCGCCACTGACACCACGCGTCCTACGTAAAGTTGATGACTCAAAATACTTTCATAAGTCCACAGTATTGTATAGTCGCAATCAATGGGTTGAAAAAATGGGTTCACCTTATCAGAGTTGTATAGAATAAATTATACTATTTACTTACTTACGTATTTCCGTACTGACATAAAGTGGATTGTTTGTGAAAAAATTCATTACCATCATTATGTTTACCTTCAAAAGATTTGTGGAATCGGCTCGTAAAAAAACTTCTTGTCGGCTTGAGCGCTAAGGATGTATGTGATATGACGTCGTGTCGTCCGACCGCTTCACTACCGACGCGCGACGTTCCGTCATGTGACGTCACTACCGAACCTCGAGGCCGATCGGCTACAGCAGCAAACACAGAAAATGCCATAACTTCCTTAAATTTAAAGTTATTGGAATAATTTTTTCAGATTTGCAAAGATTCTAGTTTTACTATCAGATGCAAGTAACCTCAGACTAAAAATATAAATAGACAAATAATTCCCTACAAAATATCGTCGTCAACATAACTGTATTTACGGTAAACAAATATATGCGACGCTGCCACTTCTCCATACTGAAAAATCTATTGAAAATGGAATGAGATATTGGTGTGCACTCCGCCCGAAATGAAGGTGGACTTAAATAAGGTGTGGATGCTCCGGACGATCGTGGGTCGATCAAACAACTGCTCCTAGGCAGTTGTCAACGTCATTTTAAATTTTAAAAATTTATTTTTTCTTTTCATATTTGTTTATACTCGCAAAAACGGTCACAGAGGTGGCCGACACGCCGTAAATTCAATTCAAAACGGATTCAGGTTCATGTTGGGTAATTCATAGCGAACATTACATATAATATTTTGCCCAGTCAGTTGTTTGACTGGATTTGTTCCACCTTGGACGAAACTTGCTCTCATTCGAAAGTAGCACATTTCTACCGACTTTTTGCCGAACATGGCAACGGTGTTCAACGGCAAGTGGTAGATGCGTACACAGAATTTACAAACATCTGGTGTTTGTTATTGTGCACAGTGAATTTGTTGCGAGTATTCAAAAATGTTTTCAGGTTGTTTTATAGGCAATTATAGCATTGTTATCATTGATATACAATTTTCAAAGACAATGGGACGTCGTAAGTGCATTTTTGTGGAGTTAGCAGTGAAAAAACTGAGGCAAGGTGAGAGAGAGGTTAGATGAGGACAAGGGCGTAGCGCATGGGGATGCGTTGTGATTTTTAGTATTAAGAAATAGACATTTTATAGTTATTGGTTGTTTTTACACTGTATGTGTGGTGATTTTCAAAAAATACTCTTCTGTTAGACACGTTTTTGATCTTTCAGGTTTCCTAGTGATAAGAAAAAACAAGAAGAATCTCCAATGGGTGAATGAAAAGATGAAATTTAAACTTGCCGTCCAGACTCTGAGCAAGAGTGTTGCAGACGCATTGGACTTTTTGAACATAGATCTGGCTATGGCTGACTTCAAGGATTCAGAAGCTACAGCATCTTTTTGTAGAACAGTAAACAATTTATTTGATGTTTTTAATTCAAGGAATAGGATGTCAAAAAAACCTTATGAGAAACCGTTGTCACCTGCTACTGAACAATATTTCTATTTCTTAGAAGAAGCGAAGGATTATTTGAAATCGTTAAAATTAGGAGACACTAGAGTTATACTTTCTAGAAGAAAATTAGGATTTTTGGGATTCATAATTTCAATAAACAGCCTGTATGAATATAGTCAAAGAAACCAAAGAGCTGAAGTACCTTCTCACATATAAGTTATCTCAAGATCATTTGGAAATTTTCTTCAGTTGTATAAGAAGCAAAGGAGGATACAGCAATAATCCTACCTCGAAGCAGTTTCAGAATATTTTAAAAAAATTATTACTTCATACTGAAATAAGTGGCAATGAAGCATCCAATGTCGTGGCATTAGATAGCACATCCATTTTGCACTGTTCATCATCATCAGAGATCAAAATTAGTGAGGATATGACCTCATCATCAAACAGTATAGAGGAAGATCACGATTTTATACAATTTAAAAACTTTCTTCGAATAAGTCCTTGGTAGCTTAAACTGTATTTGGAAGATGTTGTTGCATATGTTGTGAAGAGGCTAAAAAAGTCTATAAAATGCCTGAGTTGTTTAGATTTGTTAGAAACTTCAGGAGAGTCTATATCAAAATTACAAATAAGAAAAACGTATGGAAATTAGTTAAAGCCTCCGCTTTTGCAATAAATGTGTATAAATATGGAGAACATTGCTTTAGGTTATATAAGGAAAGGTTAGAAGTTGGCAAAAAAATATGACAAGAGCTTCACAAATATTAACAAATTATACATTGCAAAACTTACCTCTTGGATTCGGAAATGTGTTTAAGGACCATGTATTCGAAGATGAACCTTTAAGTAATCATTTTCCATTGCTCTGTAAACAAGTTTTAGAACAATATTTTACCATTAAGTTGTACCACTCTACCTCTAACTTGAATGCCCCTTCAAAACGTGTACGATCATTACTCACAAAAAGTGTATTATTTCAAAATCAATAAAACCTGATAATTACAAAAAAAATAAAAAGCAAAATTATAAAATGAATTATAAATAATGACTTAGGGAGAGTGACAAGTTCAAAGGAATTGTTTTACTGAAATATGCACTAAATCTTCAAACATGGATTGACTACTATAAAATAATGTATAAACCTACCCCCAATGTTGACTTTAGCTTTTTAGATATTTTACATCCATATCTGGATCAGCATATAAACAATACAAGAACTTTTTGACGCGCTAAATGGCTAAAATGGCTATCATAGTCTACAGAGTACACTAAATCCCCAAGTATATCGTTATGTATAAAACGATTTATAATCCAACTTAAGCTCCACAATAAATGTATTCTCAAAATCTTCCTAAACAATATTTCATACAGGGTTGACCAAACAGACTATTGTACAATATGTAATACTCGAAAAACCGAATCTTTAGGACATCTCCTCCTGGAATGTCCATTATACAATCCATTCAGAGATCGTGTCAGATCGTTTGAACCAAATCTGTGTCTTTGTTTGCCTAAATAAAACGAATGAGTTGAATTTATGATACAAACTTTTTAAATACTTTAGGGAATTATTTAAGCTAAGATTATATTTAAATTGATGCGTCAATTATTTATTCTTTTTCTGTTTGTTTATATATATTTTTTATATACAACTTTTGATCATGGTTACTATCATTTTCTTACTATTTTTTTTGTATTCATACTCTGGATAGGAAAGTTTCTACTCAATTCTGATTATTTACATAATACTCTCCCTCTTGTTTATATACCTTTGTACTTGGTATTATGAAACAATAAACCTGATAATTAAGTTCCAATAATAAAACCTTGTTTACTTCTCTGTGTTTATTCTTTTCACTGTCATTGAAGGTGATACTGGGTGTATTAACCAGAACACCATTACAAAAAAAGCACCTACGCCACTGGTGGAATCAGCTGTGGTCAGCACATACACAGCTTATTGTTTGTATTTGTTTTGAATTGGGTTTGTTTGTCTTCATGCATTACAGTGCCGTAAGAATGGTAAGTCTATTTATATTTTTAGTCTGAGTAAGTAACACAGGCAGTATTTTCGACTATAGGAAACTTCCTAATTCATCGTCTATCTAAATTTTAACGCGTCTTAGGGCCGTAGTGTCGTAGTGACACTTTTCCGGATATGGGTCCCTATACTCAAATGTTTTCTACTGTTACTCTAAATAACCCCTACAGGTTTGATGCCATAGTTCTGAAACACTGTATATATATACATATATATACAGGGTGTTTCAGTTTATTGTTGCATAACTTTAAGATTCGATAGAACTTTTAAAATTAATGCATAAAGTCTATATAAACATGGGTCGAAAAATGCGTGGCTTCCGAAATACAGGGTGTTTAAGTTTACTTTTTTTTAAATATTTCGAACAATATTTGATGTATATAACAGTGAAAATTGGTATACAAGGGTTTTTTGATACGATAAAATGAACCATGGGCATAGTTTTACTGTAGCCGCTAGAGGGCGCTCTCTATTGTACCTGTAGTGTATTGAAATGATAATATTTTTGAAATTGAAAGCAGAATAAGGTTAAGCGTCAATTAGTTGACAGTTAGTTTTGCTTTCTGTTGAAACCTGAAACGTTTTTTTGCAATTGTGAATGCACGAAATTTAGTTTCTTTTACCTGTTTTTTTTTGTAAGTTTTATAAAAATGCCATTTTTATTCTCCAATCAAGAGTTAGCGGATATTCATTTTGTGTATGGCTTTGTAAACGGAAACGCAGCAGAAGCAACCAGAGAATACGCACGAAGATTTCCAAACAGACGACATCCAACTCGCTCAGTATTTGTAAGAGTTATCGCCAAATAATTGAAAATGGTTTTGGAAATCTCCAGAGGGATCAAAACATAAATGTTCGTAAGCGCAGATTTACCCGTATGATTCTGCGTGAGTTTGATAGAGATCCGACCACAAGTGTTCCAGCTTGATGGTTGTCCAGATCATTATTCGAGAATAGTTAGAAACTGGCTGGATGAAAATTCTATCCCCTGACCTAAATCCATTAGATTTCTTTGTGTGGGGATTTCTAAAAGAAAAAGTGTACCAGACTCCCGTAACCACAAGAGATGTGCTAATAGACAGAATCAGGAATGCATGTGATGGAATAAGGCCTTATTTGAATAATGCTATACCACGTTCGATCATTCGTAGATGTGAATTGTGTATTGAACAATTGGGTTTACATTTCAAGCAACTACTGTAGATTTTGTATGTTTGTCCTAACTATCCAATAGCATTTTAGTTGTAAATAATTAATTTAATTTGTTAAAAATAATATTGGAAAATTAAACAAATTAATATTCTGTTTTTTTGTGTTTATTTGGAGTTAGGAATTATTGCTGTGTTTAAAAACACAATCTAAACGATCATCTTAATTACTTGTAATGCCCAAATCGAAAATGTAAAAAAAAAATATTATTTTCCCATAAATAATTAAAAATGCATCGAACCTAAAAAATCGAAATATCTCAAAAACGGCTAACTATAACGAAAATTCACTAAAGAGCTTTTTTATGTTGAAAAGTGCGAAGAATCAGTTTTTTTATTCAAAAACCAAAAAATTGCACTAAGAAAAAATTTTCGGTCATTTTAATACACTACAGGTACAGTAGAGAGCGCCCTCTAGAGGCTACAGTAAAACTATGCCCATGGTACGTTTTGTCGTACCAAAAAACCCTTGTATACCAATTTTCACTGTTATACATACATCAAATATTGTTCGAAATATTTAAAAAAAACTATTTTAGAAAGTAAATTTAAACACCGTGTATTTCGGAAGCCACGCATTTTTCGACCCATGTTTATATAGACTTTATGCATTATTTTTAAAAGTTCTATCGAATCTTAAAGTTATGCAACAATAAACTGAAACACCCTGTATAATTAATTGTTAATTGGGAAATTGGCAAATTTTTAGGCTTAAGTTGACTCTTTTGACGATAAAATCAAGCTTTCGGCATTCTCTATGGAGCCTTCATCAGGATTCTGAAAACACAATTGTGATGCTAGCAAAGAATACAGAACAGATTTAAATTGTCAAACAACTTACTCGTCGTTGAGGTTGCAGCAACCAGGTGTTTCAAAACGAACGTAGAGAAGATAGAACTTGTAATAAGTATAAAAACAAAAGGACGGAGACATTGGGCTTCTTGATAATGACAGATACCTTCGTTACATGTTAAAAATATCAATACACCCGAACATATTAAAAATTATTAAACATGAGAAGACATTTTAGGGAAACAATCGGAATGCAGTCTCTAACCTCCTACTTCCGCTACACGTGGAGAGGGGGACGGCACGGAAAGATAATGCGTCGACAGATGACAAGTGATTGACGCGACGGACCGTGGAACTGTAAACCTCATTGTCCAATTTGGGTATGAAGTATACAAGGGACGCTCGGTAAACCTCCACCCAAATTACTAAAATGCTGAATTAATTTGTTTTTGAAAAATGTGTAGTTCATACGAGTGTACGAATGTGAGATAGTGATATAACCTTGAAAAGATGGGTTATGTGAGTTTATATTAAAGATTGTGAGTGAGAAATTTCAATTACCAGGATAGCAATTGGAAATGTATTCTAATTTTGTGACGATGTTGGTTCGATTTGGATATGTAGCCGTTCTAGCTTTACGCAATTCAACAGGTAGGAATAAATGACACTGACCTGCTTAACATCAGCCTTTTTATTCATGCAATGATCTGTCATGAAAATGTGGGACATTTCTAAAAATAAACGTTTTGAGAGTCTTTTTTCTTTGTCAAGAACCTCAATACTGCCACAATTCATAGAGTGACCTGTGTTGTTAATATGAGATGCCAAAGCACATTTAATTAACAATTAATGCGATTGACAGTGTTGGTTGAATCAAGCAACTGAATCTTATCCTTCATTTTGGACAACAAACTGTTGACTGCGAGCACTGATTTACAAGCAAAATGACAATTAAAGGAATTATACACCCTGATCAACTTTGGTGTTAGTTCTTTGATGTATGGCAAGACAACATAATTAACTCTGGAAATAGGAGCAAACACTGTAGTGATTTTATTCTCATTGGTTGAAGAATTCATGGGTGTCTGGTTGGACTGAAGAGTGTTGTGATTTTCACTATTGTTATTCGTCATTGGCAAAATATTCGGAGGAGAACTGAACAAGATTCTGTTAACCAAATACTTCGGATAGCCATTGTTGATAAATAAGACTGACAGCTTCCTTAAATTAGAAAGATGGAAAGTACTGTCAGAGATTTGTATAACCCTGTTCTTAATTTGTTTCACCAGGTTTATTTTTATTTTAAGTTCGTGGTAAGACCTGAAGTTCAGGAACCTTCCGGAAGAAATTGGTTTCCTGTAATATACTGTCATTGGTGCGAATCAATCTTGAATCCAAAAAGGGAACAGATTGATTGTCATCTTCTTTTTCGATGGTGAACTGGATGTATAGATCATAACTGTTAAAAACTTCAACCATATCATCCACCCTCTCATAAGGAAGATAAACGATAATATCGTCCACACACTTTTTTATGAAAATTAGATTGTATGGCAATACTTGAATAACAACATCAAGCAAGTCATCCATTACATATTCTGCCAAAATTGGAGACAACACAGAGCCCATGAGGCAACCATGTGTTTGTGAAAACACTTTGTTATTAAAAGTAAAATAATTGTTCTGGAAAAGGTACTCTACGATATTGATGAAAGAATCCAGAGTTAGGTGTTGCTGTGTTGGCAATTTTGATCCCAATGTTGATGGATCTGATGCAAGCTTCTAAATACACATTACTGAACAGTGAAACTACATCTAGACTCGCAATTAATTTTTTTTTTAATATCGAAGCAGCCGCGCAGGCAGAAGCCTGAATGCCGGAACACCGCGGCTGCTATGATGATCCCAAAGAAATTTTATTAATACGATTTTTGAACTGCCTAAGGTTAATAGAACTGGGAAAAGCTTCCTCTTGTAGATTGTTCCACAATCTCGACACCCTCGGTACAAAGGAGCGGTCGTATCGGCCGGTTCTGGATGTACGAAGTTCGACACGGTTAGGATGGGACGCCAAAGTTAGGCGTGTCTGTCTGGCAGGCACATCGCGCGACGGCATCATGGAAGAGAGCTCTGAGGAGCAAAGCCCGTTGGTGTAACGGTAGAAAAGAGCCAGATCGCCGACAGCCCGCCGGTGCGAAAGAGTCCCGAGACTGTCTGTTAGAGAAGAGTCATCGATCAGTCGGACCGCCCTCCTCTGGACAGCATCGAGCATGGATAATGTAGTCGGGGCGGCAGCACCCCAAACGTGTGAGCAATACTCGAGGCTAGGCCTTATCTGGGCCTTGTATAGAGTGAGAAGGTCATGCGGAGAAAATACTTCTTAGCCCTAAACAAATAGCCTAGCTTTTTTCCAGCAGCTGCAGCTATTGACGAGATGTGTTCATGCCAGATCAGGTCCTCGGTGATCTGGACTCCGACCAGCCGAAATGAATGGCTCTTTGGCAGAACTCGACCATCCATCGAAACCGGGTGAGCGCAGGGACGCTTTTTATTCGTCAAAGTACAGTACTGCGTTTTGGAAGCATTAAACTGTACAAGATTGTTGCGTCCCCAAGCAGTGATAGCCTCCAGGTCTCTTGTCAGAGAGGAAGTCATCGCAAGTCTTCTTTTTTCCAACTCAGCGGCAGATATCGGCTTGTCACTCTGAATTCCTGCATGAAGAGTGCTGTCATCAGCAAAGCTGTGGATTGGGTTGATCGTACAGGAAAGGAGGTCGTTGATATGTAAGAGAAACAGTGTCGGCGCCAAGACCTGGGGAACACCCGCGTTGACGTTGTGGGATGAAGAGGAGAACCCGTCAATTACGACGGATATCTTGCGGCCAGATATAAAGTCAGCCACCCATCTGCAAAGCTTTTCTGGGAGGCCATAGGATGGAAGTTTGCTTAAGAGGGCAGCGTGCCACAGCTGATCGAACGCTTTCGTGATGTCAAGAGCAACGACATGAGCCTCACCATAAGACTGGATGAGTTTACTCCACAATTGAGTGACGTAAGCTAGGAGGTCCCCTGTGGATCGTTGGTGCCGGAAACCATACTGCCTGTCGCTAATCAAGCCGTGACGTTCTAGGTAGTCCAGAAGCTCGCGATTTATGCACCTCTCCATCACCTTACTTAAAACAGAAAGCAGAGCTATAGGCCTGTAGTTGTAAGGGTCGGTCTTAGATCCCTTTTTTGGGATGGGTTGGACATGAGCAAATTTCCGGTTTTCTGGGAAGGTGCCGGATTCATAAGATATCTGGAAGAGACGCGAATGAACTGGAGCAAGCTCCGCTGCACATCTCTTCAGTACAATGGCAGGAATCAAGTCCGGACCAGAAGCTTTGTTGATTTCGAGCGACAAGAGCACTCGTCTTATGGTCTTATGCCTGAATGTTCCCTCCCGCATAGTGTAGGGAACCCTTTGAATTGACGGCACTTGGGCGTTGGGGGAGACGTCCATGGTGGAGTTGGCAGCAAAGATCTTGGCTAGCACTTCCGCCTTGGCCTTTGAGTATATATATATATATATATATAATAGTTCCATCCTGACACGTAAGTGGTGGAAGGCCACTGCGTGAGAAGTTCTTTTCAATCTGCTTGGCCAGCATCCAGAAATACCGACTGCCATTGCGCTGCGACATTACCCTGTGCCTAACTTTTATATCATGCTGGTTTTTGGCATTGCGAACCGCTGCTTTATATTTGTTTCTGGACTCAACGTCGGCTTGTCTGTTCTCTACAGTGGGGTTTTGCAAGAAGGTTCTGTGTGCCTTGACCTTCTGCTGGCGAGCAGCGTCACGCGATTTGTTAAACCAGCCGTTGGACCCTGGTCTAGGCACTTTCACTGTATGAGGGATGTATTCCTCCATTCCGACGTGGATAATTTCGGTTATCGAAGAACAGACAGCCGACGCATCCGCGTCCGTGAAACAGACATCTTTCCAAGGAAAGCTAGAAAAGAAATCTCTGAGCCCCTCCCAGTCGGCATGTCCGCAATGCCAAGTTTTGCGGCCTGTACGAGTTTCTGCTGCCACAGCGGGTTCTGACCGAAACCTAACCTCCACAACACCGTGGTCTGAATTACCCAGGGGGGACAGGACAGCAGTGCTGTAAGGGGCAGGATGCGTGGTCAGAAAGAGATCCAGCAGGCTACTGGCGTGTGACGAGACGCGGGGAAAAAAGTAGGACTCGTCACCAGCTGAGTCAGCCCTTGGGTAAGAGCGAACGCTTTGACTGCACGACCTGCTGCGTCGGTCTTGTTTGAGCCCAACCAAAGCTCGTTATGGGCATTGAAATCACCGAGAAGAACTACCTCTGAAGCGGGATGATTGATGATCAGGAAGTCGATCTGGACGGCAAGGTATTCGAGTAGGTCATCCCAGTTATGGTCCGAGGGAGAGCGATAAAGGCAGCAAATAAACTTGGGTGATGTTTTGGAGTTGGGGCGAAGCCACAGAATGTCCTTCCGGTCTGATTCCAAAGAAACATCTCTGGAGCAGGAAAGACTGCTGCGGACAAAAGCCATAACTCCCCCGTTCTTTCTCAGATTGGAGTGCACCTCGTAGTTTGGGAAGTTAAGATGGTTAATCGGTGCAGACTCTGAGATTTTTGTCTCCGCCAAGAAAAGCAAGGCGGGACGAATGAAGGTAAAGCTAGTGTGGCTGATTCAACAGAATCCACAATCAGTCTTACTGACAGTACAGGTTTGTGTATTTTGGGAAGAGCATAAAATTTAGGAGAGACAGAATTATGAGTGATTAAGGACTTCTTTTGGTCCTGGTTGATTTGACACGTGCTAAGTAGCCTGTTAACAATGTCATTGCAACCTTTCTCTACTTTAGATGTAGTGTCTTTATTGATAACCTTGGAAGAGGGATCATTATCAATCAAATTATTACATAGGTCAAAATATTGTTGTCTTAACATAATTAGGGTAACATTGCCTTTGTCTGAGTTTGTAACAATTAACTCGGGATGATCCTTAATAAATTTCCTTGTTTTATTTAACAGGTTGTGGTAGAAAGAGTGTTTTTTGTTGATGCTACTGTTATGAAAGTAATTTGTGATAATATTGGTGGAACGAGTTATCGCAATGTTCCTTTCTGTGTCATCACTAATGGAAGAAGATATAGAATCAACATCAGCCAGAATATGTCTGATTGCAATGTCACTGTTGACAAACGGTTCAAGCCCAATATCTCCGTCCTTTTGTTTTTATACTTATTACAAGTTCTATCTTCTCTACGTTCGTTTTGAAACACCTTGTGGCTGCAACCTCAACGACGAGCAAGTTGTTTGACAATTTAAATCTGTCCTGCATTCTTTGCTAGCATCACAATTGTGTTTTCAGAATCCTGATGAAGGCTCCATAGAGAATGCCGAAAGCTTGATTTTATCGTCAAAAGAGTCCTAAAAAATTTGCCAATTTCCCAATTAACAATTAATTGTATTTTGTGCTTTGGCAATGACTACTGCTCATATATATATATATATATATATATATATATATATATATATAGGTGAAAAATTAAAGCTTCCGCCTTTTGTTGGGTGCTTCGACAAAATTTAAGCAAAGAGGACTCTTTATACTTTTTTAATTCTCTCTAGCTTTCAATGGACTTTGTCATCATCATCAGGAGAGTAGTATGTGAGGATGTTGCTAATTGTTGTTTACGTATAGGATGAGGGAAACGTCAACAATTAGCAACATCCTCACATACTACTCTCCTGATGATGATGGCAAAGTCCATTGAAAGCTAGAGAGAATTAAAAAAGTATAAAGAGTCCTCTGCTTAAATTTTGTCGAAGTACCCAACAAAAGGCGGAAGCTTTAATTTTTCACCTAACTGGTCTAGACGACAATGACCACGTCTCAAGTTATATATATATGTATATGCGATTCATAGTTACTGTCGAAATAACCTGTTAAATGGAAGACTTTTCTTTGGGATATCGGCAAATTATGCTAAGTGTACCCGACAGACTATGCTGCCATCATCAGGAGCTAAAAAACAAATTAAAAATAGTAAAATAGCAACCATGCTCAATTGATTAGAAATCTTTTTACTTACTCCGTCAGTGAGAATGGCGCTAGTATTTGATGTTAAAAAATGTAAACTAGGATGCATGGTATGGTGATAAAAAAAACTGGGTCTAAGTCAAAAAACGATGCAACAACATGATTGTGTTTTACTACTCCACTGCAGAAGGATTTGGACAACAATTAACTAGATAAATTCCCCTTGAACTTTTCAAATTTACATTTTGGAATAACCTAAAAATGCTGGCGTGGTGGAGAGGTTAGAATTTTTGTGTGAAGTTGTCATCACTTTCATTCAGGCAACAGAAAGCAACTGTTTTTTTGTTGTTGAAAAAACAAAATGTGTGTGATACATTAAGAGGAGCGTCAGTTTTAGTACAAAACGTAATAGAAAAGTTTCGGACTTTATTGTGAAAAAATTATTTTTATTAAATTATATTGTTGATGTAAGATTAACAGTCACCACTTGGCAAAATTGGTTGATGTAATCAAAGACCTGCCCTGGAGAAAAAGGGGGAGAAAAATATTATTTTATTGGAAAACCTGTTGATTTCATCTATTGTAACTGTTATATCTGTTATTGTGACAAATCAATATTGGGAGAAATGTATAATCGTTCCAATTTTTCGCAATTTAGCAAATAGGAGTAGCTAACAAGAAACTTAGTGCTCCTATATAAATATATACAAATGTGTAAGCTTACGAAATATCTCACATTTTTTTTGCATGCAAGTCCAACCCTGTAGCACACAAAACCTTTCCAGAAGGTTCACAAGGCTGCTTAGTGTCACGCGTGGAGGAGATCGCTTCTCAGACCAAGTAGTGTGCTTTGTGAACTTGATTACAGTGATGATGTGCTATTGGGTGTAGTGTTTTGGTTACCTGAAGGGTGAGCAATCACTGAGTGTTTCCTTTATTCTACTGTACTGCATGGATTGATAACCATAATACTTTTATATTCATGAGCATGAATGTCTTAAGCCATGTTTACAAAGATTTTACCTTCATAATTTTACTTATGGCTTACGACTTGTTATTGAATATCCGCAGGTGGGACGCCTCCAGGTTCTGGGGGTTGTTATGGGACTTTCGGAGCCCGTTTGCTGGGTTGAGGTAGTTATGTTACTTACTGCTCGGTTTCCTCTACGAGGGGAAACGTCGGAACTCTTTGGATGTTGACACGGTGGCCTTTGGCCGAAGTGGCGTCCTTGGTCTGAATGACCGCTTAACTATCTTCTCTTGGCAATCGCTGGAGTCTGAATGTATCTCATGGCAGGATGTGTGAAGGGATTGTTACTTTAATGATAGTCATATTGCTCGGTTACCTCTGATTCAGGGGTAACGTCGGAGATTTGGGGTATTGACACAACGGCCCTTGGCCAGCGTGATATCCCGGTTCCTGGACTGTCTTTTTGTAACAATCGTTAGACTCAGCACGTCTGACCATACACCTAGCGAACAAAGAGTTAGAGTGAGTCTGTGTGACGACTCCTATTAAGTCTGTGTGATGACTTAATGATCAGTCTGTGTGATGGCGGTCAGGATCAGTCTGTGTGATGACGATCCCGTGATTCAGTCCATGACGAATCCGAAATAGTAGTTGGGGTACATTAATGTAATGGTAAATAGTAGATTTGTGCATGTGATGTCATGAGTCAGTTGAATACGGGAGATACTCATAAGTCTTTTTCTAAAAATAGGTGTTGGTCCCGACAATCCGATCATATCGCCCTTATCGCTTGCCAAAGGAGGATAACTCGTTGTCGTTTCGTTATCACCAAGTAAGTGACTTTAATACTACTCTGACATTGTTGCCCATATCGAATTGTTTACGTACTGCCCATGTAGTAAAAATGAAATGGTACGGGGCGGTACTTCGAAATCTTCTAAGATGAGATATTTTCACGTTTATCGTTATACAGCTATTATCATATTATCTCTTTCGTATCCTACATAAAAGTTGAGGCGACGCGTCGTCAATGCCATCGAGTTTTCACAATCTTAGATACTAAAATGGTTACAGGAAGCTGATTAGGTACCAGGATATGTGTAATGACGTCTGACGTCACGATAGCTCTTACCTACACACTTCGAGCGATACCAGCTGTTGGAATTTATTTAACATTGTGTGATTTGATATGCTAGCGAGGTAATATTTGGAAATCAAGACGTAATAAAGTGAAAGTTTTAACAGCTATGTTTATTTAAATAGTGGATATGATTGTAAATAGCCTTTTTGTTTTCATTCATCCTAAATATTTTATCTAGTAAACACTTTAAAGCATACATTTGTTAATACAGCCAAATAAACACCACAGTATCTCAACAGCTATAAACGAGGCAAAGAATAAGAAGAACACTGGTTAATAGTTTTCAGCTCTTTCAGAAATGTATCCAGAACGATTGATTCTACTTGATAAATTCAGTAAATCGTTCGCATTCTCTGTAGACTGTAGGAATGAAGGAGCTGTCGTACCTACCAATTTTAGATGCACAGAGTGTATGACAGAGACCGAGTCCTAGAAGCAAAGGATTTCATCATATTTCTACGTACTCATACAATAATCACTGAGTTTTGGGTTTTGCATCAGAGACGCAATTGCAGCTAGTTTTCTTTTCTTTCTAAAAAGGAGGTCTACTGCTCATTTGCAAAGCCTCTCGAGGAGGCCGAAGGACTGGGACTTGCTTAGAAAAGATAAATGCTAAAATTATCTATAAGAAATGTTGACAGTTCTGGGCTCCATGGATACAATTATGACTTATGCTAAATGACTTTTGCAAAACTAAGTGTTCTTTTGTTTCACAGGACTAATGTTAGTTACTAAGAAGGAAAAAAGGAAAACAATAGAGTCCGTCAGTAGAAATTACATTCGAATAACGAGTTAGAATTTGGCAACTAATTCTGCAATAAATAATGAAGAGAACGATGCATAGTCCATATAAGCTACTATCCAATTATTTAAATTGAGATGGAAGCTGTTACAGTTTGCCAGTTTCAAAAAGCTGGCCGAGGCAATGTGGTGATGAATGTATTTGACTGAACGGCGTTGACTTTATACGCGTAAAATCATTTGTTCAAAATGTTTTTTGTCCTTGGTTTACCTACATAAATGCACATAACGTCTGGTTTCTTGCCACCGAAAGATTTTTAAATAAAGAACGATTAATCAAGGAAGCGCAGATATGAAAACAAACGCTTAATTTAGGAGATGACGAGATTACTAACGGAAACTGTTTTACGATAAAATCTTATAAATCGCTTGTCGTGTTACAATGAAACAATGAACGCACCACGGCCAGAAATAGATTCTGTTCCATTTATGGGACGATCTGATCTAACAAAGGAAAGGCAACTAGCATGGAATATTAGGTACAGCCTGCGAAAATCTAAAGTTCGTCATTTATTAACATACCAAACAAGGTTAAAAGTTGCTTTAGAATAAACTAAGCCTTCGTTGCCTTGTAGAAGAGCGAATTGGGCTTTAATTTAGATACTTAGCAATTGTAGTCGATCCCTTCAAAAGCGACAATTTATGGTTTTATTGCTTTGAAGCTGTTTACATCTGGTACGCGTTTTGCTTATCAAAGGAAATTAATAATAATAATAAATCTTTATTTCAAAATAACAGTGCATGATTACTGTGCATATACATCACAGTGACATCGAGTCAGAAAAAACAAAGAGGCAAACTATAACATAATACATATTTTACATTTCAAAATATTCTTTTAATTTCTTGTGGTAACTCATTATATATTTTAGTGCAGCTGTAATGTAATTTTTTTTTTTTGGTAGCCGTGAGATGATGGACTGGATACAGAAGATTTATACTTCTATTTCTTGTGTTATAGTCACTTCGAGGGTTACCGATAAAGTTGTCAATATTTTTAAATGTAAAAATTGGAATCTCTTAAATATATATTGCGGCTACAGTTAAAATTTTATTAAACTTAAATTTTGCTCTACAAGTCTCTCTATAGGAAATTTTTAGGATGCACCTCCACTCGCTTCTGCACTAGAAAGATCCTATTGGTATGGCTACTATGTCCGAAAAAAAATATTCCAAAACGTACAATGGACTCAAAATTCGCCTAATATACCATTTTTTAGTGTCTTAAGGTCTAAGTACTAAGTAAGCTTATTGGCCTATAACTTAGCAAGTCACTAGGATCTCCTTTTTTATATATAGGTTATGGCTAAATAAGTTTTTCATGGAAAATACCGTACTTAAGTGAGTTACCTCGGTTAAAAATATTAACGCCTTTAAGTTCCTGTTGAAGGAATTTTTGATAAACAAGTGCTTTTATCGTGTTGATGAATTTTTGAACATAGCAATTTGAGATTAGTTGTAGGTTCGTAGCGAACGAAAAATTGACAATTCCAATACAATTATATATTGTCTGTATGGAAATAAAGGTTATTGATTGATTGATATTCTAGCGGCATATACTCTTGCACATGGTCTAAAAAGTCAGAAGAGTTATGTACTCATATTGGTAATGGTAATATTTTAATTACTTCATTAATACAGTATTCATTGAAAGTATTTGCTATGACATCAGGATCGCCTGTCACACAGCCATCTCTATTTTGAACTTTTATTTCCTTTGCTATACTCCACACACATTTTGATTTATTATTACTTGACTCTTGTATACGTCTTTGATATGACTTATATCGAGCATTAGTTAACAATAGATTGTACTCCCTTCTGACTTTGTTATAGCATGGTTTATAGGAATTGTCACTGTTGCTTATAACATATAGAACATCCAATCGGTCCCTACATTCCTTAATATTATTATCCGCTTCCTGAGAATGATGTGGGTTAGGGAGCCTTTTTGTCTCTTTTACTGTTTTCACGAGAAACGATTGGGCAAAAATAGATTAAAATATACTACTAAAATAATTCCATTGTTTGTTTACATCATTCTGAGGAATTTGAAGTAATTTTTGCTAGTTTACAGATGGCTGGTTAAAAAAAATCTTTATTTTCTAACTGAATATCCTTTTCTGTATAACGTTATCAAGTTCGTGCATTGTTATTTTTTGAGCAGAGTGTGGTCTGAAATTAATGAATTTATGACATTAGATACATAAGTTGAGGTATTGGTGAAAATATTGTCAATTCAAGATCCACTGATGGATGTTATGCTTGTGTATTGGAATATAGTTTGATGTCAATCATATGAATTTAAAAGTTAACATAAAGAGTTGTTTGTTCAGACTTTCCTGAGAAAAGTCTATATTGAAATCAACGGCTATGAAAATTGTGGCACTGTCATCGCGGATTTTCAGTAGAATTCGTTCCATGTTTTCTAAAAATACATGCATGAGGAAGACAGCTTAGTATAGACTAACGAGAATTCAGGCGGCTCGCATGGTTGACCCGTCAGAACTTCCTAATTAATGAAATTCTTGATAATTTTATTGATTCATGCATTTTAATCTTAAAAATAATAATACTTAAACGACCTTTGAAGCATTGAAGATGCCCATCCTTCAGGTTTTTTCCAGACATTAATTCGCTCGAAAACGTTCAGCTTCAGTGAAAAATTAATAAAAGCCTTTTTTATTCATGATGAACTGAGAAACCTAAAAAACTGGACATGGCTACAAAGATCTACTTTGTTTTCCGCTAATATCGCCGCCTCCACTGATAGTCGGCGGGAACTAAGAGAAATGTTCTAATAGGCATGTACAGACATTAGACATTTCAGGCTATTGAGCCATTAAAATTAGGACATTTTAAAAGAAAACTAAGAAAACTCAAAAATAACATAATTCTAGCGTGCTACAGGTCATTACAGAGAAAAACACAACGAACGATTTTAAAGGATATACCTAAATTCGACAGCTTATGCAATTTTGGATATCCGAACATTAAAATAAGTACGCCTAGATGTTGGTCCAAAGTTATTCGGTGGTGTACCGTCCAAACCCGTAATCTTGAAAATGTTTACGAATGGGATGCAAATTTCATGATGATGATGATGATGATGATGGATAAGTGCAGAAGACTAAATGAATAACATTATGTCCGGTCGCACGTTAAGGCGGCCGTATATGGTTACAAATCTGTATTTGCCTCTTTTTTTTCATTACACTAGGTATTTCATTACTGTTTGACTTCAGTCAGGAAAATTGTTGCATGCGTACTGCCATAAGGATTTTGGAGCAATGCCTAAACATCTTTCTCCTCAGTCTGTGACATTACGACTTTTGTTTGAATTTGGTTTCCTTTCCCATTTTCTCCTGATAATATTACCAAAGGTAATCCAGGTACTAATATTTAGTTCCTGGAGGATAAACACATATTATGTTACAATGGGAAACACAAGCAAGACGAAGTTTCGTGGTCTTACTTAGTCATCGTCTCATGTTTTCTTCCCCCCCTTTATTGAATATTCGTAATACTTTTCGTATGCCCCTACACTAGCCACTTCTACTTGATAACTAATAGATTGGTCCATACTTGTTACTTCATTCGTATACTCCAAGTAGTATGTAAGTGTTATAACCTACCAAATTTGCAACTGTTAACACAAGACACGCGTTTCGTAATTCATAATATGTACATGAAATCTTGGACTAAAAACTACAGAGGCCTGAGTGTGGGTACTTGTACAGGGTGGCCGATATGTAACTGACTGGTTTGTATCTTGAATATTTGTGAAATGAAATAAATTACGTCCTTTTTTTCATCTTAATCTTTTACTGAAACCTGAGCCCTCTTGATTACATTTTCCATCACTTTTTGGTAGGATTCGGGAGGAATATTTCCAATATTGTTCTTCAGCTGCTCTACATTGTTTGGTTTGTTGGCATAAGCCCTATTTTTCAAAAATTACCATAAAAAAGTCAGGAGCCGTTAAATTCGGTGACCTTGGTGGCCAGTTGACATCAAGAAATCGAGAAAAAGTATCGAAAATATTGTTCTCAAAAGATTAATCGTTTCCCTAGCTGTGTGTCAAGTTGTTCCGTCCTGCTGGAACCACATGCTTTTCAGGTTAAATTGTTGGATTTGGAGAGCCAGAAAGTTTTGCACCATATCACGATAGCGCTCGCCAGTGACAATAAGACAGTTACCTGCAGTGTCTTCAAAGAGGCAAAGTCCAATGATACCTCCATACCAAACACCGCACCATGTGTGACTCGACGAAGATGTAGTGGTCGTTGATGGATGACAGGAGGGTTCTCTAATGCCCAGATACGAGAATTCTACTTATTGACAAATCCGTTCATATCGAAGTGGGCTTCATCGCTCATGATCAGTTGTCGGTAAAAATCGTAATCTTGGGCACAAAGCTGCTATATTGCATGACTGTATTGTCGGCGACTTTCATGGTCACTAGGTGGTAGTTCTTGGGTTAACTGAATTTTGTATGGCCGCAAAGTCTTTTTTTAAAATAGTGCATAATGACGTGCGACGTATACCCAGTTCTTGCGAACGTTGTCTGGTAGACGTCTCAGGGTGCTCCACTACACTTTCACGAACTCTCTCGCTATTTTCTGGAGTACGAACAGTTCGAACACGGCCCGACCTTGGCAAGTCTTTAACTTCACCTGTTTCTCAAAATGTCTGCACCAACTGACAAATGGTGTGTTACAAGTTCAAAATTTATTACCTCTAATATAGGCAGAAATTGTACTTATTTTGTGCAAGTCGTATATATTATTTTTTTTTGTAAAGAGAAACGTTTCTCAGAAAAGAAAGGTTTGTACTGTTACCTGTGTCTGTTATCTCAAGCCAAAACAGAGACAACTAATATCTAACAGATCTGCTGATATAGATGAACTCCTTTATAAAACCACTAATTTGAGAATGTCTTATGTACCTGCAATTCTGTTCTTACGATTTCCATCTAGATTTAAGAAATTGTAGCTAGAAATAATATGCTGTATATCCTTTTCAGTAGTTTTATTGCATTCTGCATTCAGTGTAAACAGTATTCTCTGGATTCCACCTGGTGAACCTGCCCTAGTGAACCTGAAACAAAACTAAATAAGTAGCAGATACTTAACTCACTATTGTAAACAAATTCCTTGTTTCCTTTGATAAATCGGTGCCTAAAGCAAAACTAGTCATTGTTTATAATTTTAGCAATGAATTTTGTAGACAGGTGTCAAGTCGGATGTCACTGTCAAAGGTGAAAATCATATGCCAACTGGCATAGAAATGTCAGGCGCAAGACGCGCGCAACAAGTAAGGAAAAAAACTCGCCATTGCAATTTTTCGGGTTCGAACCGAGCGTCTGTTTCGCAAGTGCGGATTTAGTTCCGAAAAATAGCTGGAAAAAAAGGAAAATCTTCACAATTTCAATTGCTGTAGGCGTTCAAACCACTAGTATTGTGAGATCTCTAAGATTGGAAGCTTTCCCTACACTTTAAAGGCTACCCTACACCCTAGGTAGGTAGCTTACTGTTTTATTGCTGCCTTTGGCTTATGCTTGAAGCACTCATGTAGTGCCTGATTAATTGCTTTGTAGTGCATGTAGCTTATGCTTTTTCTCTGCTTCTTCTTCTCTTCAACGTCTTCTACTTCCTGTACGTTTTCTTCTGCATTCTTTGTACATAACTGAGACCAGGATTTGACCAGAGATCCATTCTGCAACCTCAGAAGATAACCTACTGCATTGAGCCTTTGCATCGCTTGAAACCTTAACGTTGTACCGCTTTGGCTGGCTTTCTGCTAAATACCTACATTTTACCATATGAGGGCTGGTTAACACCACCAAGGGACCTCCAACAAGTTATTCCAGAGATTACAGCTCAGACTAGACTATAAGGTTTATGTAAGACTTCAGGTTTCTTTGACAACTGAAATATACCTAGCAGTAGATAACCCCATAGACATACCTGGGGTCCCCCCTACTTTCCTAAAACGTCTCTTTGCCCAGTAAATTGTGTAATATTAGACCTAGCATATCTGAATGCAAGTGTACGACTTCTTGTAGTCCTAAGAGGTGACATATAAGGTAACCGACCTCTCTTTTCGTGGGATTCTTTTACATAGAATACGGCATGGTCTTTTCAGGAAATATATATCGTATCAATCTGAACTTTGTAATTTCTTTCATTGTTAACAATTGCTACAGACAATTCGAAAGGTTGACAATTTGACACCGTGAAACCACGGAACTCCATATAGAACTGGACTCCCTGAAACCAGTACCTGGGAGTAGTCACGGCGATTGTAGAGTAGTAATACTCTTTTACAGTACAGATATAGATATTCGTAAATCGTAAACTACTATGACGGCTGATCACCTCCGATCGTCGTCTACGTCCCCCCAACCACCGGTAACAGGTGTTGATACTGGGCACATTATTTCAACCGAAATCTTGTCGTAGCTTCCGAATCGTTGACCAATGAGGAGCTAATTCATGGAACTGAGTTTATTGATAATATGGCTAACTCACAATACCCAGATGACTCAGCAAGTATAATGGCAGAATTGGCGTATTACAGATCTAAAGGAGGAAAGGAAGATCCCGTCTAATTTGCACTGCTAGTTGAAGGAGGGTCTTGAACACATAGAGGCAGGGAGAATGGTATTGGAGTCTGGCGATGATCATGAGTCGGAGGAGTCAGAGGATAAAAACTGATCTGGACATTTTTTCTGACTCAGATTCATTTTCTTAACTTCATTTTGCTTAAGTCTGTTCAAGTTTTTATTTTGTTTTTTCATTCTTTTGTGAAAACGTGAATATTTTTATGGAACATAAGTTATTATATTTTTTTTGGATAATGTTCAATAAAATTTTAGATTTTGTGTTGGGTTTACTACTTCTAGTAGGTCGTTCTGAGAAAATTCTCATTATTGAGAATATTCTCAATTTTTTTGTTCTCGAGAATTTTCCATCACTAATTTAGGGTATTAAGCTGCAATATTGCATGACTGTATTGTCGGCGACTTTCACGGTCACTAGGCTGTAATTCTTGGGTTAACTAATTTTGTATGGCCACAAATGCAAGTATTTTTTTAAATAATGCATAATGACGTGCGATGAATCCCCAGTTCTTGAGAACCATGTCTGCTAGACGTCCTAGGACACTTTCACGAACTCTCTTGATATTTTCTGGAGTTTGAACAGTGCCAACACGGCCCTATATTGGCAAGTCCTTAACTTCACCTGTTTGTTGATATTTCCGCACCAACTGACGAATGGTGTTGACTCCGGGGATTAGGTGGTAGAATAGATATAGTATCTAAATCTCGCCTCCTGTAATACTATTAAATAAAGAAGACGTTAATTATTATTATTATTTCGACCGAAATCTTGTCGTAGCTTCGGAATCGTTACAACAATCGACTCATTATTTAAGTAAAACATTTTAACAATACGGACGCTTGTGTGATCGTGTAGCGCCCCATGATGAATTGGACACATGTGCTTTAAACAACTACTACGGCGCCACCTACTGAAATGCGTGTATCAAAAATGGTAAGCAACTTATATAAGTCAGTTATACAGGGTGTCCGCAAAGTTGGGGTTTTCCTTTTCAGAAACAACTACCCTTGAAATAACAAAGATAATGTGTAGTGAAACGAGGGCGACCAAGTAAAAAAAAAAATATTGAAAAAAGTACTCACTCTCCAGTTGACGAGAAGGGCTAAGTACGTCTCTGCCCGAAATCATACCGCTCCAACAGAAAATGAAATCAGCTGATGCGCTACCGAGCAGACGCCGGCGGTAGACCACGAACAGAGGTAACAAATATGACCATCGTGCAGAAACCACATTGATTGTCTTACACTTAATGGCACATCTTCTAACAAGGAAGGCAAAATGTTGCGTAAATAGTCTAGGTATTGCATCCCGTCCAATCGATTTGGGAGAATAAATGATCCAATGAGCATACCGTTCACCATGCCAGCCCAAACATTCACCGAAAATGTTTGTTGAAAATGTGCCCGACGGACAGCGTGCGGATTTTCTACTGACCAAACATGAGTGTTGCGAAAGTTATTAACTCCATTACGCGTGAACGTAGATTCGTCTGTCACAAATATACACTTCAAAAAGTCCGGATTATTGTCATGTTGATGCAACAACCACTCACAAAACCGCACTCTTGCTGGAAAATCGTCAAGTTGAAGGGCTTGTACACGTTGGACGTGAAACGGATACAGCCCCTCTTCACGCAGCGTTTGCCACACTTTAGTTTTTGATACTTGCACTTCTCTAGCCACGTCTCTAGTGCTTGTTGTTTTTTGAAACGCAATCGATTATACGGGTTCGTTTACCTCTACACGTCGGTAACCGTCGGTTGAAGGTTGCATACTGACCTGACACACTGACCCCCATCCACTTGTACCAGTCGGTGATATCGCGGGTCGCGGCTACAGGACGGTACTCAGATATTTTTGATGTTGCAGAGCCCTTTATCTCGGTTCCCTTAAGACATTGGTGTATATGGTACTAAGAAAAATTGCTTATGTTTTCAAGATCTACACGTCGTGTAAAGGAAAACCCCAACTTTGCGGACACCCTGTATATTGGCCACCCTGTATATTATCATAAGGTTGCCGGTCTGCCTAGCGAACGTCTCATGCTCAGGTCATTCGCTGCCCACTAAAACAGAAAGCTTGCGTTGGCGCCGCTCGAAATGGGTCACTGATGCCGTAAAATCGTTTAATCAGTCCTTGCGATATTCCTTCCTTTTCATGATTTCTTAACTGTCACGAAAATATCTGAACAGTGCAGATGGATTATTCAACAAGGATGTATATCTGGGACGCCTGCAGCTCAACGGTCATCATGGGCAATGGTACTTTACCCAACCCAAGGTGTGAAGCGATTCCGTGCCGAGGGGTGCGTGGCGGTGGGGATGCACCGTCTTAAACGGAGCCTCTGGGACATCAGGCGACCTCCCAGAGTATCCAGCCTTGCGTCCGTGTAGGGGCACCGCGGACGTCGACCACCACTTCCCCTATACTCGTGGGAACAATATGGAACCCAATGAAAATAATAAAAAACCCGAGGCCCCCCCTACAGGGGACCCCGAACATCCAGGCGGCCCCTCACCAGGGGACCCTGATCGTACTCTGACAGAGGAATCTGTCAGAAGCTTAGCGAGAGAGCTAGCGGAAAGGGTGGGCTCTCTAAAAATTAAGAAAAAGTCTCGGCCAGGTTCCGAAAGGAAAAGGGCTCGGAAGCGGAGAGAGGCGCAGATGACGGAGGGCTCGGAAGGTCGGGGCACCACTTCTGGGACCCCGTCTGGACGGACCCAACCGCTATCTGGGCTAGACGGTGCGCAATCCGGTGGGTCAGCGGAGGCCCTAAAGCGGCCTGGTGACATACTAGATGGGGGTCCTTTAGGGCAGACATTGACAGTAAGCTTGGAGCGGTCTCATACAGACTTTGTAGGGGCTCTGACATAGAAGCAGCCGTAGAGTCTCTGAGCAGGGATTTGACGGCTTCATATGAGGAAAACTGCCCGTTACGCAAAGTCCAAAGTAAGGGCAAGGCAACCTTCTGGACCAAAGAATTAGAGGATAGAAAACGAGCGGTGCACAAACTTCTTACCAGAGTTAAGCATAGGAGAGGTTCTCCTCTATGGGAAGAATACAAAAAGGCATTGCAGGAGTACAAAAAGGAGATTAGAAAGGCCTCAAGAGAATCCTGGAGGCACTTCTGTCAGTCCATAAATGACATTCCTGCTACTGCAAGAATACATAGAGTCCTATGCAAAACAATTAAGGCAAGATTGGGATCTCTGCATGATCCCTCGGGGGGATTACTACTTCTGAGGAAGGTACTCTGAGGCTTCTGATGGATACGCACTTTCCCGGTTCCACAGTAGCGCGATCAATCAGTGCATGCAGTTGCGCAGGCCCTCAAGGGAGGACTGGCGCACGGCTAGAGAGATTGTCACCTTCGAAAGGACGGTATGGGCAGTAGATTCGTTTGCTCCATACAAAAGCATGTGTGGCCACGGGCTTCACACCTAGAAGCTGGCGGCAGGCTAAAGTGGTATTCCTAAACCGGGCAGAGATAGATATACTGGCCCGAAGGATTTTCGACCGATTACTCTTTCATCTTTTGTGCTTAAGACACTGGAAAGGATAGTTGTTAGATACTTAAGGGATGGCCCGCTGGAAAGGCGTGTCATTCATGCAAATCAGTTTGCATGCCAAGCTGGAAAATCGACTGATCTGGCCTTACACAATCTGGTCGGTAGGCTGGAGAAGACTCTAGATCAGCGAGAAGTGGCACTCGTGGCCTTCTTGGACATTGAAGGTGCATTTAATTGCACCACAGTCGACTCTATCAGACAGGCCTTGGTTAGACACGGGGTTGGATCAATCCTAATAGATTGGGTCCTCTCTACTCTGGAGGGTCGGGTAACAACAGCTATGCTGAATAACGTAATCTGCAGCGTGAATGTAGCTAGAGGCTGCCCTCAGGGCGGAGTTCTGTCACCCCTACTGTGGTGTATCGTGGTGAACGAACTTCTCGTTAGGCTCAGCAGTATGGGTGTCTATGCGCAAGCCTATGCTGATGACGTAAGCATAGTAGTTCTGGGGCGTTTCTGTAGAAGAGTCTCGGAAATTATGCAGGGCGTTCTGCGCTCCATGGAATCGTGGTATAGGGAAGTCGATCTTTCTGTTAATGCTGAAAAGACCGAGCTGATCCTATTCACTAGGAGAAGAAGGCTTGACGGACTGGTCATGCCGACCTTCTTTGGGACTAGATTAGTTTTGTCCCAGTCAGTGAAATATCTGGGAATTATCCTGGATTGCAAACTGAACTGGAGAGAGCATGTGGAATACAAGGTTAGCAAGGCTCGCAATTCGATGTGGGCTTGTAGACGTGTTGTCGGGGTAAGGTGGGGGCTTAAACCCAAAGTGGTATACTGGCTCTACACGACGATAGTACGTCCATCTCTTTTGTACGGCTCCCTGGTCTGGTGGCCTTGCATTAGAACTGAGTCAACTAAGGCCAAACTCAATAAAATTCAGCATTTGGCCTGTATTAGCATTACAAGCGCAGTGCGAACAACGCCATTGAGTGCAATGGAAGCTCTGTTGGATCTCTCACCGTTGGATCTGGTGATCCGCGGTGAAGCGAGAGTAGTCGCTCATCGACTGTGGAGTCCGGGCAGCTGGGCTTTCTTGAATCCTGTCAAGGGGCATTCTGCGAATTAGAAAGGGAGGACCCCGTCCTTCTAAGCAGGGGTGATCGTATTACCCCTAAATATCGCTTCAACCGCAAGTTTATTGTGGAGTATCCAACGAGGGAGGAGTGGGACGCCGGTAGCCGGCGACTCTCCGAAGTGAGCGGGCAGGTCTGGTACACGGACGGCTCGGTCACCGAAGAGGGCTCAGGTGCTGGGGTCTCTGGGCGTAGAATTAGGCTATCTCTGCCTCTCGGTGGATTCACCACCATTTTCCAGGCGGAAATCTTTGCGATTCTGGCTTGTGTATCTCACATTCTGGAGGAGGGTGGGGTGGGCCTAGGAGAAGAATAACAATCTTATCCGACAGCCAGGCTGCAATGAAAGCACTAAGTGCCTGTAAGATTACGTCGAGTCTTGTATTGCAATGCAGGGAGGCTCAGGATTGCCTCGCAGCGAGGCATCCGGTATCGTTAATATGGGTACCGGGGCACGCTGGGATAAGGGGCAATGAGACGGCGGACACTCTGGCGAAAACAGGATCAGCCAGCAAGCTCGTTGGTCCTGAGCCAGCTCTAGGAGTAACCGCGCATAAAGCTAGGAGGAAAATGGAGACGTGGGTTGCAAGACAACACTCTCAGAAATGGAGAAGTATCTCTAGACATCTCCGCCAGGCACGAGAGCTCATTGAAGGGCCCAGTGCTAAGGATGGACGCTTCTGCCTATCTCTGGGTAGAGCCAACCTAAGGTTGCTGGTGGGACTGTTGTCTGGCCATAACACGTTAAGGCGTCACCTGCACGTGGTGGGGGTGCCTGAGGATCCCTTGTGCGAACGCTGCGGAGTAGAGGAAGAGACCTCGGTGCACGTTTTGTGTCGCTGTGAAGCTCTGAGCTACTATAGGCAGACTATACTGGGGTCCATTAGTTTGGATCCTCAGGACGTCAAGGAGCTTGGACTCAAGGCGATTCTCAACTTCGATAAAAGGGCGAGGCTTGTGATTTAAGTATTGTAGAGGTGCATAAGGGCCCGCTTAAGCGGCCTATGCACTGGCTCCTTATGGTGGCCGGGATGCCTCTAATTTTAAGATTCATTCATTCATTCATTCATTCGATACAGCAGGAAACCTACTCAGAACGATAGTATTACATGAAAAAATAACTTCTAGCACTATGCCGTCACTTGAGAGCGGTACATGTATGTACAGGGGAAAATTGAATTTTCTGTCCAGAAGGGGTCGGAAAAGACTAAATGATTTTTTACGGCTTTCTTTAGTATCACAGATGCCAACAAAAAAATCACGATGCACTTAGTGCCGTACGGAAATAATGGTGCCGGAAGCCATAAAAAAATTTAATTTTCAGGAAATTTTCTATGCGGAAAAATTAATTAATTAACGTACGGAATTGTTACATTTACCTTTATGTAATTTTTTACATTTAAAATTTTGTTGGCATCTGTGATACTAAAGAAAGCTGTAAAAAATCACGAGATGCGCAATCTGCGATATTATTTTAAATGGTTTTCATTTGTACGGTAAGAAATTAATCCAATATAAAACGATTGTAGAATCTGTAAATGCGAAAATATGTTTGAATGAAATTTTATTGCTATGTGTCAATAACAAAGCGCAATAGTTGAGACAACAAAAGTGCTCCTAGTAGTTCACATATAGAAACTTGCTTCAAGGACTTCACCTTAGATTTAGCGCATAACAGAGAAGTCTGCATAGTTGACTGCGTAACAATTCTGATAAAAGTTACGGCTAAATGCGCGTTTGAGCTGGCATCTGAAAAACCACCTAAATCTATGTACTTATACTGTTTAGGTAAAACTAAGCGGGGTATAGATATATCTGATAAACAGGGCAATTGATGTTTGTACTCTTGCCAAGTTTCCAATATTTCTTGGTTAGGAGTATCATCAATCTAATTGCTAACCATAAATTGCGTATAAGTAATTGAGCGATCAAGGTTACAGGTGTTAACCTAGTGGATCATTATGCGAGCGATTTCATCGAGTAAACTTCTTTTCGTGCACAGTACGTTCCGCGGATTGACAGAGTAAAAAAATATATCAGCGGAGGGATTCCATTTTAATCCTAATATCTTGAGACTAGCGTTTGCTTCAGTGTCAAAAGAAAAAGCGCAATTTGATGCTTGGCAGTCAAGTGGTAAATTATTTAAAAATTCTTCGCTGTTGCTAGCCCATTTATGCAGCTTGAAACATCCTTTTGAAAGACAATCAATTAAATCTTGTTGTAGAGCTAAAGCTGCATCTAAATCAGCACATCCCGTGCAAATATCATCGACAAATATATCGTTCAGTAAAACTTTAGAAGCCAATGGATGATTGTTCTCTTCATGTTTTACTAAGTGCTGGAGAGTTTTAAAAGCTAAACAAGGCGAGCAACTAATACCAAAACTGACAGTATTCATAACATACTCCTCAAGTTGAGAGTCTGGAGAAAATCTCCATAAGATTTTTTGAAAGCGTCTTTGCGACGGGTTAATTAAAATTTGCAAATACATCGACTTAATGTCAGCGGTTATAGCGATTTGCGGCATTTGAAAATTCAGAAGAATGTGACTAGTATCCTTCCAGATCGTACAATTTTTTATCAGCTAAAAGGCGTTTTTCTAAAGAGAAAAATCTTCGTTGAGCTATTTGCTTGCTGTCATGATAGGTTCCTCGTCTTTACGAAACAGTAATGGTACAACATATCTCCCTGATGTTTACCGAAAAGTTGTTTATTCATAAATTTCATCGCATTTTAATTCGTCATCAGACAAATATGAGCGACTCTATTTCCCAGAAACGTTGTAAAGAGTCATTAAGCGAGTCCAGAGTAAAAAAAGAGTTTTTTCTCACACATTCCTGAGAATCGAATTGTCCCATGAAAATATATTCAAAAGATGTATTGATTGCTTGGGGTAAATTACTCTGAGAGAAATCAATGTGTCCATCAATAAGAATGCGTTGGATCAAATCTCTATTCAAAATTGAGAAATGAAGAATTCCGGGTCACCCCATTCTAAGTCCTTGATATGAGACCATTCTCTCACATCAATCGTAGTTGAAGGCATATTACCACAAATTTTATCCAGATTTAAAGTAGGCTGCGATTTATTTAGAGGGGTAACAGTAACCGAAATTTGGCCTAAATTATTTTACATTTCCGTACCTCCTAACCCGTAAATAGTAACACCACTCTTTTTTATCGGTAAAGCTAGTTTTTCTGCGAATTTTTTAGAAACATAACAACACTCACTACCTGTATCTATGAGTGCTCTACCGGTTTGCTTATTTCCCAAAACATCGAAAATATTAACCTTCAGCGTAGACAATAGTACTTTAGTTTAGTAGAATGAGCGAAATAATTAAGGATTAAACGACTTACCTGTAAGGAAGTTCAATCCCAATTATACGAGGTTGGACACGTCCTCCTAGATCACCCTGTAGTAGTACCTCTTACTGCTGTGTGGCGCAAGTTTAAAGATGATTCACCGCCCGCCCGACCCAGCTCCCGCCTTCCGTGAGCCTCGTCATTATACTTCGGCGTAGAGACAAGTTCAGGATCGCCTTCTGGGTTGGGGTAGTCTCAAGGCAAGACATTCTTAAAAAGGGAGGGCGTGATCTAGGAGGACGTGTCCAACCTCGTATAATTGGGATTGAACTTCCTTACAGGTAAGTCGTTTAATCCTTAATTATACTTGTGTTGGACACGTCCTCCTAGATCACCCTGTAGATGTTCAAAGATATTGGAAGGCGATCGGAGATATTGAAACATAACCAACCACAATTTGCTACTAGAATTTATTCGAGCAATTTTGACAGAAAATAGTAAGTATAACTTATTCTAATTAATTTGTTTATTAGACTTAGAATGTAACATCATAATTCGAACATTTAATTACGAATTAAGGTATATGATATATAAACAGAATGAAATCGCTAAAACTGTAAATAGGAAAATAGATACTTAATTCTAATTCGTGGATTAAAGCACATTACGCATTACGATTTTGTTAATGTTTCTATGTAACACGCAAATGGTGTTTCCTTGGCAGATACCGGTCTATTGTAGAACCTAGCAAAAGAGCTTGACTTTTCAGTCCAACCAGCTGAATTCCTTATAATTTCAATATTCAATCCAGTTTTAAAAGCGGCCGAGGAAGATGCGTGGCGAGTACTATGACCTTTAAATTTATTTATGTCTACTCCATTTTTTCCCAATCCATATTTTATCCAACGACTTATTGTCTGTGTAGTCGCAGGATGTTGGGGTTTCTTTACAGTTAATATAAGGGAGTTTTCACTCTTTCGGAATAGTTTTGTTCGTTTTATATAATGAAGAATTGTAGTCGCTATGCAAAGTTCTGGTTTCTCCTTAAAAAAGGGAAATATCAATACCGGTTGTGGCCTCTTGGGTGCTGACGTTTTTAATATATCTGTAATCATGATTTTAAGTCCGTCTTCTGAGGAAAGTATGTTGCTCAACTTTATTTTTGCTAGTGTTTGGACCCTTTGAGCTGTTCCAAGGGCAAGTAATAAGACTAGCTTAACTGACAGGTTTGTTAGGTCCAGAGATTCTAAAGGATGTAATTTCTCAAGCATTTCCAATACCGGATAAGGATCCCAGATCTCTTCATACCTTGGAAAAGATGGCCTTGCCTTGAAAACTCCTTTTATAAATCGCTCCACCTCTACAGATTTTCCAGCTTCAGATAGCAAATTTAGAGCAGATTTATGTGTATTAATTGTTGTGATTGTTGCTCCCTTTTCAAACTCCTGGGTTAAAAAATTGAGAATGTTATGTGCGTCTGCCTGAAATATTATATTAGTATTGCCGGTACAAAATGACCACCATTTTGAAAATGTGCTATTGTACTGTTTTAGTGTGTTTTGGCTAAAGGATCCAACAATAATTTCTATTGAAGTCTCCGATATGTTTTTCCTGGAGTAGATTTGCCGGATAAAATTGCTGCACCCAGGGTAAGGTTCCTCCATAGGGGGTGTGGTTTCCTGAAAGGGGATAGGAGCAAGTTGTATTGTGGATGGAAGATAATTGTTTCGGATATGATCATATTTTCCAAGCTTGGAAACCAAGCTTGTGACTTCCAAATCGGGAAAACCATTATGCATTCTGCTTCCTCGGATTTAATTTTTTGAAGAACTTTTGGGATAAGAGAAAAGGGTGGAAATATATAGGCCCTGATATTTTCCCATGACAAGGTAAAAGCATCTACCATGAAGCTTGCTGGATCTGGGTACCAAGACACGAAGTTTTTGCATTTAGTATTTAGATAACTGGCAAAAAGATCAACTTCTGGTACTCCTAGATGTTTTGTTATAGTTATATAAGCTTCGGGATGTAAAGAGTATTCTGTTTCGATAGATTTAGATCTAGAAGCCGAGTCTGCTAAGAAATTATCTTTGGAATTTATATGAGATGCAAACAGGAGTATTTTTCGTTTTTCACACCGTCTCCGTATTTCCCGGGATATTTTGTTTAAATTTTTATATTTGACTCCACCCATTCTATTGATGTAAGAAACGGCAGTTATATTATCAATTCTTAAGAGTATTCTACATCGCGTTAAATGTCTGGCAAACTTTTGAGACCAAGAAACGCTGCTTTAAGTTCTAAGTAATTAATGTGCTTGACAACTTCGTCTTTATCCCAGAACCCTCTTGCTTGTTTTTTATTACATACTGCTCCTCAGCCTGTGGAAGAAGCATCTGTGAACAAAGTCAATTTATAACTGGGAACTTTTAAGTTGAAATAACAAGTTTCTATATTTTCTAGCCACCAAATAAGATCGTTTTCAAGATGGTGGGGGATGTGCATGAGTCTCTCAAAATTTCCGTTATGATTTCTCAAGGCAAGATATTTTGCTCTCTCAAATTGTTTGGTATAGAGCCAGCCATAATGTGTCCCAGGACAAATTGATATTAAATTACCAATAAATCTGCACCAGATTCTAATTTTTATTTCCTTTTGAGACAAAATTGTCTTCGTCATCTTTTTGATTTTATAGACTTTTTCTTTCGTAGGGTGCATTGTCATGGCATTTGTGTTAAACACGAACCCCAAAAATGTTAATTCTTGAGTTGGTTTCAAAAAACTCTTTTCTCTGTTTATGACAAAACCTAACTTTTCTAGCACAACGCATGTTTCACTAATGTTTTTTGAGCAATCTTCTTCATTTTCACTTATGAGCAAAGCATCATCTAAGTAAAAAATAGAGGTGTGCCCTCTTTCCCTCAGATACTGGGTTACTGGTCTTAAAATTTTTGTAAAGACATAAGGCGCTGTAGATAGTCCAAAAGGAAGACATTGAAATTCAAAAATCTTCTGTTCAAATTCGAATCTTAAAAACTTTTTATATTTCTGAGAGATTGGAACCGAAAAATAGGCATCCTTCAAGTCAATAGAGGCTAGAAAACAATTCTCGCTTATTAAATTTTTTACTGTTCTAGTGTCCTCTAATTTAAAATGTGGTGGAGATAAATATGTATTTAGGTTTTTGAGATTTAAAATAAATCTGTAACTGCCGTTTGATTTCTCTCTCAAGAAATAGGACGATAAAAATTGTCCCTTGCATTTTTCGACAAGCTTTACAGCACCATTCGATAAAAGATTATTTATGCAGTCCGAATACAGTTTTTCCATATTCTTGGGGATACTTCGTGTTTTTGGAGGAACATGTTGGTGAGGCAATTCATTAAACGGAATTTTATACCGCTTGATCCAGCTCAGGATGAGACTGTTGTTGGTTATTTCCTCCCATTCTTTATAAAAAAAAACGTAATCTTCCTGCAAAATTAATATAATTCTTTACCTCTAACGGCGCCCGTTCCATTCGTGTTGTTTCTTGATGTCTTTTCCCTTTTTGTAGCGATCTTCTTTGTTCCAAGTGTTTGTCTTGAATGTTGGTTTGTTGTAGCTGTAACTGGGCCTCTTCTTGTTGTCTGTTGGCCGCCACCGGTTCCTCGAGGCATGTCCCTTCAAGTTTTTTGAGCTCGTTGCCGTTGTAGACCTCAGTTCCTTTGCTAATGACTCCAGGTTTTTAGCAGATTTGCATTTTTCTGCAAAATCGTCACCAAATAGCATTGAATCTCTGGTTTGACCCATGGCCACTAATTGCATTTTCTTATTGAAATGTTGGTGCACCATATATTTTCGATGTGTGCTCATTAAGTGATGAATGGAGCACAACATTTTCCCTGCATCGACTAATCCGACTAGAGTGGGATCTGGATCTGTGTTGGACTCAACGTTTTGAAGCATGTTAGTCATCACGTTACCAAGGGCAGTTATTGATTTTTCCAATTGGTTTTGTAATGACATAAGGAATTTATCCCTCTTAACGTCTGTTGGAGGAATCATAGCTTCCACTTCTGGGTTATTCTTAGGGGCTTCTAGAAGTGAGCAGTTACTAGGAAAAAGGACGGAATCAAAGGTCTTAGTGATCGTTTCTTTATCTAAGCCTTGCACGATGTAGCTAGACCATCTGTTCGCTAAATCTGGTGCTAATTCTGGTCCAAACGAACTTTTATTGTTTGGATTTTCCCCCAAAATAGTGGATAATTCACTTTTTGCTTCGGTGGTCCGTTCGGGTTGGCTGTCGTCATTACAAATATCTGAATCAGAATCATTGCTTATATCCGAGCTCGTGGTGGTGGACTCGGAGTCTGAACCTGTTGAAAGAAAAAACCCCATGTTTTAGCCGAGGTTTATGAAAGCAATTGATAGAAATAAATGGTAAGGCTACGGAAAAAACCATAAAACAGGTAATAGCCGGAAGTCATGATAGGAGATTACATCCACCCCCCTTCCTTTTTGCAGTAGTCCAAAAACCTTGCAATACTATCAAGTGTCATAAAATATGCTAAAAATTATAATACTCCATAATGCAACCAAGCTTATGTTGATCTATAAAAATACATGTGATTAAGACTGGATCGTAACACGAGCCGTCACTGATTACATCGTAAAGAATATTATATGATCCATGAATTTATTTGGTGAATAACACCGAGGCTAGTTTTATTTAACCCTCCATGTTTAGGTAGTAACAAAAAAGATAACCGATCCTAATCATCTGTGCATGAATCACTGTCGACGGCCCAGGTAGAAAAACTTGTTTCCGATAACAGCGGTTGAGATAAACATCGTCCTTGACAGCGTATATTTTGTCGATATTTTAGCATTTTAGAGAGTTATTCGTAAGTACCGTGCGTTTGGCGCGTATAAGTCAGAAACTATACCGGGTTAAATGTGCCTACAAAGTAGAGCAACCCGTGCCAAAAAAAATGTACTAATCAAATGATAGTCAATGTCTCTATGCTATAATCAGCGGTGAAATTCTAAAATGAAAGTGGAATTGAAAATCATGAGAATTTTATTTACTTACTTGAATCGTATTTTTTAAGTTTTTCCTCCATTTTTCGCATTTTCCGTTTCAAACGGCATATGGCTTCGAGTTTCCGCTTATTAGCTCCTCTGTTTTTTGGCATTTCCGAACACTAGACACACAAATGTACACGTAGCACTTGGCTCACTCAGCGCAAGAAGTATAATGACGAGGCTCACGGAAGGCGGGAGCTGGGTCGGGCGGGCGGTGAATCATCTTTAAACTTGCGCCACACAGCAGTAAGAGGTACTACTACAGGGTGATCTAGGAGGACGTGTCCAACAGAAGTATAATTTGTAGTTAGCTGGGACACATCTGCGGACTCAGGGCGAGTGGCCAGCGTACACTGGGTATTTGAAATATTATTTTCCAAAGATTGTGCGTTTTCAACTACAGGCGATGAAGAATTATTAGAGGGTTGCAAAGTATTTGTGTATTGAATAACGAGTGATGCTTGGCGTTACATATGCGACATGTATGCACTGACATACACCTACTGTTAGAATGACAATTACTCAAACAGTTTGTGCACAGCCTATGGCGTTTGACTATAGAAAGTCTCTCTCCTGAGGCGATTTCTTAAGATAGAGCCGTTTTACACACAAGACAATTACTCCGAAAATTATGGTCATAATTATGCCGAAAATTTTTGCTGTCGTATTACACGTAAAAGAATTTTTGTGAAAATTTTCATGGTAAAAATATAAAACCCGTTCTATAGAATATGCGCGAGAATCGGCGCAGAGGGTTATTTCCGTCCATGTCAATATCAAATGTCAACGTCAACAACATAACCTCACTTAACATTTGTGGGTGTGGTTCTGTTCGAGTCGTACGAAGGAGCGTTTATTGTTATTGTTTATTCATAATGTCGTGGAATCGGGAAGAAGCAAAGAAGTTACACTGTTGTTGGAGCAGTACCAAAAATGGCCAAACCTGTACAAGGTGAAGTCACCCAATTACAAAAACAGAAATTTGCGGCGTCAGGCGCTGGATGCGATAGTCCAAGCATTGAGAAGTTTTATAATATTAACCAAGATCTCGATTTCAAAAATAAATTTAAATCAACGACGTCTGTTGTCTTTCCGATTATATTGGACGTCATACCCGTTAAGGTTATGTCCATTCGAAAATATTACTATAATGCGCAGCCGCATCATATGAATTACTTGGAAATTTTGTTTGCTTGTGTCATACAGGTTGTAGAGAAAATCTTCAATATTTTTTCCATGCAAATTTTCGGCATAGTTATGACCATAATTTTCGAAGTAATTCTCTTGTGTGTAAAACGGCTCTAAGACCGGACATTTATAGATTAAATGATCAGAATTTTTGCATAAGAAGCAAAAGCGGGTTGGCACAGGAGACGAATCTGTGCGGGTTAATAGTGATGAGATAGTACGGCGGCTTAGATGATTATTATATTGCGCCTCGCCTTCATAAATAAGGATAAGTGTAGTAGCTCTGCTTGCAGTCAAATCTCACACAGTTCAAAGCAAATTTTCTCACCCTGGATACAGTCCTGTCCTTCCGCCACTCCGTCGAACCCTCATATACTTTGTTTGTGTGTCGAATCTAGCAGTTCGTTTCTGGTTAGTGCGTACCTTAGTGCCGGGATTTTTTCAAATTGTGGGTGTCATGCCCAAAAAATCAATTAAGCGAAGGCACCGCAGCCTTTCACGCGAATCTTGCGCGGAAAATGCAAGAAATATGGGTGATGTAATGAATTATCTTCAAGACATTACTAAGAGATTGCGGAAAATTGAAGATCGCCGCAGCCGAAGCCCAGTACGGAAACGACATCGGAGAGTAGTGTCGTCTTTGTCTTCATCGTCTCAGTCGTCGGAGTCCTCTCTGTCATCTAGATCAAGGACTCCCCCTGGTTCGAGTATAATGGATCGGTCCGGGGGCCACACTTCAAATTGCACGGTTTCACCGATTTGTTTACCTTCGGCTGGTGAGAAGCAGGTATCGATGAGGGTACCTACTTATTTCGTCTGGTACCAATGAGTGTACCCAATTATGTCGCCTGGTACCAATGAGTGTATACTTTATCTGAAGTCACTTGAAACACTGTGAAATACCGGGTGCGTTTTATATATCTATACTTAACACGCTCTGTTGCTGCAAAAATCGCCAAATTTCGCAGCAAGTATAAGATCAAAGGCAGTTTCACCGGTCCACGTGGAGTAAAGCACGCCTATGCGTGGACATAGCCAATGAGAAAGCGTGTATTTCAGAGCTCTGCACAAGTGCAGGTGGCTACTGAAAATTGAAACAGTTTAGCCAGTGCCGTGTAGCGGTGAATAAACGTGTTTTCTTTAGTCTGTCCGTGTTTTTTCATAGATTTTATTAGTTTGTGTGTTTTTGACTTTTGAATACTCAGTTTACTTGTTGATTTAATTGTTGTGTTGATTGTTCTTGTGTGTCCTAAATATGGCTCTTTGGAGACCTTGGGAAAATGCTCCAAGCCACGAGGAGATGGTTGATGAACCTGTGCAGGCAGAATTCTTTCATAAAGATTTAGAGGAACAGACCCAAAGAGTAATATTAAATATGTATGATTGTCTGAAAAACGAAAATCCAGATTCCTCGCAAAATCAAATTTTAAACAGAATTTGTATCCTGACAAAAATCAGTCGGTCTACCATTTATCGGGTTATAAAAAGGGGAGATGTAGTCAACCATTCCTTCCACAGAAAGCGCATAGGGCAAAAATTAAAAAGAATAAACGTGGGTTTTCAGGAAGATATTCGTCGTATAATATACGGATTTTATAAAGAAAATTTGGTGCCCACGTTGGAAATGATACGGGATAAATTAAAAGATTATCCTGAAGATTTTTATAATTACAAATGCTTAGACTCACTGCACTGTATTGTAAAACTGTGTGGTTTTCAATACAAAAAATTAGATAAAAGAATGGTGATTATGGAGTCGTCTCGAATCGTTGAATTGCGCCAAGAATTTTTGCACAAAGTTAAAATCTATAGAGAGCAGAAAAGAAATCTGATTTACCTGGATGAAACGTAGTATGATACCCATGATGTTGTGCAGTACGGCTGGGTTGACGACAGCAACAAGTGCATTTTAAATGCATCATGCAACCGTGGAAAACGAATCATTATTCTCCATGCTGGCAGTGAAAATGGATTTATACCTAATGCCTTGCTGTTATCTGCCGAAAATATCAAAGAATCATGTGCCGACTATCATGAGGACATGACCTCCGACTTATTTGAAAAGTGGATAGAGCAGCAGTTAATACCTAACATTCCCGACAGAAAAACAAAATTCCGAATACAGGCACCAAAAAACAAGGCATTATTGATTTTATGAAGGATAAGGGAATGGAAATACCACAAAAATCAACCAAAGCCATGTTATTGGATCTTATTAAAAGACAAAAATTTGAAAAAGAGTATGTTGTTGACAATCTGCTTCAGCAAAATGGCCATGAAGTATTATGTCTACCTCCCTATTACTGCATTTTTAACCCGATTGAGTTGGTCTGGGCTGCTTTCAAAAAAAAGTAAGAAAACATAATCAGACCCCTCAATTAAGTGAATCGCTATTGGCCACAATAAGAGATGCAGTATCTCATATTGTTGCCACAGACCTATGGAAGCAGTGTTCTAGGCATATTATTGAAAAAGAAAATGAATATTGTGTTTTGCCTCCTGTAAATCCCGTTGTAATTCCTCTACAAGATGACTCTAGCGACAGCTCCGAAGGCGAGGATGATATATAAATACCTATAATGTAAGTCTTTATATACCTTTTTATATACCTACCTGCTATGTAAATATTTGCCTATGTCAAACGTTGGAATTCTGTAATTTTTCCATTTCTTAACTTTCAGTCAACATAAATTAAACTCCCAATATAAGTATTTTTTATCCCAAATCAAAAAAATAAGAAGATAGTAAAGTCCATTTATTGTGATATAAAAACATTATTATTGTCGTTCTAAATAAATCACCGCAAGCCTATGATAGGTCATGAAATTACAAAGGACGCGCCGACCAAAGGTTTTTATGCTATTTCAAGTGACTTCAGATATACCATACTTACGTATTTTGCCGGGTATCGATGAGAGTACCTTTTTTGTTTTTGGCTGGATGATAAGGTATCAATGAGCATACCTTCCGTTTATCCCGCTCTTCACAGTTTCTGGTCAAGTTGGGACAACGTGTCGCATTAGTGTTGATGACACACTAACACATCCAGGTGAGTAACATTCGAACCTTTTTTTTTCGTACTTCAGGGTATCAAGGAAGTATACCCATTTTCTAAGCCGGTATCGATAAGGGTACCTATTTATTTCTTCTGGTACCAATGAGTGTACCCAATTATGTCGCCTGGTACCAATGAGTGTACTTACGTATTTTGCCGGGTATCGATGAGAGTACCTTTTTTGTTTTTGGCTGGATGATAAGGTATCAATGAGCATACCTTCCGTTTATCCCGCTCTTCACAGTTTCTGGTCAAGTTGGGACAACGTGTCACATTAGTGTTGATGATACACTAACACATCCAGGTGGAATAAAAATGTTGTTTCTTCCAGGTGTCGAGCTCTCAGAAGACGTTGTCGAAATCCTGGGCACACCTGATAACAACACATTCATTTATTGTCCGAATTTACACAAAGATGTAGTTTCCCGTTGGCAAAAAGGTGTGGCCGCGGGGTTGTCTGAAGAGGACAAAAAGGAACTCTGCAACAAGTATCCTCCCCCCGAAAATTTTCAATACATGGCGGCCCCAAAACTTAACCCGATGGTTGTCAAGGCGATATCACCCTCAAAGGGACACTCGGTTGATGGCTCTACAGGGTCAAACAGCCGCATGTTTAGCCGCTACGGGCCAACTCTATAGCTTAATGTTGGCTGAAGAGAGGGGGCAACCGAAAATACATCAAACTGCTCAACGATGCAAGCAGATTAATGCTAGACTTTTTTTTTCATCAACAAACGGTGACTCGCAGAGGATTAATTTCGATTAATTTAAACCAGGATTTCCAAAAGGCCAACGAAGATATACCATCGGACTTGGAGGAGCGTCTCAAGGCTTCCCACAGCTTGGAGGTGTCCGGGAAGACCATAAAACCAAAGCCGGCAAAATCGGTTCGTAAGAATCGCAGTTGGCAATGAATCCAACCTCTGAGGTGCGTATCGCTGGTAGGCCTAAACATTTCTACCCCAATTGGCTTAGGGTTTGTCAGGATAAATTAGTCCTTAATTGGTTTAAAAGTTTAAAGTTACCATTTAGACATTATCCTAAACAACAAAATTTTGCAGTTACTTCATGGTCACTTCAGGATCAAGCTTCTATCCAAGTTTGCATAGTTAAATTACTACTAACAGGAGCCATTACCATCGCTTCGGCGAGTGATAAGCAGTACATTTCTAAAATTTTTCTCAGGCCAAAAAACGATGGCTCTAATCGTCTCATTCTGAATCTGAAAAATGTCAACAGACATATACATTGCAGCCATTTTAAGATGGAAAATAGTCGCACCGTAAAGAATTTAGTCCGCAGGAACTGTTTCATGTGTAAGGTGGACTTAAAAGATGCGTATTTTCTAATATCAGTGCACAAAAAATAAAGGAAATGCTTAAGATTCGAATTTTGTGGGCAGCTATATGAATTTAGGTGTATGCCCTTTGGGCTAAACATAGCACCTTACATTTTTACAAATTTAATGAAACCCGTTATTACTTTTCTTAGAGCAAAAGGGTTTTTATCCGTTATTTACTTGGATGATATTCTTTTGTTTGGTAACACTCATGAAGAGTGTCTCTCTAATCTTAAGGAGACCCTAAACCTCTTACTTTTATTAGGGTTCCTGCCAAACTACGAGAAATCCATTTTAGCCCCATCCCAGTCAATTCAATATATTGGATTCATTTATAATTCAATAGATATGTCTATTCGTATTCCTTATGAAAAAGTTTTAAAATCCAGACAGCTAGTGCAAAAAATGTCATCAGTGGAAAAGTGTAGCATTAGAGAATTTGACAGATTGTTGGGGAAACTAGTCAGTATCTGTCCTGGAATCAAGTACGGATGGTTGTACACAAAAAACTTCGAACGGGAAAAACACTTAGCATTACTCAAGTCGAGAGGGAATTTTGATGCAATCATGCGACTTTCCCCAACACTTATTCACGATTTTAACTGGTGGTTTAATAACGTGCCACGGGAAAAAAACTTCATTCAAGTTGATTCGTTTGTTTTTTCCGATGCATCAGACTCTGGCTGGGACATTAGCTGCTTTGGGAAAAAGTCGCACATCACATAAACTATCGAGAACTGTTGGCAGTTTTCTTTGGGCTAAAATGTTTTGCAGCTAACCTATCTAATTGTAACATCCTGTGTCGGGTGTATAACATCACAGCCTTGGCCTACATTAATAAAATGGGTAGTGTGCGATTTTCAAAACTTAATAGTCTGGCGCGCACCATTTGGCAATGGTGTGAAACAAGAAACTTATTCCTTTATGCGGCATACATAAAATCAGCCGATAATAAGGAAGCAGATTTGGAATCTCGTAGTTTGGAAACCGAGACGGAGGGGTCCCTGGACGTATCTGCATTCGAAAACATAGTTGCACAGTTTGGCAAGCCTGAAATTGACCTGTTTGCGAGTAGAATTAATGCAAAATGCAAAAACTTTGTTTCATGGTTGAGATACCCCGAGAGTATGGCAGTTGATGCTTTCACGTTGATTTGGGGAAAGCTCTATTTTCGATGGAGCAAGGGGGCATTCTTGTCGTCTCCCTATGGACATCTCAACCATGGTATCCTGTGTTTACATCCCTTTTAGAATGTAATCCAATAAAATTTCGGCCATCCAAGATGTTAATGTCTTTCAACAGGTCACCACACCCCCTTTGGAGAAAGACTACCCTGGTGGCAGGAATTGTATCAGGCAGGCATTGATGTTGGGAGACGTTCCCTCGGCATCGCTAAATATATGTCTTGCATCAGTTACATATAACACAATTAAGCAGTACAACGTGGGCTTGAGGATTTGGTGGGAATATTGCAATCGAGAAAAAATAAATATTTACACCCAGTCGGTTTCTGCAGTACTTAAATTTCTAACATTTCATTTCAAAAAGGGGTCTTCTTTTAGCTCTCTGAATTCATATAGAGCAGCACTTTCATAGATTCTAGGGCCAAATCTTAGTGAAGATTTAAGAATTAAAAGATTTTTCAAAGGACTGAGTTGCTTAAGGCCTCCGCACCCTGTGTATAACAACACGTGGGATCCAGGCATAGTTTTGAACTACATAAAAAATTCATATTCTACGAATCCTACTTTAGAACAGTTAACTCTCAAGACGGCCGTGCTCCTCGCCTTAGTAACAGGCCAACGCGTCCAAACATTAGCTAGTATGGAAGTGTGTAATATTCAAAATTTCTCAGATCGGTTAGAAATCCGCATAACTAAAAGGATAAAGACATCTGACGTTAACAAAATGCAGCCACATTAGTTTTGCCATTTTTTCCGGATAATGTGAATATTTGCCCAGCCAAAACGTTACTGTTATATCTGGAAAAAACAAAGGCTATTCGAGGTAATGTTTTAAAAGGCCGCATCGAATAGCCTCTGCTCAAACCATCAGCAGATGGTTAAAAACTATGTTATTAAATAGTGGTATAGACATAAGTTCTTTTTGTGGTCAGAGCACTAGACATTCAGCTACTTCTGCCGCCTCCAGGAAAGGGATAAGCTATGATAGCATCCGGTTGGCCGCGTGGTGGACGGAAAAATCTAAAACATTCGCAAGATTTTATCAAAAACCATTAGTTTCTAGTAGGTCTGACTTTGCGGAAGCAGTGTTCAGATGTGCCTAATGTTAAAGAAATTAAAAATAGTTGTTCTTGTTAACTATAGAGAAATAGTGGAAATCACTGTTAAGTTTGCAGTTACTAATATGTATATAATTACGCATATGTAACTTGATGATACTAAACAAATTGTTGCGACTTACTTTGAACTACTACACTTATCCTTATTTATGAAGGCGAGGCGCAATATAATTGGGAGATTAAACGAACTTACCTAAGTGAAGTTTAATCCTAATTATATGAGCATCGCCGGAATAAATAAGCTCCCGCCCTTTACTCTACCCTCCCCAATATATTGCAACAAAGCTTTGAACAAGTATGAGGGTTCGACGGAGTGGCGGAGGAGAGGACTGTATCCAGGGTGAGAAAATTTGCTTTGAACTGTGTGAGATTTGACTGCAAGCAGAGCTACTACACTTATCCTTATTTATTCCGGCGAGGCTCATATAATTAGGATTAAACTTCACTTAGGTAAGTTCGTTTAATCTCTCACTTATTTGTGCGTACATGCCTCTGACGCGAGTGAGAGGCATCATTTATATTATCATCTGGCGTTTTAAAAACTCTGCGAGATTTTTGTAATGCGGTATTTCGTCAGAAACACTCTGTAATTCAAATCGTGAGAGTAAATTTGAATCTAAGCATTTAAGAAGCATACTGGTCAAAATAAAGTCCCATTCAGCTATGGGAAAACCAAGATTTTTCAATGCGGCAATATTTTCAGTATATGTTTCTAGTAGTTTCTCAAGTTGAGCGGGATTTTCAGAATTCATGCGTGGCGTAGTCTCAATTTCGTTCCAGTGTGAAGTAGCTAAATGCCGTTTATTAGTATATTTGCTACTAAATAAATATATAATTGGACGAAGTTAAAGGATAACACTGTAACATACCTTTAGCAGACCCATCAACAGATGATATCAAATACGAGAATTAAGAAATAAAACATCAGAAAATGACATGAAGGATTTAATATCACCATTAAACCTCATCAGTTTTAGTTCAGGTAGTTTCACTCTGGGTGGAACATCGGATATTTCAGGCCGAGTGTCCAGACCTCAACTCTTTATTAACCTCAAACAAATCATAATAAATGGATTTAATGGAATAGTAATTGTTATCAACATCAATGCGTAATATATCCTCAACAAGAAACTCCTCATCTTGGTCAGGATCTAACAAACCAATTATTGTGTTATTCCGTTTATTGAAACTATCATATGACGACTCTATAGTTTTATATCTTTGTATGAACTGCGAATGGAAATTAAGGTCGGTTTGAGCCATTTTAGCAATGTCTAGGCACTCGGAAATCTTATTTATTTCCATATTGCGGAAAACCCCTTTTAAGTTTGTCAGCCATTATTGTGAAACACGGCAGAATGAACCTGAGTACTGTCCTGTGGTTACCTACAGACGCAAAAAGTGAATCTAATGAATTAATGAAATTACTGAATATGAATGAAAATTGACAATATGCTCCAGAAAAGGGTGATAAAAGGCGAATCCGTTGAGATTGTCGCCTACCTTCGATCCGGTATTCTGTCTAATTCTGGTTCGTATTCCTGGCGTAGCGGTGATGCAGGAGCGTGAAGATTGCGGTTGCTGTGTAGACACGTGGTCACACTGTACGCGGTTGCGGTTTATCTGCATGGTCTGACTGTGAGCTAGTATCTCTCTTCTTTTTATTGTCCTAGCAGCGCACGCGCGCGGGGTAGGCAAGCGACAACCCATACTCGCCATAAAATAAAGCCAACCCAAATATCCCTAACAGTGCGATTTGTTGGTGATTTTTGGTGGCTTTGTGACTTGTATTAGTTATACATACTTCATATACCCTATGTGGTCAATAAATTGATAAAAATGCGGTGTGCTGTTGTGGGATGTAATTCTGACAACCAATCTAAGCGGAATCCTTGCAAAGACATGAAGTTCCACAGTTTTCCTCAAGACCCAAACCTTAGCAAAAAATGGCTACATCTTACAAAAAGAAAGACAAAGTTAATTTAAAAAGTGCTAGGTTTGCTCGTAGTACTTTTGTGAAAGTGCCTATAAGGTCAATTTGAAACATACCCTTTTGGGTTACACCCCTAAAAGAGACCGTGCTCTAAAGGATAATGCCATTCCTACGAAAAATTTACCCAAGTCTGTATCATCACCTGGACCTTCTACATCTTCGCTTCAGCGTCCAATACCTATTAACAAGACGTCTTGATCAAGGTGTGATAGGAAACTTTTTCGGAGTAATTAGGGCAAAAGGTGGTCTTCATGACCATCCATGTCTCCTAGAGTTTAAGTAAAGAATAAGATCATATATTTTGGGGCGAAACGAAGGCGCATACTCAGAGTATTGCAGCGTAGAGTCAGAGGATATTCCAGAGATCCCACTAACCGCATCATTAACGAATAAACTGAATGCATCTGAAGTATCAGCTGACTATAACGAGGAAGTATTAGTGAAAGAAATAGATGAGCTCGAGTATCATGGGTTGGAGCCAACTTTGTTTGCCATAAATTGCAGGATGAGAGGTTGAAAAGTTCCTCAAATGAAACTTATTCCTGAATAGACCATCTTAGTGAGGGTGGATTATCAAAACCTTGTACAGCTTTCATGAATTAAATTGAGAAGCTGAATAAGGTGTTTACTACATTCAATGGGACGGAATAGTGATAGAAGCAATATTTTATAGGCGAACTTCTGTTGAAGAGCAGCAACATTGACTGGCCTGGAAAAGCTAAAAAACTATTTTTCAGGTCAAGGATGTTCTTCCGGATCAAAGAACTGAATAAAAGCTTGAAGGACCAGGAAAGTGATAAAAGGAAATGGAGAAGAATTGTTGTTTAGACTAAGTAATTTGTCATTTCCATTTATTGTTATACCGCCAGCTTACTACTGAAAGGAGATAACTCACACTTACATGTACTTTTTTATGTACTCCAACCACCACGAAGGCCTAAGGCCTAAACACCCATGGGGTACCGTGGGGCTATAGGAGGATACAGGGTAAAGGGGGAACGCCACACGGACTCTGGCGAGGGAACACGTGTGGATGCAACATGCACACATTCTGGCTTCGCCTTCGAGATCCGCCGGGTGGTACCTCTGCGTTCGACAGTCAGAGACCGTCTACCACTTACGGACAATCACAAAATCCATAGCGAAGAGAAAAATTTCTCTTGGCACGGCATTCGAACCCGCACAGCGCACGGCGACTGATCAGGAGACCGAAGAGTCTACTACTGCGGCCAGGTGGTCAAACGGTTGGTCACTGGATCCCGGGGGGAGTATGTGGTGGTGGTACTTCCACTACACTGAAACACTGGGAAACGCTCAAAGTCTACCAAAGACGCGAACCAGCAAGTCCTCTACCCTACCTTCGTTGAACTCGGCCCTGGGTTCGGCAGGTGCTGCTGACGGTATGACATTGGGAGGGACCCCTAATAACATCATATCGAGAACGGGAAGGATGAAAGCGAGTCTCCGGTGCTTTAAAACTGGGGTACAGCAGCGGCGGGTGGGGCGCAGATGGGCATGATGGCGACCAGGCAACGAAATGGATACGTTTTGATTTATCGGATGGATGACGATTCGGGAGTATTGATGATGACATGGCGATTGAATGGCCTTCTCTAAAGATAACCGCTGAACGCTAGCCCACTGTAAGGCCGTAAGTTGACCCTTGCACTTCAACGACTCCAGTAGAGCGTGACTGGATAAAGTCGTGCAAGGGCAATCGGTGAGCTTGCCTTAATTGGCGGTCTCGCGAGGAGACAACCTCTATAAAAAACCGACAGCCAAGTCGTTAAAACTTCTATGCTTCAGGGCCACCTAAGAGTACACACTCCCCCTCTAACGGAATGGGCGTTGCCCGCTGTAGCGTTGTTATTTCGACCCGTACTCGTGGGAACTAATATGGATTGACAGTAAAAACAAACAAATAGAGACTGGAAATGGCAAACCAACAGGACAACGCGCTTCAAAGGTAGACGAGACGGTTGACCCTTTTGTTAGAAAAGACATTATCCCTAGAAGCCCACCTAGGAGCAGAACTATGTCTCTGCCTGACGTACAGCGTACCATGTCACAGGCGACGGAGATCTCCGTAACGAAACGCAATAGATCCGATGAAGAGGCCCGCACGTCAAAGCTTGGGAAGGATGAACTAGGAGACGTGATAGAAACAATTCTCCAGAAAGCAAGACGCCTAGAGGAATTCCTTAAAGGGACCGTCAACACCAAGACGGAGATTAATAAGGCGGGGAGTGACATCATAATCATGGCAATAAAACTGCAAAGGTTAAATAGATACAGATTCCGTACTAAAACGAGTGTCGTGATGTCTGATCAGGAAATATAAACCGAGATTGTGACTATGACAAGTGCGAAGGTCGAAGTGGACATGCCGCAGCTGGATGAATAGACAGCGAAAAAGCAGCAGCTGGAGGATGTGACGAGAATCCAGGGCTGTTTTCTAGCGAGTGAACGAGTTTACAGGAGACCCCATGCAAGCACCGTTGGAAGAGGACTTCGTGAGCATTACAACATGCGGGCTTGAAATGTCAAAAGGAATTGCGAGTCGCTTTAAGGAAAGATACGGGGGAGTAGAACCGCTACAAAGCCAGAAACAAGTTAAGGGAGGTGTACCCTTTATGGTAAGCTCGAAGATGGCATGGAGAAAAAGGAAAGGTATGTTTTCCACATGCTTGTGGAAGTAGTCTACAATTGTGCCTGTAAACTCAGAGACCTCGCATTAAAGTATGGTAGGGGAAAGTTGGCGATACCGTATGTTCCAACATATAACTGAGAACAAATGGAAAAACGGAGTATGTATTCCGTGATACAGAAATCTTGCTGTTTATATATAAACCAGTAGAAAAACGGTCCAGCAAAAGAGATCACCAAACCAAGGAGAAGTCAATGGATACCAAAATAAAACGGTATCAAAGGGACGCCGTAATTATCCAAGGTGAGGGCAAGTCATACGCGGAGCTTGTCAGGGGAATTAAAAGTGGCATATATCTCGATAAGGTGGATGTAGAGGTGTCCAAAATAAGACAAACAAAAAAGGGAAAACGTCCTCCTTGAAATCGAAAGAGGTAAGGCGGATGTACTGCGGTCGGCTATAAATAACAAGATAGGCGGTGTAAAGGCGATAACTACGACCAAAGAATCTATTCTCCAGATGGTGTCACTACAAAGGAAGAGATACAATAGGCAGTTTCAAAAGCTGTTAAAGGAGTTATTCGCAGCTGTATGGTCACATCATTACGCCCGGCATATGGAGGTATTCAAAATGCTACGGTATTTCTACATACCCACGCAGCAGAACAATTGTTAGAAGTGGGAAAGGTGAAAATTGGACTGGTGCAGTGTGTTCATTACGATTGAGGAAGCCCTGGGACAGATGCCGCAGATGGTGGGACATTGGTCATAGAGAGAGGGAATGTTCAGACCTAGATAGGTGTGCGCTGTGTTTGAAGTGCGCACAGCCTGGACACAAAGCCAGTGGGTGTATCGGTAAGCCATATTGCTCGTTATGCAAAAAGGAGGATCACCAGGTTGATCGTAAGGGATGTAGATATATCCCTCCGGCGGCGACCCAGGCCTAGCATTCAATGTCTTACAAATTAATGTAGACAGAGGAAGACAAGCTCATGACATTCTGGAAGCTAAGGCATACGACATCCGAGCCGATGTACTACTCGTCGCTGAACCGAGAATTTTGTAATAAGCTCTTCCCAAAACTGGTATACTGACCAACTTGTAAATGCAGCAATATCTATACATTGTCGCAACGTGTCGATACTAGCGCATGGATCCGGTGCAGGTTTTCTGTGGATATATGCAGGTCCAGTGGTGATATACAGCTGCTATTTCTCACCGAATAGAGAGATTTCGGATTTTGAAGGCGGTCTGGACGAACTTAAACGGGCGTTGACGTTTTCCACCAAGGAAGTCATTTTAGGCGGTGATTCCAACGCAAAGTCGCCGGAATATCAGGGTCCATACTTGACCTGACTATAACATCAGAAGACGGTTGCCCACATATACGCAATTGGAGGGTACTTGAGAATGAGAGTCTAAGTCTACACCGTTATATAACCTTCCAATATAGCGCGGAAACACATCCAACTCCTAGTACTGCAGAGAGAGGATGAAACTACTGGATGCGGATATTTTCGGTGCCTTTCTGGACGAGAGAATACTAACCAATGATGTCAAGAATGCTGAGGAGCTGCCAAGAGCTCTAACAGAAGCACACCTCTATGCCTAACAGGCGCCTCAATTCGAAAAGAAAGTCTGTCTACTGGTGAGAAATAGCAGCTCTCCGCAGGGACTGTGTCAGAGCACGGCGTGCCTATAGCAGGCACAGAGCCCCCGACTCTACGCGCGACCTTCTAGAGGATGCCTATAAAACAACGAGAAAGGTGCTACGCCAAGCCATTAAATCGTCGAAGAGAAGATGCTGGCAGAGCCTTCTCCTAGACATTAACGACAATGTATGGGGGAAAGGATACCAGATAGCAGTCTCCAGATTGAAGCTTACTTCTTCCAACATTGTGATCCCTCTACCAAGGAAGTTGGAATTTGTCGAGATCTTGTTTCCGATCATGGTTGCAGTAGCTTGGGAGAAGATGACACCTTGTGGAGTGACACCTTTCACCATTCACGAGCTTTTTACAGCTGCAGATAGACTGAACAACACGAGACCAGGGCCTGACAATATACCATCGGAGATAGTGAAGCTCGCGACAAGGCAATTTCCAGAAACTATGCTGAAGGTGATGAACAATGCTATCACGAGTGGCAGCTTCCCCGCAATTTGGAAACCTGCGGAACTGATCTTGTTACCGAAGAGGCATAAACCTCTAATGGTTGCAGCGGATTTCCATCCAATTGCATTATTAAACGCAGCTGGAAAGCTACTAGAATATATGATCCTCGAACGCCTACTAGAAGAAGTAAATGAATCAATATCGGCAAGACAGTATGGTTTCAGACGGGGTAAATCAACCCTTGATGCTATCAACCACGTGATAAGCATTGCAAAGAGCGCAGAAGTAGTAATCAACCACAAATTACAATTATGCGCCATGATCACCATAGACATAAGAAATACTTTTAACGCTGCAACACGTCAAGGGATTGTCGATGCCCTGGTGAGAAGAAGGGTTAGTGGAGATACCCTCCAGCTAAATGTCGATTACTTGCGGAATCGAAAGGTTATGCTTCGTCATCCGGACAATGGTATTGCTGAGAAACCAGTATACGTCGGCGTTCCGCAGGAATCAATTTTGAGACTTACCCTATGGAATCTGCTGTACGATGGAGTTCTGCGGTTACAAATGCCAGATGGGATTTCCACAGTAGCATATGTGGACGATTTGGCTATAGTGGTGGTAGCAAGGACCGACGAGGAACTGATGAACAAAGCAAACTGCGCTATTGAAGAGATAATTGGCTGGCTGGCAGACCACGCGTTGCAAATTGCACAAGAGAAAACGGAGACAGTTATGCTGACACCCAAGAGAAAGATGTCTGCGATTACCTTTAAGGTGCAGGATCTTGTGGTAAGACCGGCCAAATCTTTGAAGTACCTAGAAGTCTGGATGGATACCAAGCTTACTTTTGCAGACCATATAGACAAAAAGGTTCAAAAGGCGTCCAAAACTGTAACGTTGGAAAAACTTATGCCAAATTGTAGGGGTCCTAGGGCCAGCAAAAGGAACAACCACCAGACTCCATGGCCTGCATCCTCTAATGTGATTTGAACAGGTCCAAGTTGGCTCAAAATGTGCTTCAACAAACGACGCAGCAATACGGGGTCATAATTTCTGAGCAGTACAAAAATGAAAAATACTCCTACTGGTACACGGACAAACGCGGAACTGCTGCAATTTGAGTTAGGAACCACTCCAGCTTCCCAGTATCCGACTATGGCTCTGAAAACGGAATCGTATGGTTAAAGACTAGAACGAGAACCTACGTATGCATCTACTTGTCTCCGAACGGCAAAGTTGATATATTTCGGGCGAAGTTGGATAAATTGGAAGAGACTTTGCAAAACTTGGGCAACGTGGTCTTAGCTGGCGATTTCAACGCAAAATCGACCGCATGGGGCATGGATTGGACCTGTTTGAGAGGGGCAGCGATCATTGATCTAGCAGCTAGACTCGACCTAACTATTTTGAACACTGACAATACAACCACCTTCAGAAGAAGTGGTCAGAAAGGGGCAATCATTGATATCTCTCTAGTATCTTCTTCAGTAGCGCGCGCGGTGACAGAATGTGCAGTTCTGGACGATTACTATGGAAGCGACCACCAATACATTAGATTCAGGATCCAGCTAGATGGTGGAAAACAGGACAAACCTACGCGAACTAGTCTTGGGGGATGGAATATTTCCCGTTTGAACAAAGATATCCTGGGCAGACGTCTTACCAACATTAAAGTCATTGCTACTCAAAATGGAGAAATATCTACGCAGAATGCAGAAGCCTTGGTGGAGACCACAGTGCAGCAGATCATTAACTGTTGCGACGCCGCCATGCTTAGGAGATCTGCGAAATGTTACAGGAGACAAGTTTATTGATGGAATGACTAGACAACATTCTGCAGCTACGTCGCATTGCACAGAGGGCTAGGAGAAGGGACCAATGAGATATAGCCACGGAGCAGCAGTCCAAGGAAGCTAAAAGGCAATTGAGAGTGGCGATTCGTTCCAGTAAGGAGGCAAGCTGGAAAAGCCTCTGTAATGACGTAGACCAGGACGTATGGGGACTAGGCTACAAGATAGTGATGCGTCGTCTTGGACACCAAAGACCTGTTGGCCCATTTGAACTGGAAAGGAGTAGATTGATGAGGCCGGAAGCAAATCCTCCCGCGGGGGAGGGTGAAGGGGTGGTTTGTGTGGTGGGGTAAGGGGCGGGGTGTGTTTAAATTCCGAGTCCTCCCAATGACCATCCTCATAGCATCAAAGGTTGTTTAATAGAAATGAGTCGACGGATAATGTCCCCCCTCCCCACCTCCCTCCTCCCACTACTATAACTCATCGACCGGGCGAACGAGCAGCAGCGCTCTTTCCCCACTTCAATGTCGTCATCCCTACACCTAAATCCGATGATATGACCATTCTTTGCCCTCTCAATCGTCATGTGCGGTAGGGTAAGGGGCGGGGGGTGTCTAAATTCCGACTCCTCTCAATAACAATCCTGTTAGTATCGAAATCGTGTTGTTCGACAAATTTGTATCTATTTATTTATTTATACTCTACCCAACAGCTACAAAGCCAATTACAGAGTAGGACAAAGTCCAAATATCAAAAATACACAATATCTTACATATTATACACAAATGTAGGAAGTTCAATCACAAATATTTACAAAAATGGCAGTGTAGATAAAAAATTAAATAGCAAATAGCAGACAAGACATCATAAGGAACCACGCAGCAGACAAGACATCAGAGAAATATATCTAATTGATCCGCAATGTCATTCGCTTTACCACATGAGGTATACAATGGAGAAAACTTTAAAATATTTGTTCTAGGGGTAGGCAAATAGAAGGTATTGCATTGTCTAGCATTCAAACGCGGGACAAGGAAATTAAAATCATGCAATATATTGCAACAATCAATACCATTGTGCAATATATCAGTCACGAACTTAACACTGCACTTATCACGCCTCTCCCTAAGCCTTTGAAAATCGAAAGCTTCTTCTAAAGACTCTTGTGGATAGCCAATCAGTGGGTAGATGCCATTTTCCTTAAATTAAAGGTACTTCAAAAAACGGCGTTGGATATTTTCGAGTTTGTCTATCCAGAAGTAGTAGGAGGGCTGCCAAATAATTGCCGCATATTCAAGCTTCGATCTTACAAGTGAGTTATATAGAAGCTTAATTGCTTTAATATCCTACAACTCGCAACCACAGCGTATGATGAAGCCCAGCTTTTTTTAACTCTCTGCAATAATTGAATCCATATGACCATTGAAGCAATATTTACTGTGGAAAATGACACCTAAATCCTTTATTTCATGCAATCGATTAAGGGGCACACCACCAATATCATAGCCAAATATGATCGACTGTGTCTTGTTCGAATAACTGACCACATTGCACTTCTCAGCATTCAATGGCAAACTATTTTCCTGACTCCAGCAGTTGAACATTTTTACGTTGTGCTGTAACTGTTCACAGTCAGTTAGAGATTGAGTGGGACAGAAAAGCTTCAGGTCATCCACATATAAAAGAAAAGTGACATCCAATTGTAATTCAATGTCATTTATAAAAATAATGAAAAATAAAGGTCCCAGAACAGACCCCTGGGGAACACCTGATGCAATTTTATATGTGTTAGATTTAAAGCCATTGTGCGAAACAAAAGATACTCTATTGTACAAATAAGATTTAACAAGCAGGAGAAGATGGCCAGTGACACCAAAGTCAGCTAAATTGTCAAGAAGAATGCCGTGATCTACTCGGTCAAAGGTCTTTGAGAAATCAGTATAAATGACGTCCACTTGAGTAGGAGAATCTATATTTCCAGATATATACTGAGCAGTGCAGAATAAGTTTGCCACAGTTGATCTTTTTTTCATGAAGCCATGCTGTTGAGTTGATAAAGTATTATGTACATGCCAGTAAACTGCATCATATATAAGAAACTCAAAAACCTTTGAAAAGTTGTTAATTATCGTGATTTGTCTATAATTCTCAATATCGCTCTTGTTACCCTTATTGTTAAAAACAGGACAAACTTTTGACACTTTCCATGATGATGGATATTTACCATTTGCAGCGATAAGTTGAATATCGTTGCTAAAGGCTTCGCTAATACAGATGCACAGTCTTTCAATATAAAAGCCGGAATGCTATCTGGACCAGAAGTTAATTTAGGCTTTAGTCTTCTCAATGCATCATCACCACATTCACATTAAATTCAGTCACTGTTAAAGGACTACTTCCAGTTGACTGAGTGGAGTTGGTTTTGCCACTTGAGCTAGCAATAAAAGATTTACTGAAAAAGTCAGCAAAGCTGTTTAGAATATCTTGAGGTTCACTTATATCCAAACCGTTATAAGTCATATTCTTAGGTATAGAGCCATGACCTCTTCTGCTGTTGACAAATGACCAAAACATTGACGGGTCTCGCTTTATATCATCTTCAGCTTTTTTACATAGTCTTTATAAGCAATATCGATATCCTTTTTAATTTTGAGTCTCAAAGCTTTGTAATCATGCAAGGTCATTTCATCAGAATTTAACTTTAACCTCCTAAACAATATCTCCTTAGTTCTGATATCCTTTATTATGGTACCATTAAGCCAAGGAGGGAATTGTCTACGATATCTGGTGGTGGAGTACTTTGGGACACAAAAAGAAAAAATTACATTCAATTCAGCATAAAATTGTTCACACGCTTCCTCAACATCATGAATGCTATCGAGAAAGTTCCAATTGGTGCGGAATAGTTGATCATACAATAAAGAGATATTAGATTTTCTGAAGTTGAAAGAATTAGGCACCATTCTGTCAAATTAAATTTCTTGCTTGGGAAGCAATTCATTAATGGAAACAACTACCGCCGGGTGATGCTGATCCTCCATCAGTATGGGATCGCTGCATTTATCAACACTACACATGAAATTGCATGAAATAATATCTAAAAGTCTCATGTTAGAATTGAAAACGTAATTATATTGCTCAAGAGAATAAAAGATGCAAAAGTTAAGCAAACTACTAATGACGCATAACTAGAAATATTAAAATCACCCAGAATCAAAATATTGGCATCATGCAAGGAATGAATTGCACAGATTAATTCAAAAACAGTTTCATATGTAGAAAGAGGTTCCGTAGGTGGGATATACAACACCAAAATGCATAAACTTGTTTTCCCAAATACAGTTTTTACTTCAAGAATATCCACATCAGGTAAGTTACATTGCACATCTAAACAGACTGAGAAAAATTTATCCGTGATTGCCAAAAGTACGCCACCTCCACGTGTTTTGTTGACAAGACAAAAATGTCTATCTTTTCTGTACACATTGTAGTTCTGGTTAAATAATTCAGAATTATCAACTGAAGAGTCCAACCAGGTCTCAGATAGGGCATAGCAATCAAAATCAGATGAACACGTGCCATTGTAGAAAGCAGAAGTTTTAGTTCTCAGGCCTCTTACATTTTGATAATAAATAGATAGCTCTGGAAGAAGTTGCGGGTTCCAAGGTGCAAGAACTTAGAGTCAGAGGCAATTGGTTGTTATTTTATACTTAACAGATCGGCTCGCAACTTGCTACAAGCTTGGAAGTAAGAGGAGCAATTTTTAGTATCCCAGGCAGCGTGATTAGTACAAACGTTAAGCTCACCTTTGCTTCATCGAAAACGCAGTTGATACACTTCAAAGTACCAGACTTGCAATCCTTGACAGCGTGGTTTTTTCCACATCTCGGGCACGAGCGCTCTTTCTTACATAATTTAAAGAATGATTAAATTCATTGCAGTTGAAACAACGAGATACTTGCACAGCATCAAAAATTCTACAGCAGTCTAAACCAATGAATACATTGCCTGCCTTCAGCATATTCACATATGAGGTTTTGTCTACTTAAACAACAGCCTGATATTTTGCATTATCGCGCTTGAAAGGAAGAATTTTTATTATTTTACTATCATTCGGATTACTAATAAGTACATCATTCATATTGAATAATTGATTGCGCAGGTGCTCAGCAGAATATTCCAAGGTCATACCAATAATACGAACCCTTGGATTGACACAACCAACATCTTTGACATCATAGGACCCAACCATTTTTTCTTGGACTAATTTCTTCAGTTTGAGATTGCCCTCAGCACTCTTACAGCCAATGAGGACGCCACCATCGTTGACGTGTTTTATCTTGGATATATGAATTTCATCAGCAACTAAATTCACGTTCTGTAGAATATCAGTCTTCGTTTTTGAAGTATCTTGTGATTCTTTAGGCTTAATTATGACAGCAGGAACCGTCTTATTCCTTAAGACACTGGCATATGAGATCGGCTTGTTAACACTTGAAGCATCAGGATTCTGCAGAATAGCTTGTTCAATAGTCGACTTAAGTTCATTAATCTGTACGACAATCGAATCCAAGGCATGACTAATTTTGCTTTCAACAAGTTGACCAAGATCTGTATCCTCTATAGAAACATCAGAAGAAAGACAGTCATTACACCTCCAAGACAGCCCAGGAATCTGTTTGATAAGTGTAGGTAAGTCCACCGTACCAGCATAAACACAAGAAACATGTACCACTTTTTTGCACGGTCCACCGCAAAAAATGGACGCTTGTTTCCGAGAAACAGCTGTTTCACATATTAGGCAGATGAGAGTCATTCTAAATTCTAATAATTCAGCAGTTTACCTCACTGCAACCAGCTAACAATACCTCGGCTACAACTTCATGCCACACTGCAACGGCTGACGTGACTTTGATCGATAAAGACACCCAAAAAATACAAAGAACTCGCACTTTTCACAGAGACGATGTGTGATACGTTAAACCTTGCTTGCCTCTCTAGAGTTGAACTATACATGTATCGTATAAATAGCTCGATGGAAGGCATTTCCGCCCTCTCAATGACCATTCTAATTGTAAAACCTCTTGACGCTTCGGTCCCCGATCAATAACCTATTGTATAGTAGAAGAGAATCGACTCTCAATGGCCATGCTAATTCTAAAACCTATTATCGGTTCGGTATAATAGAAATGTTGACAGTATATTTTTTTGTATACTACCTGAACTCTTGTATGCACCTGTGCAGTAACGTAATCTAAGTCTGCTCAGGAAAATAGCTCGATGGAACCCATGGTGATAGTTTACTCGTTGTTCTAATTGCCCAAGCATCCGATGATGTAGAACCAAGAGATGGAAGCTCATAGAGATCCCAAGATTGAAATGCTACCTTGATCCTTGAGCTCACATGTTTATTCAACCTTTCCAGAAGCTTGACTTTGTAACGTTCTTCCGGAACGATGTGTTGAACCTTCCATTCAATCTTGGATATAGCCAATTCAGCATCACATTCACCCACATAACAGTTTTTGAAGGATCTTGCAATAACCTTGTTCATGTTTTATATTTAGAACCCCTTTTTTTGTAGTCTTCTGCGAATCCCATTATATGTTTTAGGGGTATCCTACCACTAAAAACTTTGCTTTTGACATCCCATATAGCTGAGTTCTCGGCACTTAAGGTCTAACCACTACATAAAAGTGTATGCATAGCAGTTTTACTATGTCACACCATCGTTTTTATAGTTGAAGTTATCCCTGAATTCCGAACATAAACTTTTTCGCCACCCATCTGTAGGGAAATTTCTGCGTCGCAGTTCTAATTTGACTATAATTTTTTCACCACGGAAATTGACCAAATTCCCGACGTCATCCCAAATTTCCAGTGTGATGTTATCAATAAACTGGCGTCCACGCGGTTTGACGCTCATATATATTACATTCTGAGGCTCGTTTGTTAATTTAAATCCCGGTTCAACGTCTATATCAAACTCATACAAAGTGTGCATTTCATTGCCAATGCAATAAGCTCCTGATATTAATCCACAGTCGACTCTTATTATCCTGATGGGAGTTATGTTTACAGGTAAATTCGATGTATAGATTTTGTTTCTGCGAAAAATGTTGTTCTTAAATCCAAGCATAGTTGCCATGGAATCGGACAGAGCAATATCGAATACAGAATGGAGTTCACACTTCAAAATGTTAGCGTTGGCTTTCAAAGAGAACATTTCATCAACTTTGCTTTCATATCTCTCTTTATACATATGTATCATTCATTGATATTTTATTTCATGTTGTATTTATTTATTGATATCTTCGATTTCATAAACACCTTCAGGAATAGTTACCACATTACTCTCGTCACCCTTGTGAGTAAGAGATATTTTATTATGTTGATCATCAATATTGTATATGGTCCGCACTTATATCCAACTCGATTGGTAGATAAAAATTAGCAGACAGTTTGCTAGTGTAACCCGTTAGAGTAAATGTGTTAGACATGACTGAAGAGTTGATGAATGAAAACATGGTCTTATATAGGTAAAAAAATATTTATTGGTTACCACAGTTGTTTGGTTCAGATGTATTTTTAACATTGATATCTTCCATGGTGTTCCCAGCAGAATTGGAATCGCTGTATATCAGCGTCCTCCTTCAAATGCTCCGGCAGTTTGTTCCATACATGTGCTGTTTCATTTGGCGTGCAGCATATGAGTACCTCTTTCGGTATGTGTGCAGGTTCATCTCGCGTCATATTCAACAGGCTTCTCTCCTTTGAAAAGTCTTTAAGAGAGTCTCTAATCTTTTTCGATCGTTCGTGATCATTGTCTTTAGCGCTCTAATGTTTCTTCAGATAGAAATCGCAGACACAAATGACCACACCAAAACGTATTGAACTGTTATTGTCGATTATAATTGCACAAGATTTTTACCTTTTTCGACTTGTTGCTCAAATATTTGATTAGCTCCTTGGGCGGGGGTGGATTGCCGAAACTATCATAGTACCATACAACCATTCCACGTTTTATATATGAAACGCAATGTGACCCATCCCCACTCTTGTTATCTAAATTAATTATGACTGATCCATTCTTCAGCGGACCCTACTCGGACATTTCATCGCGCATAAATACTCCTTTGAAATATGGTATTTTTAGCTTCCTAGCATAATAGATTAGATCTATTTTTATTAGCGGTCGAGGGGGGAGGGTTTTCAATAGTTTTTTGAATTCTTTAACTTGATGAATAACCTCAATCCTTTACGGTATGGTTTTAGAAAGAGGCCATCCCCAATTCGATTCACATTAGAAGAAGGTGGTGAAGTGCTTTTATTTTAAATTTGCTCACGCACTGAACTAGCTGTTTTAGCAGCTCTTGTTATGTTGGCAATACCCCCAGCTAGACTACCTAATGCTGAAAGACCGGCAAAAATTGGTATCAAAGGAAGAATGCCTCCAACCTTGAGAATAGGTATAACTCGTGGAAGCTGAATCAGTCGTGTTCCACCGATGGATCTGACATGCTTCCGGGCAGCAAGTAATGCAGCGGAAGTCGCCTTTGTTAATAGTCTCTTGTCTGGTTTACAGTTTGAGAACCCTTTCATGTGTTTGCATACTTTATTCCCGATCCAAAATGTAACTTTTTCTGTGATATACTTGATTTTCTAGAGATAGCTTTTCTTCCTTTAGGTCCACCCGTAATGCATGTCCTCCCATACCTATACGATGTTTAACTTTCATAATACCCGATGTTCTACGGATGTATTTTCTTCTACTCCGTCCACGACAAGCGGCAGCTTTTCCTCCAAGTTTTGCGTCTGGAGATTTGACTCTTTTCCAAGCTTCTTGCTCAAGTTGATAATCAGCAACGTGTCTCGCAGTCAAATCAGATTTCTGATATGCAATATCATGCTGTAAGCATGCAGCGTCTAATTTATGGATGCCTTTCAGACCTAGGGCTAACCTTTTTTGAAGACGTGTCCCTGGACCGCAGAACTGGTAAGAAGGTAAGTGTACTTCGAATGGTAACTTATCTATCAGCGTATCCACAAAACCACCACGACCAGCTTTTGGAGTGCTTTGACACCCTCTAATGCGAAGTACTAGCATTTAAATAAATAGGACATACGCTGCTCTGTTTCGCGCAACTCTCGACTCCTCTGTCAACAGCTGGAGATGTTCTCGCTTGAGTCTTCTGTTCTCCCTGATGAGGTGCCTAATATGGTGCGGTGCTGGACCATTTAGGTGTCTAGGAACTGCCGTAGTCTCGGAGCGGGTGCTGTCCTCGTTGCGCTCGCAGGACAGCATTCTCCAGCTCCTCTACTGCGTTGTCCAGTTCCTCCGCTGATCGGATGGTTGGAATTTGAGTGATCTTCCTTTGGACGTTGGATTTGTACAGGTTCCAGTTCGTCCGTTTGGTGCTCAAGCTATCTCGAGTTCTAAACCCTGTGCCAAGTGTTAGTAGGATCGGATTGTGGTCCGACGATCCTTCCACCAGGGTCTCTATCTGGAACTCCTCTCTGATGTTGCGGAGGATGGCTATGTCCAGTACCGCAGGTCGCCCAAGGCCGAATGGAATATAGGTTGGTTGCTCCGGACCGACGATGACCCCCGCCAGGGCATCGACGTGTTCTTGGAGCTCCCTTGCATTCCTGTCTTCGACGTTGTTGTTCCATGCCGGAGACTTGCAGTTTAGATCTCCGATGACTATGCTTGCTCCTGGGCCTCTCAGGAGGTCAGCGATGTCATCTTCCTCTAGGGCCTCCCCTGGTGGCACATATAGGGGGGTGATTCTGTAGGGACGGTGGTTGTGATGGACCTGGACCGTGATTCCGTCCCCATTGATGTCTGCGGCATCGTCGAGGACATGACTCGTCAAGGTACGTTTGACGAGTAATGCGACTCCTCCACCTCTGCCTCTTCTGTCGTAGTGGTACGTCTCGTACCGCGGGAACGTCAGACTATGGGCAGCATCCAATTTCGTTTCTTGGATGGCCATCACCTCTGGTTGGTACTGGTCTAGTATCTCCTGGATTTCTGGTTTCCGTGCCCTGAATCCGTTTATGTTCCAGGAGATAATGCGTAGAGATTCTACGTTTTGCCCTGTAGTCATTTCGGGTCTAGTGCTTGTCTAACAGGTTATGATGGCTTGCATCATAGCTAGCAGTCTGTCATCGCTGTGTTGCTTCTGCGCAGTAGTTCCAGTAGCAGTGGCGGCTGCTGGGGCAGAAGTGGACATGGTTTTCTTCGCTTTTTCTGCGTAAGAGGTCCTATTGGAGGTGGAGACTGCTTTGGGGGCAGCAGCAGCTTTTCTCGGGGCCTTACTACATCCTTTGTAGTTTTCCGGGTGTCCTTCTCCGCAAAGGCAGCATTTGGCGTTTCGTTGCCCTGTTGGCGGCGTCGGTAGACTGCAGTTGGTGCTGCTGTGGTCCTCACCACACTTTACGCACCGTTCAGCGAGACGGCAGTTTCGCTGCGTGTGTCCGTACCGCTGGCAGCGGTAGCATTGGCTGGGCTCGGTGGACTTTTTCTTTCTCTCGAAGCTGACCGTGAGCATGGCCAGCCTCTGGATCTCTAGAAGCTTTTCCGACATCTTCGTCTTGACGAGGAAGAGCGGAAGTGGCTTCTTGGTGGTCCTTGAGGTCATCTGCTGAACCTCGGCGTCTGCGATACCTTGGCTCACTAGATCCTCTTTGATGTCATTGACTGACATCTCCCTGGGTAGTCCACGAATTACCCTCTGGTCCATCCTGTCCTCCTTCAGTTGATAGGTGAAGAAGGGCCGCTTGATGGAGTCCAGCAGTGCGAATAGCTGACGGTAGTCAGCTGGTGTGTTTGTGAACACCTTCACACTGTTACCCGCCGTCCTCGCCTTGGAGAATTGGATCCCCTTGTTGTTTATCATCCTGCCTAAGGATGACCAGTCAGCGGTGCCCTCGATATTGATTGGAGGAACTCCTGTTCCTGCCATAGGGGCCTCGGTGGTCCTGGTTGCTCTAGGATCTCTCTTCTTGGTGGCAGCTGGCATCTTTGGCTGCCTGGATGATTCCTCTTCTTCGGAGGAGGAGGAAACTCTCACTCGTTTTCTCCTCCTGGTGACGACACTGAAGTCTGCGTCATCGGTCCTCTTCTCGGCTTCTTCTTCTATTTCTTGGGCATCCATGTCCCTGTTTCCCGTAGGCTGCTGGTCCTCGTCTCCCTGGTCCTCACTTTCTTCTTCTTCTTCTGTCTTCTTCGCCTTCTTCTTCGCCTTCCTCTTCGCCTTGAGGAGCTTCCCCCTCACTTCTTCTATCTCTTGCCTCGCCTGCTTGAATGCTTCTTGCAGATTTTTCATCTGCTTTGCAAGCATTGCGAAATTATCCTCCTTCTGCTTCAGCTGGCTCGTCAGCTTTTCGATTCTCGCCATCGTGATCGTATCGTGATGAAAATCACAATAAGATCGCACTGTAAGTCCGGGTGAATCTACCTGCCTTTGCGTATCCTTATTGGTCAGCATGCATACATCGTTCTCCTGTTTGAATTCACCACCTCCCCCCTTATGCGTGTGTGTGTTAGGATTCCACATAAATTCAGTCGCACCTGCTACGTTACACTAGTTGAGTCTGTTAGTACCAGCATATTTTATCCCCATAATCAATAGGTATCATTATGCAAGCAACCGCGAATAATGTAGATGTCATTGCAGTCCTCCATAATGATTTGGATGCAATTATAGCTGACCTGGAAGGGGACGGAATTCAACTGACTCAGATGACAACTGACATAGAACTCCAGGAGTTCATTCAAATTAGACCTGCTGAAGCTGCCGTGTTGGAAAATACAATGGATAATCCCACAACAACGTCACTTCCAGCAGTGAAGGCTCACATCTCGCCTTCAAAATCGTTAAACCAGATGAAGCACGTAATTGAAAGAACAAAGAAGACCACCACCAAGCAGCCGAACAGTCAAACTGGTATCAATGCTTTCAAAGAAAGTATAATGCTAATAAAATCAGACATCCAAAATACCTAGCGAAAATTGGCAGTGAAAATGGATAAGAGTCAAAAACTGCGAGAACTTCTTCATCAAGACGAGGAACTTCAAAAACAGTTAGACGGACAGAAAGCGCGTACGTGAACAGAAAAATATTAGGAAACGGCAAATGGACGATGCGATGAAAAGGGTTAACAACTTGAAAGAAATGGCACAACGGAAGAGGGGCAAGCTTTTAGAAGAAAAAGAAACACTTTTACTTTTATTTGATTTTTGAAAATGAACATATACATATATGTATGTTATATGCACTCACAACAATGGACTTACTATTCCATACAATGTTGCACCAGACGCTAGCTCAGCAACAGATAACGACTTCTCGGTAACTCGTTGTTTATGCCTTGTTTTCTAGAAGTGCTTTGTAAGCACACCAATATTATAAATAGGCCTTGCGCCCATTTCATGTTGTTCAATACCCGGCTAGGCACCGTAACAGTCACTTAAGTAAACTTGTTGTTCAATACCCGGCTAGGCACCGTAACAGTCACTTAAGTAAACTTGTTGTTGAATACCCGGTTAGACTCCATCAAGTCAAGTAATTGTAAACGTTTGTAACGGACAGTAGTTACTGTCCTCAAATAATTTTTTTGAAAAGTAAAATTGAATTTAAATGATATAACAATTGGTGTCAGAGAAGTGTGATAGCTTCAACGCATTAGAAAACGCGAACGCTCACTAGTGTGGTGGATGTCTATCCTTCGAGCTACAAAGGACCACGAGCCTACAAGTAAGAAGAAATAACAAGAAAGAAAACGACGAAGAAGAAGAAGCAAAAGAAGAAAGAAAAGGGCACAGCGAGCAGCAGCCACCCAACTGCAGAGAGTCTACTTGGAAACATCGAAAGAGATCCGAGAGCCTCCTCTGGAAAACACGACTGCCTCCTGATGTACCACTGGTAACGTACAATTGAATCTACTATCGTTTGCAATTATCTCTGTATTTCTATATTTTTGCGTATTTATTGAGTGATTTTCATATTTTGCGCAACATTTTCTATATTTTTCACATTTACTTACGACCTTTTACGTATCTTCTATACCTTTTACGTATTTTCCCATATTTATTCGTATATTTTGCGTACTATTGTTGAATTCCTGAAACATATTTCCAATCACCATGTCAGAGCACGGATCAGACGATTACCAAGCACCTGAAGTTCTTGATAACGCTCATGCAAACATCGAGCCTTATAGACTGTCCGAAATATTTTCAATCGTCCCTGAATACGATGGCAACCCGATATTGCTTTCGACTTTTATCAACGCATGTAGAACAGCGCACCCAATGGCTGTCGAGGAACAGCGTCTCCTCGTCGTCCCACATATAAAAAACAAACTGCACGGACGAGCAGCAGAACTCGTCAATTCCCGTAACCCTTCGACATGGGGAGACATACGCTCTCTCCTTGAAACACATTTCGGAGATCTTCGAGATCTCACATCCTTAATTGCTGATCTGCAGCATATGCGTCAACTACCAAATGAATCCCCACTAACCTTTGCATCAAGACTTCAAACTCACGCGGCGAAGATGCATTCAGCCGTCAATCGACAAAACATGAACCGAGAGCAGAAAGCTGCTCAAAGTTCATTGATAGAGACAATGACTCTAAACTGTCTCCTTACAGGCCTAGATTCCAAAATTGGCCCGATTGTAAGATCAGGTGACCCAACAGATATCCTTACTACAGTCGCTTTTATCAAGCGCGAGCTACAATTATCCTATCTTGAGAGACAAAAATTTTCAAGAGCTCCTAACTCTAATCAAAATTCTTCCATTAAGAAACCAGGTCCGAGAGTGTGCAATTTCTGCCACCGACCAGGTCATTTAGCAAATGAGTGCCAGCGAAGACAACAGCTCTCACAAAATATTCCGAGACCAGTTTTCCAGCCCCAATCATTTTCGCCTCGAACTAACCCTAACCCTCCAACACAAAACAATAGGCCCGCCAGTTCCAGTCAGTACCATCACAGAACCTCTGTTATTAGGCCAAATGTCCCTAATACGAATGTACCAAGACCTTCTGTTATACAACAGAATCCGAGCTTCCAGAACCCTAACTTCCAAAGAAGCTTCCGACCAAGCAATTCCACAAACCGAATCAACTACGTAGCCCCAGATCGCTACGAATATTCCGAGTACCCTGAACCCGAGCTTTACAATACAAATTATGCGAGCGAGTATGGTACAGACACCCAATACCCTGCTTACACCCCCTCGCAGTATGACGAATTTCCTGACCCTGGTAGCAATAACTATTTCTGTTACGAATACGATGATACCGCTGATTATAACCTGCAGTATCAGGATTTTCGCGAACGTTGTCCGAAAGAAGAACCGCCTGTGAAGCCCAACGACGATTCCGATCATATGATTGCGAGCTTGCAAAAGCTCAATGTCAAAGACCCTCATACAATGTCAACTCCCGACCAAATGTTTGTTTAGATAAACATATTATAGTCCCGTCGACAATTCTCTCCGTCAGCCCAAACAACTTATACTACATCAACGACGCGACAGGAAAATTCAAAATCCTTATTGACAGTGGTGCCGGTTGTTCCATTTTCAAGCGAAACACCTGCCAAAATTACACGAAACGTGTTGCCGAAAATATCTCCATCCGAGGTATTACGGACGAAAAAATGTTTATCACAGAAGCAGTTTTAGTTCCCTTTGCTCCCAACGATTACCACAAAATTTATATTCACGATTTAGACATTGCTTTCGATGGTCTTCTTGGTTCAGATTTCCTCGAGCACTACGTTTGCATTATCGATTTGAAAAATCGTCAATTAATCACAAAATTCAAAACCATCAATCTTTTCAAAGTAGGTGATGAAGAAAACACCCAAACTTCCGATTTCAAAGGAAATCTCCAAACTTCTAGTTTCAAAGAGAATTCCCAAGTTCAAAATGTCATCTCAGTCCCTCCTAGAGTTGAACAGGTTGTCAAGCTTAAGTCAGAGCTTAAAAATATCGAAGCCATTCTTCTGGCATGCGAGGTAGAAAAAGTCCGTCTACCCAGCTCCATCGTCAAAATCAATTCTAACGGCGAATTTCTCACTACAGTATTGAACTGTAATGCCATTCCTAAAAATGTGATTCTGCCCAAATTAGAATTTGAACCTTTTAATGAAACGTCTGTCAACAATTTTAACATATCCCTGAAGAACAAGAGTCAGTATAACCGTAGAGATGCTATTCGAGATCAATTACGTCTTGAACATCTTAACGATGAAGAAAAAAACTGATTACCAACCTTTGTCTAGAATTTTCCGACATTTTCTATTTAGATGGTGACAGTTTGTCATTCACCAACGAAATTAAACATTCCATTGACACTACAACTAACAAACCAATTATTTACTAAGTCTTATCGCTACCCTCATGTCCACAAACAAGAAGTGAAAGACCAAATTTCCAAACTGTTAAAACAAGGGATCATTGAACCCTCGAGTTCACCTTGGAATGCCCCTGACAAATACGACAAATACCCGTTGCCAAACATTTCCGATCTGCTAGATCAATTAGGGAAATGCCAGTACTTCAGTACACTGGATTTGGCATCTGGATTTCACCAAATTGAAATTAATCCAGCCGATGTTGCCAAAACCGCTTTTTCGGTTGAGAACGGACACTATCAATTCTTGAGAATGCCTTTTGGTCTCAAGAACGCTCCTGCCACATTCCAACGTGTTATGGACAACATCTTGATGGGTATACAAAACGAAAGATGTATTGTATAAGTTATGGTATTCTGATAACATTAACATCATCCAAGTCCCAACGAGTATAATACCGTTCTATACTCGTGAGACAGGATGTGAAGCTTGCATTTTCACCCGACATATTTCTGGAAAATTGTTATCTTGAGATATAAAACCGGTCGTCGACCATTCTCTGTACTCATTTCGTTACTTAATCCCCTGTAACCAACTGTTGCTGATGCATTAATAAAAGTTCATCTACAAAAGTACTGACAAATTTATTTGGCGCTGCGAACAGGATACCCAGCCTTCATCGAGTAGAGTGACTTAGTCAGAAATCACGAAGATTCATTGAGAAGCCAGCTGAACTTGAAGGTAAAAGTTTTCAAACTGTGAACGAGCTCCGATGCCGGTAAGACCTCTCAAGTTCCTGTTTCAACTTCATCCTAGTGGCCGGTAAGACCACGCAAGTTCCAGTACCTTCGTGGAGACAACTTTTGCATCCAGAACAGCCGGAAAACAGAACTAATGGGTCCCTTGACGACATCGATGCTGATCACGTCATTGTAAGTAGTTTAAGAAACTTATTAAGAATAAGAAGATTTTTATTGAAGAAATTAAAGAAGAAAGAAGATTTTGCAATTAATTGATATTGTACAAGGAAGAGATAAAATTTGGAAAACAAGACGAATTATGTGTAAAAATATTTGATTTTGCTACATCTTTGATTGCTAGTTTTAAGATTGTATTTTTATGCCTCTTGTTAGACGATTTACTAGAGAGAGTTCATACTCCCCTTACACTTATCCACATTTAAGTTCTAGTTCTAGTGATTCTTCTCTTGAACCAGATATTTCAAATTCTGAAATCACAATGGCACAACCAAATGGTAATGAACGTTACAGAATGCTTGAACTACGATTCAGGAGTCTCAAAGACTCTCTGCCAAAATTTTCTCCTAACCAAAGTAATTTGTCTACCTTTATACGAGAAAGTGCGACTTCATGGGTCGAAGCTCGTGATGTTCTTGTTAGAAATTATAAGAATACTAAAAATGAAACAGTCTTATCAAATGAAATGACTATGTTAAAGCGTAGCAACAACGAAACTTACCGTCAATTTTATGAACGAATTTTAGATAAATTGAAAGAAATGAATGAATGCATAAGTCTTACTCATTCAGAGCGAGCAATTAAGTCCGTCCTTATTGAACGTAACGAAAGTTTAGCTCTTTCCTCATTCATATTAGGTGTCAAAAATCATTATTCAGATCGCCTCAGATCCATCAGACCTTCATCTTTACAAGATGCTTTGCAAATTTGTGAAGAAGAGGACAATGCATTGACTATAATTCGTGCTAAAGATTCCTCTACATTTTCTAGTAACACTAATTTCCATACCCCAAAACCCAGCACATCTTTTCATAGACCTAATGTCCCTCATGCTAATCACTCTAATCTAAGACCCCCCTATCGACAAAACTTTGCTCGTCCCAATAACAATTTTTCACAACAAAACTTTCAGAGGAATCCCTTTCCTCAACAATTTCCTAGACCACAATTCGGTCAACAAAATCAATTCCCTAGACCGCAATTTAATCAGCCTAATCAATCTCTCTCAAGAAATCCTAATGCTCTTTACAAGCCTACTCCTATGTCTACTTCTACTATTCAAAGCAAGAATCCCCAACAACGTCCATTTGTACGGCCAAATTTCTTTTCAAATAACGGCCAACGTCCAAATTCTATTGCCGAAGAATTAACTAATAACGAATTCCAAGACCCCCAGAAAAGTTCAGATTACTATGACCCCAACTACGGATATTCCGATCCCTCCAATTATGATTATTTCGAATATGATCATTCGAACCGCAAATCCCTAATGAAAACGAAAATTTTCAACAGGACAGCCCCTCAACGTCCCCAGAATAGATTTGAATCATTATCAAGAAGTCCACTTGCCCTACATTTATAATGACATTTTAGACTTGCTCATTTTAATTGATACAGGTGCTTCTGCTTCATTAATGAATCCTGAAATTGCTTATTCAAAATTTCCTGACTACGTTTTTCCAAAGAACTTTTCAATCAAAACTGCTATCGATACGAAAAATGGTACGCACGCTTGTAGAATCCCTCTTTTTAACGATTTAGGTATCCCCATTGAGGTAGAATTTCTTTTATTACCCTGGCATCAGAAATACGACTGTCTTCTAGGATATCATGATCTACAAAAATTCCATAGTACTTTCGATATCCCTCATAATTTGCTTTCTATCGAACGTTTTGAAATCCTATGCCACACGCATCGAGATCCTCAACGGATCCCAAACCAAATTTTCGATACTATTCTTACAGAAATTCAAGATTCATCTGCAATTGTATTTCCCATGAAATATGTTGATTCTAATTCTTACACCCCAAGTTATGTTTGTCCCATTGTAAAGAATAGAATTCTTTATCCAGAAAATCTACAGTATGTTGAATGTAACAACATGCAGTATGAACCCCTTTCAGAGTATGAAATTACTGAACTTTCGGAATCTATCAGATTCAATGAAATGTCTCAATTAATTCGTACCAGTCACATGAATCGTGAAGAGAAATCGAAGATCATTAATCTTTGTTCTCGATATCCCCAAGCTTTTCTCAAGCCTAATGAAAAGTTAGAAGCCTGTAAAGCTACCAAACACTTTATCCGCACGTCTACTGACGAACCAATTTTCGTAAAGTCTTTTCGATATCCTTATCATCTAAAGAAAGAAATTCAGAAACAAGTTTCCAAACTTCTCCACGATGATGTTATTCGTCCTAGCACATCCCCTTATTCTTCTCCTGTTTGGATTGTCCCGAAAAAAGCCGATGCTTCAGGTATTAAGAAATACCGTATGGTAATTGATTTCCGTAAGTTGAATGATATTACTATTGAGGATAAATATCCCTTACCCCGTACCGATGAAATCTTAGAGAACTTAGGTAAAGCCAAATATTTTTCGACGCTAGACTTAGCGCAAGGATTCCATCAGATTCCCATGGATCCTCGTTCCATTGAAAAAACTGCCTTTACTGTCGAGAACGGGCATTACGAATACGTTCGAATGCCTTTCGGTCTCAAAAATGCCCCTGCGACTTTTCAACGCATGATGAACACTGTCCTTCTACCGTTTCTTGGAAAATCCTGCTTTGTATATCTTGACGACATTATCATATTTTCCAAATCGCTCCAAGAACATTTGATTCATTTAAAGCAAATCATTGAACGTCTCATTTCCTATAATTTGAAAATTCAACTCGACAAGACAGAGTTTTTACGTAAGGATGTCCCTTTCCTAGGCCATATCATTACACCCGATGGTATTAAGCCTAATCCTGAGAAAATTAAAGCCATCTTCAACTATCCTTTACCGAAAACAATTAAGCAGATTCAGTCATTTCTAGGTCTCGCCAATTATTATAGAAAATTCATTAAAGATTTCGCTTCACTTTCCAAGCCTTTCACGAAATGTTTGAGAAAAGGTGAGAAAATCCCATTTGAGTCCACCGAATATCTTACTGCTTTCGATACCATTAAGAAACTCCTATGTAACCCTCCAATTTTGACATACCCCGACTTCTCTAAGCCTTTTTTTACACTCACCACCGATGCTTCTAACATAGCCATTGGTGCAGTCCTCTCCCAAAATGGAAAACCCATTTCATTTCATTCCCGAATTTTGAATACAGCTTAACGCAATTATTCTACTATCGAAAAAGAATTACTTTCTATCGTAGATTCATGCAATCACTTCCGCCCTTACTTATTTGGAAACCCCTTCGTGATCGAAACTGACCACAAACCTCTCGTTTGGTTATCCAATTTAAAGGAACCAAATCAACGCCTCGCGAGATGGCGCTTAAAACTTGAAGAATACAATTATACAATTCAATACAAGAAAGGCAAAGAAAATTATGTTGCCGATGCCCTTTCCCGAGTTGAAATAAGTGCACTTTCTAATTCCACTGATTCCCTCTACGGAAATGTTTCAATGATCCCCGATCTTTTAGAAAACCCTGTAGAAGTCGATAACCGATCTACCAATACCCAACATTCAAGTCCCGATTCGCATCCTACTCTTATTACCATTTCAGAAGATAAAAACTTCTATTCATATCCTAATCGAATTTATTTCATTAAGTCAGACAAATTCAAAGTTGTTACCCACTCTCGTAATTGTGTTGATGTTTATGCTGATCCTTTTCAATTAGATCCTCTTGCTAACCTCTTGGCAAACAAATGTTCCACTTCTACAAGATACGGAATCTAGTATGATGACGAAAACTTCACGTCAGCTCTCTACAAAGTCCTAGACAAAATTTCCCATAAAGTCCGTTTCGAAGAAGCCGCTTTTAAGCCCCAATATTTAGAACAAGATACTTTCAGAGAACAAATCTCACTCTATCATTCCAAAAACCACAACGGAATTAACGAAACTTATGAACACTTTAGAAAACTAATTTATACTCCTCGAGCCAAGATTATTATTTCAGATTATATAAATACTTGTGAAACATGTCTCAAAGCAAAATACGAACGACATCCTTTAGTTCAACCTATTCAAGGTCCCTTCTTTTCCACTGCCCCATTCCAATTAATGTTTATTGACGTCTTCACTATTGAGAAGAACAAGTATCTCACGTTCTTTGATGATCATTTTTCAAAATACGCCCAAGCTTACCATTTAGTCTCCTCCAATCAAATTACTATCCTTAGCAAATTGAAACACTTCTTTGCACATCATGCCTTTCCTAAAGCGATTCATGCCGATCCTGGTGAATTAAATTCAAATCTCATTAAAGATTATTGCAAAGAACACGGTATTATCCTTCACATTGGTTCTACTGCCAATCCTACGTCTATTTCCCCAATTGAACGCTTCCAATCAACTCTAGGTGAAAAATTCCGAACATTGAGAATTGAACGTCCATCAGACTTAACCACTGATATCCTCTTAGATGCATTACTCATCTACAATCAATCCATTCACTCCCAAACCAAGAGAACCCCTTTTGACTTACTTTATGGCCATAATGATCCCATTGCCACTCATGAAGAATTTCAGAAGTTCCAAAAACGAAAACATGTTCGATTAGCCCAAGAAATGTATGACAAAAGTAAAGCTATTAATGAAAAGCGAAATTCGCGTATTAAACCTTCCAAAATCCCTATTTTCAAAGGTCCAGTCTTTATGCAACCACAAGATCATACTAGATGTCCCAAAAACCTTCCCAAATATAATAAAGTTATGTCCTATCTTCAAAATGGTGAAAAAATCCAAGTTAAAAACAGAACTCATATGATCAAGAAACTCAAACCGAAAGTTACTTGCAACCAATCCAGCAAATCCGTTTAGGAAATGCTAAGTTAATTGATCATTATCATAAGGTCTACTTTACTATTAATCTCACTGACATTCGCCATGCCATGGAACTCTTTCAAAATCTAATTCAAATTCATCAAAAGATTCCCACAACTTTAGACAATCAAATTAGAAATCTGTATAATGATACCATGTCCAAATTTGAAACTCTCACTCAACACAGAGTAAGAAGAGGTTTAATTAATGGATTAGGATCTGTTATTAGATTCATATCTGGAAATTTAGATCAAAATGATTTAGAACAAATTACTAAGAATCAAGAAGCTCTCAGAAATAATCAAGATGACTTATTGGTTAATCAGCAAATGACTATTTCATTTTGTCATTCTCTACAGAAAACTTTTGAAGAAAATACTAAACGTATTCAGTCTGTTATTTTATACAATGCTCAGACTATTGAAAAGCAAACTTTACTTTCACATCAGATGATACATCAAGTTTCCATTATTACTAACATGCAACAATTTAACAATTATCTAAATTCTTTATTACTTGCCATTCAGTTGAACCAACAATCTGGTCTCAATACTTTGCAATTAAGGCATCATCAAGTAAGTTTACTTATTGAACATCTACAAAATATTTTTAAAAAGGAACAATTGCTGCCATTTGATTCCATTCATTTATTCGAAATCCATGACCTCTCTCAAATGTCTATTATCTGTTTAGAAGATGAATTTATATTTGTAATCAAGTTTCCCATTTTAGATATTAAGAAATTTACATTGTATAAATTATTTGCAATTTCTATTAATCATGAACTTATTATGTTACCAAGTGAGCATTTATTGACTTATGAAAAGAATTATTACTGTTCTGACATTGTTAAGCTAAGTAATCAACTGTACGTTTGTAAAAGTACTTTCCAGTCTCCCTGTCAACCACAGAGGTGCAACATGTGTGAGTCTGAAAGCATAACAAACTACACGAGAATATTAGAATTAAATAAAAATAATTATGTAATTGATACTAATCAATTAACAAAGATAAGAGACTGTAAAGGTACTTCTTTGCCATTATGCAACACATATTATTTTAGAATGTAATACTTTAGTCGATCATCAAATTTTAGAATTTGATATTACATTTCAAATTAAGCTAGACCTAGCTTATGCAGCAACAGGTACACAATATCATTTTCAGAAAACAAATGTTTCATTGAACTCTTATTTGCATCAAAACCTTACTTCTTTGCAAGTCAAATTTCAAAATTTACATTATAGATCTACCGTAGGGGTATCCTATTATTTTGGTTTGTATTCTCATATTTTTAATCATCTTTATTATTGTATTTGTAAAATATCGTTATGTGAAGGACACCAAAGTTCCACCCACGCCTCCAATTTCTCAACCAGCTGAGTAAATACCTTTAACTTAATTATTCTGATTCGAGACGAATCTTTTTCACCGTGGGGAGGAGTTATGGTATTCTGATAACATTAACATCATCCAAGTCCCAACGAGTGTCATACCGTTCTATACTCGTGAGACAGGATGTGAAGCTTGCATTTTCACCCGACACATTTCTGGAAAATTGTTATCTTGAGATATAAAACCGGTCGTCGACCATTCTCTGTACTCATTTCGTTACTTAATCCCCTGTAACCAACTGTTGCTGATGCATTAATAAAAGTTCATCTACAAAAGTACTGACAAATTTATTTTATACAAGGACGATATCACTGTCTATTCTCCTTCCATCCAAGAACATATCACCAGATTTTCCGAAATTTTTAAACGTCTCCGAAATTCGAATTTTAAGATTCAGCGAGATAAGTGTGAATTCCTCAGAAAGGAAGTAGCCTATCTTGGTCACGTAATAACCCCTGATGGCGTTAAGCCCAATCCAGATAAAGTGGATTGTATAAAAAACTTCCCACAACCCAAAAGTCCTAGAGAAATAAAATCATTCTTAGGACTTGCCGGTTACTACCGACGCCTTATCTCAAACTTTGCTAAAGTTGCGAAACCTTTGAGCAGACTATTGCAAAAAGATGCAGTCTTCGATTTCGACAGCGAGTATGTTAAGTCATTCGATACCTTGAAAAATGCTTTAACAACATCTCCTGTACTGATCTACCCCAACTTCGAAGAACCGTTTGTGCTTACTACGGATGCTAGTGCTTTTGCAATATCCAGCGTACTTTCCCAAGGACCTATTGGTAAAGATCTTCCGATAGCCTATGCATCTCGTACACTGTGCAAAGCAGAGACGAGGTACTCTACGATTGAAAAAGAACTCCTAGCTATTGTTTGGAGTGTAAAACATTTTAGACCCTATTTGTACGGTCGAAAATTTAAATTGGTCACAGATCACCGACCATTAACTTGGCTTTTTTCTTGCCGTGATACCGGTAGTAGGTTAGCAAGATGGCGCCTCAAGTTAGAGGAATACGACTATGAAATAGTCTACAAGCCAGGTAAAGCCAACAAAAACGCCGATGCCCTATCCCGCATTAAACTACCCACGAATGTTAACGCCCTTAACCCTACTGATGAAGAAGGTTCCCCTTCTACTCAATTTCTCGAAAATGAATTTGATGTATTTGCCCGCCTTTATAAAACCACCTCTTTAATAGACTATTCCAAAATTCAATTTTCTAACTCCCAACTTCTAAACAAAAGCCACAAACACATAGTCACATTTTTCAGACAAAACACCCTTCCTGATCTTCATGAAAAAATCATCGAAGATATATTCGAAACCAATCTCGAATTTTCTGCAGACAAAATTAACATCGCTTCTAGTCAGACTGTCAAAGATAGGAAATATTATATAATTCCCGTGCCGTACGATCCTGCGACTTGCGTACAACATATCTTCACCCTTATTTTAAACAACAAAGGTATATTCGATTTATCCCAACAAATCTACGTCGAAAATAACCTAGATCTGCCCATCCAAGAAATATTTTCTTTCATATTTTCCGACGAAAATATCAAAATTGTCATTTGTCAGAATGTAACTAAAACTCCAAGCCCTGATGAAATTCCAATCATTCTAGACCAATACCATTGTGGTAAGAAAAATATCAGACGTATCCGTGAACGATACAATTGGCCCGGTTTGACTAAAGATGTCGAACATTTCATCAAGAAATGTGAAATTTGACAGAAAACTAAAATCTGCCGAAAAAACCTCAGTACCCCTTTGGTTGTTACAGAAACTCCAAAAGCTCCATTTGAACGCATCAATATTGACATTCTAGAAGTCCCGCCTCAGTGCTATGCTCTTACAATCCGAGATGAACTTACAAAATTTTCCCAAGCCTATCCTTTTAACGACAAGTCTGCTAAATCTGTCGTGAACACACTTCTTTTTTATTTCCAACATTACGGTACACCCCTTCGAATACATTGCGACTATGGCAAATAATTCGACAACGCTCTTATGAAAGACCTCTGTAGTCTTTATGATATCAAAATGACATTCTCTAGCGTCAGTCACCCCCAGTCCAATGGATCGATCGAACGATTCCATGCCACTTTATTGGAAATGATTAGAACGCACGTATCTGAAAATCCAAACGAACACCCCTTTAATATCCCACCCTATGCTGTTCAGTGCTACAATAGCACAAGAAACAAAACCACAGGATTTACTTCCTACGAACTTGTCTTCGGACATACATCTGGTCGTCCCCCAGAACACGTCTACCTTGAAAAGGAATTTATGTCTAAATACCTTCGAGATATTCGGAATAAGCTCGAATACTATTATAAGATAGCCCGCGCCAGAACGGACGAACAAAAGCAAAAGGCTAAGGTTCGTTTCGATAACAGAGTATCACCGAACCTCCAAACGTACAAAATTGGTGACAAAGTCTTTGTCAAACAATCCCAAATTTCCAATAAGCTTCAAAACAAATTCGATGGACCATATGAGGTCATTCAAGTATTTGAAAATTCAGCATTGCTCAAAAATCCAGAAACAAACAGTACAACTAAAGTCAATTTCGACAGACTGAAACCATGTTTTGAGACTTACTTTAGTTTCTCTTCCAGGTGCAGTCTGCTGTTTCTTGCGGCTGTTTGTACAGCCCAGATTGACATCAAACTCATTAACAACACATTAGGTATTTACTTTCACGAAGATGGCCCTCTCAAAATTTCTAATGAAGTTTGGACACTACTCGTTTACAAAGATCTTGAACTAATCAAAAAGACGCTCGACGATAACAATAATATCCTGGAACACTTAACCTACAGATCGTATGAAAGTATTTAGAAAAGAAATTAAGACACATACGAGCCTTCTCTACCAAATTTCCCGTTCCTTGAAAACCATGCCATAGGTACAATTTGGAAAGCAATAACAGGTAACCTCGATTCATCTGATGGTGAATATTATAACGACTGCATTAACAAAATTTCCAAAGACGAACATGAGCTTGAAAACCTGACGAAAAATCAGATCTCAGTAACCATGTCGGTTATTAAGAACTTCAATAATACTATTCAGAAACTGCAAATTGACGAAGCTACTTTTAACGAAGACATAAAGGTTATTCAAAATAGAATTTATGAAATTTCAGATGATCTTGCCTTTTATGAAGCTAGATCTCAATTTTTGGAACTTTGCGAACAACTAATGGAAAGTTATATGTTTCTAGAAGAGACAATTAACGATATTCTCAATTCCATTACTTTTGCACGTTTGAAAATTATTCATCCTTCAATAATTACTCCTCAAGATTTAGTAAATTCTCTTCAAGAAATCTCTCATTCCTTATCAAAAAACAATTTACCTATGCCAGTCAATTTGGCAACAGTATCAGAATATCTGAATTTAATGGAACTTCAAGCATTTCAAACAAAAACAAAAGTAGTTTTCGTCCTACGCATCCCCTTGTTAGAACCTGAAATTTACACTTTATACAAAGCGATTCCTCTACCCATTTTAGATGAACGTACAGGTCTATTTCATGTAATTTCTACATTACAGAGATACGTTGCCAAAGATAGCGATTCTCTTTTGTACGTCTCCTTTCAAAATTTGGGTAGTTGCAAAATTCTCCAATCACAGGTTAAGATCTGTTTTAACCTCTTACCATATCCAATAGACAATAATGCAGTCTGCGAAGCACAATTGTTGCGAAATCCGGTCGATCTGCCAGCAACATGTCAAATAGCCATTGTGGCTCTGCAGGATTATAAAATCCAGGTATTAGCAACCAATTTTTGGTTGATTAGCATATCTAGCCCGCTGCCCATCACAATGAAATGCGGACAACATGAAACAACTACAAAGGTGATGAAAGCTAATACACTTTTGAAAATGCAGCCAGAATGCAGTGGATTCATAGGCACTACAAGGCTTCATGCCAGATATTCTGTTAACGCTTATAAGAATATCACTTATAAAAGCCACCCTGTAGGGATACCCTACGAATGCTGCAATCATCTCCCTGATAAACAAAATTTGCCGAACCTGAAACCGATCAAGCTAACCAAGATCGATACAGAAGAGCTAGAAATCGCCAACCACAAGTTGAACCAGAATTCTGAACAACTTGACAAACTTATTAATGAGCCTTTTGTTTCACGACATTGCTCCTGGTTTACGTACGTCGTCATAACCCTGCTAGCCATCATCTTAGCCCTCTACATCTTCTGCGAGTGCAGAAAACGCCGACCACTCAGTATTTGTGCATCAAATTACCCAGCTGATGGACCGTCACCAGGAACGTCGAAAGTCAGATACATCCCCAGGCTTTTTCCACGTCGAAGACCAACCATCCAACCCCATGAAGAAGAAATTGAACTACAGTAGTGTTCAGTGAGTGAAAAGTTCCAATTGTGAAAAATCAATTTTCCTTTTCATTTTTAATGACATTTTTGTACGCCTTGCTTTTAACGTTTTGTTTTAGCATTTACTTGTTTATGCTAACAATTTTATTTTTCAGAATCTATATTTTCTGATGTTATTTTGCAATTTGTATTTTGCAATTTTATTACTCATACTTTTATATTTTTATATTTTACAATGTTTACAATTTTACATTTCTACATTTTTACATTTTTGAATTTTTACATATTTTACACTTTTCTAACTTTGTCAAAAGTTGTCGCATGGCAACAACTGTTTGTAATAGGGGGAAGTTGTTATATGCACAACAATGGACTTACTATTCCATACAATGTTGCACCAGACGCTAGCTCAGCAACAGATAACGACTTCTCGCTAACTCGTTGTTTATGCCTTGTTTTCTAGAAGTGCTTTGTAAGCACACCAATGGTATAAATAGGCCTTGCGCCCATTTCATGTTGTTCAATACCCGGCTAGGCACTGTAACAGTGACTTAAGTAAACTTGTTGTTCAATACCCGGCTAGGCACCGTAACAGTCACTTAAGTAAACTTGTTGTTGAATACCCGGTTAGACTCCATCAAGTCTAGTAATTGTAAACGCTTGTAACGGACAGTAGTTACTGTCCTCAAATAATTTTTTTGAAAAGTAAAGTTGAATTTAAATGATATAACATGTATAATGTAATAAACCTTAAAATTAATTTTTAATTTAATTTTCTTCCGTCATGTATTATAATACGTGTATCATAATTCTCAAAAATAATAGATTAGGTGTGGTCAAATAGAGGTGTGTTTGTAATTTTCGAAATACTTATTATTCCTTTAATTAATAAGTATTTTCTCTAGGACTGTTTTTCTAAATCCGGCAGACGTATCAACATTTATTGACCATTTGTTACCCATACTTTACCTGACTATATATTCTAACTGATTGTAAGTCATTTGTACTGATAAGACCTTTATCTGTTAAATTTGAAAATATGTGCGCAAAAAAATTACAAATATATATGTTATATATTATACAAAAATAATAAATATAACAATCAATATATAAAGGACTAGGTCTAATAATCAAATATACATAAGTATACAAAAAAAAACTATGTACCATTTCTATCCGTGAGACCTTCGATCGTACCATGTGTCAATTAAATCCCATAATATACTATATGGGGTGACAGCTGGGACGAATTCTATTTCTAACCTAGATAAAAGAAATCTCAAATCCTGACCGTGAAACCTTCGCTACTAGCACAGGTTAAATTGCATATACTTATGACAGAAATACCAAACATTCCATGTCGAAAGTTGTCCCAAAACACTTTACAGTGCCTTTATTTAAACCCTTATAATATATAGCATGACAGCTTGGGGTACCACCTGCTATATATACAGGATGACTTTGAAGTTGCGTCATTAATTTTCAGATAATGATTGTAGAAGGAAGATAAACCAAAATATTTGTGTAAAAATAAAAAAAAATAAAAAAATTTTACCTTGTTTTATAAAGTATCCTCCCGACAAGTATTTCAGTGCGGACCTGTATTTGATCGTGAGGTCTTGGAGCACCGGCATGCCGTCCCCTGTGAGGTCTTAAGTCACCTGATTCACGAGCCCGTTGTACTACATTAACAAAGGCACGAGGGGTTGGTTGCACTCGATTGGGAAACCGATCCGCATAAACATGTGCCATTTTTGATTTCGTTTGAGCCACGCAACAGACATATTCACTCACGCGTTACCGACTGACACTGACTGTATACAACTGAATAAAATAATTGTAAAAACATCGTTCCAAATTCTTTCGCTTTTTTGTTTCCGATGCGATGAACCGATAAGGCGGATTATATCCGTTGTTGCCAAACACGAGCACATAATATTGTTATTGAGACAGGGCGGTACTCAAACTTCCAAAGGGCTATAACTTTGTTACTTTAATTTTACCAGAAAAATGGTAAAGGAAAAAACATTTCTTTTGATCAGATCTACTCACTGTTAAAATAAATGACTCAACTTCGAAGTCACCCTGTATATAGGAGCAGGTGCATACACGGAAAATACTAAACACTCTTTATAGATAGTTTTCTGGGAATAGTGTGCCGTAATAAAAAAAAGTCCCTTCTTTCACCAGCAGCCATTTCTATTTTGTCTTTTGTGGATGTTGTCGAATATTCGGACGCATATTTATGAGAAGAATTCCTGAACGCACAATCGAGCTTGCCCTGTCATGCTATATATATATAATCGCAATTCGAACTTATGGCAGCTATCATTGTTGGTGTATACAATTTGTACGTTGTGTATTTTCAGCTATCGTTATCTTTAATGTGAAATTTGAAAATTCCCAGAAGGCTGCAGACATCTGTCGATAACTTCACATTTCTTTGATCGCCTTCACTCGGTTGATGGAAAAATTTTAAGGCATTACAATATAATGTATTCATGTATTTATCATGCGTTGATGTTCATTCAATAAAATAACAACAGCTCAATATGTGAGGTATTTATTTAATAAGAATGCATTGTATAATCCTATAGTAAACTAAATAGATAGTGTTCAATCCTCATGCACGAGGTTATATTTGAGGATAATTTCCGGAGGTAAATACCTTGCAATCTCACACAGAAATGATCTAAGGTTATAATTAATCATATCACTACAAAACTGCTCAATAGTACAATCTTCTTGTAGATACTACCCGCCCAACTTCTGCTCTTCCTCGTATTTCCAAATTAGTCTCCTAATCCTTTCAACCTCGTTATCATCCCAACAAATATTCATATCGTAGTTTGTTGAATGTTCAGCGTCATGCATCAAATCCGTTAACTGGCACACTAATCTCATGACAGCGGTACGTAGATCCTTTGAATCAGGCCAACGCAATGATGCATAATGCATCCACATCTTGTCAAACCAGAGTGGGTGTACTGCTTCTGGAAAGATAAATATAATGGTCAATATCAAGTGGAACATGATATTTGTCATAACAACTGCTGCATTTTCCTAACTCAGTTCCAATCTGAACCTTTGTAGTATTTATACCCAACATATTAGCCTATACTACCTCATATTTTTTTAAACTAATTACTACTGTCAACAAAGTCAAACTTTATCAAACATTTTGAACGACTACCTGGTGTCTTTGGTGAGCTTTGGCCAATATACGCTAAAGAATATTTGTTTAAGGACTCATTTATATCTTTAATCATAATTTCGGGCATGTTTTCCAACACTCTTTTAGGTAGCCAAACCCTAAACTGGTCAGAATCAGAATCAAGAAGGGTTGCTACTAGGCATTGCCCAAACTTTGATTGAATACTTGAAATATTCTTAACAGGATAAGATTTGTTTACAGTTAATGATGATAATGTTCTAGATGGTATATTGTTGTCAGATTCCCAATTTATTTTATTGTTTATTTCATGCAAGGCTGAGGTAGTGATAGACATTATTAAAAAAAAATAAATATAGTGTTGGATAAATAATATAAAAGGATGCTCACCAAATTCTATCTGTTAGGTACTTCAAGAATATTGTTTAGTCACTTATCGATGTTAAATGACTGAATTTGAATGATCAAAGCTGTTGTTGTTTCACCATTTATATAATAACTATCAGAGTTAGATTACCTTACAGCACCGCTGCATACCCTAAGGCATTTGAACAACCCAACCCCCAGATAAATTTCGGGTGGCCCACAAAAGCTATTTATGCGATACAAATTTGTCGAACAACACGTTTTCGATGCTATGAGGATGATCATTGAGAGGACTTAGAATTTAAACACCCCCGCCCCTTACCACACCGCACCACTATGAGTTCCGTCGAGCTATTTACCTGAGGAGAGTTAGATTACGTTACTGCACAGGTGCATACAAGAGTTCAGGTAGTCTACAAAAAATATCGCACCACACACGGTGATTGAGAGGGCAACAATGGATTACATCGCCCGTCGACTCCACATTTCTATTAAACGAGACGTTTTTGATGATATGAGGACGGTCATTGAGAGGAGTCGGAATTTAAACACCCCCTGCCCCTTGCCCCACCGCACATGACGATTGAGAGGGCAAAGAATGGTCATATCATCGGATTAAGGTGTAGGGATGACGAGATTGGAGTGGGAAAAGAGCGCTGCTGCTCGTTCGCCCGGTCGATGAGTTATAGTAGTGGGGGGAGACTATCCATCGACTCATTTCTTTTAAACAACACGTTTTCAATGCTATGAGGATGGTCATTGGGAGGACTCGGAATTTAAACACACCCCACCACCCAAACCACCCCTTCACCCCCCCACCACGGGAGGATTTGCTTCCGGCCTCATCAATCTACTGAAAGGATGAAGGAAGTCGTGACCACTTTGTTCCCTGAACATCCGGACAAACCCATTAAGGATTTTCAAGTCCACGGAAACTTTGATCTTTTCACTGAAGGGGAACTGAGAGCCGCTGCCAGCGGGTCCCGACTGTGTCCCGATCGAGATCATTAAAGCTATAGCACTCGAACACCCGACTATTCTGCGCAACATGTACAACGCAGGTATCTTTCCATCAAAATGGAAGTTACAGAGGTTAGTACTACTAGTCAAAGGAAAGGGTCCACCCATAACATCGTCATCGTTTAGACCAGAGTTCCACAAACTTTTTTGTGTAGTAGACCCCTTGCCATATTTTTCCGTGTTGGGTAGACCCCCCTACTTACCTGATATTGATTTTCTGTAAATTTGTAACTGTAGTCAAGTTTAGTGTTAAAAACTTAAAGTAAAAACACATGTTAATTTATACATTTATTAATTGAATTTAAATTAAAACTACTCAAAATAAAATTTTGTATCTGTTATGTAAAATATACGTAACATTAAATAAACAGGTGTCTGACCAATAAGTGCCCGCATTGGGAATAAGTGCCCGCATTGAAAAAAAATAAGAGGGATAAAATAAAAAAAAAGTGAAAAATAATAAAAAAAGTTTTTTACTTAAAATAGTACAATAAGCGAGTTCATTTATTAATTATAACATAAACGTATGTTCTACAATAATTTCACTGTTAGTTTTGATTAAATTCCGCTTCTTATACGTTTAAGTTATCTAAAAATAGGAAAAAATTTACGAATTTTAGTGTGTACCTATGCTTGAATTTTCAGAATAATTTAAAAAAAAAATATATTTCCTACAAAGGGGGGTTCTTTGAAAAAATCAATGCGGGCACTTATTCCCAATGCGGGCATTTATTGGTCAGACACCAATAAACATAAAATAAACTATGAATAAAATAACATAAGCAATAAATCAATATTTTTAGTGAGAAGGATGAACCTGATGCTTTAATAATAAATTATCAACATTTGGCATCAATTTTGTAAGGGTTAATCTTAAATCTCCTCGGCTAATGATGTCCAGTCTGTTTCTTTTTTTCGTTAGGAGATTGGTAACAGCGCTGAACCCCCTTTCCACTAGGTATGACAATGGAAAGGAAATTAAAAATTTCCTCGTTATATTCCATAATACGGGATAAGTAACGGGTATGTTGTTTTGCAGCCAGAATTGCTGATATCCGTTTTTAAACTGAACCTTAAGTTCTTCGTTTGTACTTAGTTCAGTCAGTTCCTCTTGTATTATGACATTCGTTTCTTCTATGTCACCATATGGATTAATTATCCACGGTAGTATTACCATAGTCAAAATATCCTCAAACCTAGATTCAAAATCTGAATAGAGGGCATTTAAATGTTGAACGTAAGTTGAAACGTCGTCTTCCTGGCAGCTTGTCTGTGACAAATTGGGGAACTGAGAAAATTCACCCCGTCCAATATTTTGCTTCATTAGTTTAACTTTGGCAAGAAACGCTGATAAGATGGACTTTGTTTTAATCAAATTTAAACTGTCGCCTTGTAATTGCAAATTAACCATATTGTGGGCCGATTTCACCAACATTATTATTATGGACCAATAGGAAAGTACCTTATCGAAATGCAATTTGACAGAAGCTGTCAAAGGTCTCAGAATATCAGTGATTTCTATTAAAATATTGAATAAAATCGTGAAAATTCGACTGTATTATAAACAAGACCACTTTTTGATTCCAACATGATGCTTTTGTACAGAGAAAACAGGACAACTTTCATGTATTTTGATTTATGTTATAGGTGTACATTTGACCATCCGTTATCCCCTCAGCGAATAGGAATGGGAGAAATAATAGGTCGATTTTCTAGCTGTTAAATTTGGCAGCAGGTTTGGCCGTTTGTTAATTCATGGCAATCTCGAAATTTGTTGTTCAATATACTGTGTGTATATGTGATCATTATAGCTACACATAGAATATAAAATGTATTCCAACCAATTCCTCATCTCTCTTTAATCATAATAGTAATCATTTCTTCATGGGTTAATGAATTTCTTCAAAGCAATCAAAACAGTATGGTCGTCCCCATCCTAGAACACCGATATGTGTAAAACATGTTAATCCCTACATCTCCGAGGTGCATAATGCAATTACTGTAGACATAGACCTAAAATTATTAGTAATTACTGAAAAATAAGAGCTAAAAAGAATTATAAATAGATAAAATATTGGAGGTTAAGGTTTTTGACTGGTGACTGGCGGGGATACAATATAGGGATGGCGACGATAGACGATACATTGATGTATCGAAAACATCGATACATCGGACGTAGAACATCGATCTTTACGCATCGATGGTCTCATGACGATATATCGATATCGAGAGGAATCATAAACATCCGTAACCGTATACCCCGAGTCTATCCTTAACTGTGCTACCATCTCTAAGCGAGGACAGGTTGCTTCGAAATTGAAAGGCCAGAAACCTATTTAGGTGTTTAGTAGTATTTGAATATTATCATTACAGACGAGCACTGAGCCACTGAGTGGCCACTGAGCACTGTAGTCTTTTCTTCATTCTGTACGTCCCCAAGGGATAGAATAAAATGGACTGAAAACAGCGCGTTTAATGATTTTTAGTTCTCAGAGAAATATTTTCCCCTGCCGGCCCTTGACATCGTTTCGAAATACGCGACACGACATGCGAGTTGTTTAATATTGTTATGGGAGCAACTTTAGGATCAAAGGTATTAACTAAAGTAGAGTATTTTAAACACAAAAACTACGCTAGTTTTATCAGAAGAAAACACTATATCTCTGAGCCGCAGAAGCAAAGCGAATCTCAACAATACCACAAAAAATATATATACAGAAACAGAGCAGATATTCCAGTCTTTCAGTCGAGATAACGTAAAAACGATTCAATTCATTTTTTTTTAACCATTCCAATACATTCCACTGATCGCAAATGTATTCTCCCATGACTAACATTATGAGACACTAATTTCAAATGTCAATTCCGATCTCTTTTGGTCTATTCTCCTTCTCGAACGTCACTGTATTCTATGTTTTGTGATCACTTGTTTTGTTATGTGTGAAAAATGGATTTTTTTAACAACAAATTTCCGTATAAAAGTGCTCCCTCCAAGATTTTTTTGTGAAGAAATACATATTACACTGTCGTGTACACGTTAAATCTGCACGAACCCCTAAATACGTGGTTATGTTGAATGTACCATCACCGATGGTGCGACTGATTATACACTGAAATTAAAACAAAAAACTGCAACTGCAATTGTATGTATGAATGTTGAAACTGTTGAACAGTTACGGACGAGTGGGGTTAAAATATCGTTGAGGAACTGGAAAGAAGTGTATGAATGTGTTGAAATGCAACACCTAACAAAAATTTGAGTGAAAAGGCTTTTTCATGTAAGGGTTTGGAAGTGCAAGTTTGCAAATATAGGATAAACTATAAGCACACCGTAGGTGATATAATCACATATGGATTACAAAAGTTGCAGTAAACATGGAAAAACCTTCAGCAAATCTGAAAAAATAGATTTTACTCAGACATCAAGCATTTTTAAAAATTTTGGCTCAGTTTTACATAATTTCATAATATTTAATAAACTGGAAAGATTTCAATGGCAAGCTGTCACTTCATATTTTACAGTGTTTTGTTTTGAATACTTTGATGCTATTTGCTGCCAAAAATTTGACGGAGAGATCTTGAGGCTGATTGGGTATATTTAACGGACTGTTAGGTACTCGTACCCTATTGGTGCAGAATAATGGTTTGTTAAATTGTGAAATCCACCCTAAATTTTGTAAGCAAATTGTTAAATCGTTTTCCTCTTCATTAAATTTTCTTTTAACATTTTATCTTTAGTATCCAGAAATTCTAAAATAGTCTCAAAAAGTGCAAAAAATCTTGTCAAACATAAGCCTTTCGACAGCCAGCGTACTTCAGTGTGAAGGAGTAATTGATGAAAGTGTTCGTCATTTTCTTCACACAACTGCGCAAATAACCGCGTATTCAACGCGTTGCTTCGGATTCGGTTTACTGCATCAATGACTAAATGAAGTGATTCATGCAATCTGTCACTCAAATTTTTAGCAACTAAATGTTGTCGATGGATGACGCAATGTATTGCTAACACCCCGCTAACACCCCTGACACATTTTGTTTTAAATAGTTTATAAATCCACGATAACGTCCAACCATGACAGGTGCTCCATCTGTAGCTACTGATATTATATTTGATAAAGGAATTGCTTTTTTAATGAAGTAATCCTTCAAAACATGAAATATTGATTCACCTTCGTAGATTTCTTGATTCATAATAAAACGAACATATGCCAATAATTATGCTGCATTATCAGGGAAAGTTGACTCGTACAGTTGTATAGAGAAATGGGTCGTTTGCAAATAATTACATAAGAAGCTTTCAATATCAGAACTCATTTCATCAATACGTCTTTCAACAGTATTGTTGCTTAAGGGAATTCTTTTAATGATATCAGATGCAGGTTTGTGTAAAACAGTTTTTAAAACCTCTTCAACGGCTGGCAAAATTAACTTCTCTCCGATAGTATGCGGTTTTCCGGATTTTGCTATAAGTAACGAGATATTGTAAGACGCCCGCAAACCATCATCAATTCTTTGTGACGTCGAAGCGAACATTCTGTCCAGTGTAGGTCTCGTCTGAAATTTATCTTTGAGTGTTTGAAAGTATTTCAAATCTTTCTCTGTTTTATCAGGGTGGCATCTTCTCAGATGATCTTGCAGTTTAGATGGTTTCATAGCGTCATTGCCCAAAACTTTGTTGCATAAAAGGCACATAGGCGATTGTTTGTCCGGCAATGATGGAATGAAGACAAATTTCAAATAATCAACACTGTACTGTCTACATTTCTCTTTATTTAGATTCGGACATGGCATCAGTCATCTGTGGGCAAAATTAAATTATTTAAATAAGACAGAAAATCCAGCAGCTGTATGTTAAAAATATTTTTTGATTGTTCCGAAAACATTCCATAATTCGAACATCTTCTTGCAACAATTAGCTCGAATTACGGAGTTTGCACTGTAATTATATTACCGATTGCTAAAACTTTCCAAAAGAAACTATTGAGGAGTACTCGTGTAATTTTGCATGATTGAATATTTAACTACTAATAACTAAAGTCATGATTGGCGTAATTTATTTATCTTTGCTAACTACGAGTACAAAACTAAAATTTAATAAAAAATAATGTACTTACTTTTCTCCAGCACTCTCAAACAAAATAACACTAACTCACTATAATTTGTGTGATATACTATCTGTTTATTTTTTTTAAAATATTTTCTTAGCACTTTCCTTTTCAAGATTCAGGAAACGAATAAACGTATTTGTCCCACATTCGTATTTATAGAGTGACGAATTGAACAAGTCAGGGCAAGGTATCGAAGCTCTGAGACTGCGACTCTCAGGCTCAAGTTCAAAATGTATTGCCACCACAAAGCGAATACCAACATCCTACAACTTACACAATTTTATAAACATATACATATAATAAATTTTTTACTTCATAGGTACTTTTATATATAATGTATATGTTTTGATATTATAAGATAGTATGATGTAAGTAAATAGGTACTATCAGTGTATGTGTTGAGATCCACTATCGTGGACCCCCATATTCATTTCCTGGACAATTTTTTTTTCGCTGACGTAGACCCCTTGCAGGTTGTCATAGACCCCTAGTTGTCGATATAGACCACTTTGGGAATCAATGGTTTAGACCACTATGATTGCTAGACGAAGCGGGTAAAATGTTTGAAACGCTTATTCGCCAGAAACTACGCGATGCAATCGAAGACGCTGGAGGATTATCCACCCATCAACACGGATTCCGACCGCGCCATTCAACTATAGGAGCACCTCCAGAGGTGGTGCAAGAAGCGTATACGGCCTGTCGAGGAAATCACCGCACTCGCAGCATTTGCGTTCTGATCACCTTTGATGTGAAAAACGCCTTCAATTGAGCAAGGTGGGACGACATCATGGATGCCCTAGAGGAGCGCTTCAAGATTCCGGCATACCTACTACGGATAATTAAAGACCAATAGAAGTCTGATCTAGGATGGATTAGTATGTCCGGAAAGTCACTTCCGCTGTAGCTCAGGGTTCTGCGCTTGGGCCGGACCTGTGGAATGTGATGTATGTCGGGATTCTAAGGATGGAGCTGCCGAAATATGCCCAACTTGTAGGAGAAGACTAGTATCAGTTCAGAGAACGGCAGCTTTGCGATTGTCCTCAGCGTATCGCACCGTCGCTGAGAGCACCATTTTTGTAGTGGCAGGGGCCATAACAATCGATCTTTTAGCCATGGAGCGTCGCAGGTTGTACGACACCAGGGACCTACCACAACCTCTTGCTGCATTCAGGCAACGGACCCTTCGTGAGTGGCAGGAAAGATTGGAGAACCACACTAAGGATTCCTGGACGCACACGCTTATCCAGCAGATTGAATCCTGGTACTGTATGAAACATGTCGATGTAAACTTCTACATCATGCAGTTTCTTACAGGACACGGCAACTTCAATCGATACCCGTACGTACCATTAAGGATAGCCCGTACTGTCGCTATTGCCCGACGGACATAGAACATCGATACAGCCAAACACACCTTCTTCGATTGTAGGAGATTGGTTGCATTGAGGAACCATTGAGTACAGCGATTAGGAAGAACTTTCACATCTGAGTCGGCGGTGCCCTCTATGCTTGCTAGCGAGAATCACAGGCACATGATCTCGTCCTTCGTAACAGAAGAAGGTAGACGATCCAGCACAAACATCCCCGAACTCCTAATCCGGCAGACCCGGGATGGGAGATGTAGGGTGCGAACGGAAGACCACTATAAGGACAACTGAAGAACAATAAGATGATCAAGACAAGACTGCGCGTGCGTGAAGTTATGCCATCTTGGCGGTTCCGACCCACTCACTCCAGGTTGCGGCCTGGCGACGGTCTTTTAAAAAAATAATACTGTTTATTCAAAAAGATATAAATATTTATATGATATTCCCAAAGTTAAATATGGGAGCACAATTAACTTGAAAGTTTCTGTGTGCTGACATGCATCGTATACTTAACCCTTAACTACGGACATGGAGTCTCGTAGACTCCGCCGCGCAAATATCGTACCGTACTCACAACAAAAAACACCCAAGGTCAACGCCGCTTCGAGTAGCTTCCGCTTTTTCACTTTGCTACAGCGTGTTGAGGTGATTACTTAGCATTTATTTTTGATTTTGGAGTTACGTACATTTCAGAGTCTGACAGACTCCTTGTCCGTGTTAACGTCAGTATAGTGATATTTTATTATGGCGACTTCTAGGCCAAGTTCTTCCAAACGAATTAATGTTTTGGATCCTAACTTTGAGGAAATTGCCATGAGATGGTTCAATGAGGTAGACAATGAAAACAGTGATATTGAACCTGATGAAAATGTGTTCATTGAGAGTGAACATGAGTCAACAAGCGAGCAAGAGGCGTCTGACGATGATCCTGATTACGAGATTGAACATGACGAAGACATGGATATTTCCAGTGGCGAAGATGATGCTACTATCGGAAGTGAACAGGTGTTAGAACCTAACAGATCAGGAAATGAACGTAAACGAGAAAATAAATACCTGTATGGAAAAAATAGATTCAAATGGAGCCGACGCGAGCCAGAACGAAGAGTACGAACACCAGCACATAACATTTTGCGACTTCCAGCAGTTCGACTAACTGGAAATTATGAAAAGAGCCCTATTAAATTGTTCAAAAAATTATTTTCTCCTGAAATGTATGACTTGGTTATAGTTTGGACAAATGCAAAATTAGCTTCTATGAGAAGAAAATACAAAAGAGAAAATAAACCGGAGCTAGCAGATATTGACAATGACGAATTAGATGCCTTTTTAGGATTGTTATTGTACACCGAAATTTTCAAAAGTAACGATGAAGATGTAAGAAGTATTTTTGCAACAGACGGTAGAGGCAGGGACGTATTCCGAGCTGTTATGTCTCAAGAGCGTTTCTCCATTTTGTTAGTGGCTTTGCGATTTGATAATCCAGAGGACAGAGAAGAAAGAAAGAAGGTAAATCCAGTAGCAGCTATTAGTGAGCTGTTTGATATGTTTTGCGAGAATGCTAGATGTTCATATACAATTGGCGCAACAGCTTGCATAGATGAAATGTTGGTGGGATTCAGGGGAAGGTGTAAATTTAAAATGTATATCCCATCCAAACCAGAGAAGTATGGGATAAAAATAATAGCAATGACTGATGCAAGAACACAGTATTTATATAATGCATACATTTATGGTGGTAAAGACAGCGATGGTCGTGGTCTAACAGAAGAAGAGAAAAAGCTCAGTAAACCATCTCAGGCAGTTATCCGGCTCGCTAAGACTATTTTTCACTCAAACAGGAACATAACGGCCGACAATTGGTTTGGATCTATGGAGCTTGCCCAATACCTATTAAAAAATGGCCTTACATTTGTGGGAACACTAAAAAAGAATAAAAGGGAGATTCCCACTGAGTTTTTACCTGCAAGAAAACGCAAATTGGGTGAAACACTTTATGGGTTTACGAAAGATGTTACAATAATCTCACATGTTCCCAAGAAAAATAGAGCAGTAGTTCTTTTATCTACCATGCATCACAGCGAAACAATCGATGAGACATCCAATAAACCTGAAATGATCGCCTTTTATAATTCCACTAAAGGAGGTGTGGATGGAATGGATGAAAAAACTGCAAAATATACATGTAGTCGCCGTACTAGAAGGTGGCCAATGGCTATCTTTTATAAACTGATAGATATTTGTAGCGCAAATTCTTTCATTATGTATTCCTCTTTCCCGGGAAATGATATAACACGTTTCAATTTTGTGAAAATATTGGCGGATCAGTTAATTGAAAAACATGTGCGTAACAGATTGGAGATGCCAATGTTACACAGAGAATTGAAACATTTAATCTGTCGCGTTTTACATCAAGAAGAGCCAACACCTGTGACTGAGGAACGCCTACATACACGTAAATATTGTTATATATGCCCCTCGAAGCTAAAAAGAAAGACTGCCTATACATGTGCGAACTGCAAAAAGCCAATATGTCTGCAGTGTTCGCGAAAATCTTGTATAAACTGTTGTCAAACTCTAGAAAATATATGAAACATTCACCTCGTGCAGGTTTTTTTATATTAAAGTTTACAGCCCTATTCTTACTATTTTACCGTTTGTGGGATCTTATAGTATAAGGTTTAAATTCAAATAACTGTTGATTTATATGTTTTGTTAATATTAGCGTTGCTTTTTATTTGTATGTTTAGCATTTGTAACAAAATGGAATGCGCCAATTATTTCGTGGTTTTTTTGCATAATTTTATAGTATTTTCAAAATATTGATAATAAACATGATGTATGAGATGTATTTTGTTTTACTTATGAAGAAAAAATCAGCATACTTTTTGTAAAAAGAAAAATGTATTGCATACATTAATAGGAGTCTGTCAGACTCCTTGTCCGTGTTAGAGGATAAAAAATGTATGTCCGTAGTTAAGGGTTAATTGAAGGTTTAACCCGACTGGCTCGGGCGGGTAATCTTTTTCGCACGTGGGTATGTATCTATGTATTCAAAAAACCTATTGCAAGGCCCAAACGGCTGGGTGGATTTTGACATATGAGGTGTTTTTGAATTCGCCTTAGCAGTAAGAGTGACACTGAGTATATTCAGATTTCCTAAAAACAAAATGACGAACTAAAATAAAAAAATTCAACCTTGGAATTATTATTTCACGTACTACAGCTTAAACGGCCCAACGGATTTTGACATGAGAGGTGTCTCTAGATTTATCTTGAAAGTGATAGTGGGTATACTAAAATTTTACAAAATCAAAATGACAAATTTTAAACGCAAACCTCAACTTTGAAATTCCTATTTCATGCCATAGCCCTAACGGCTTGATAGATTCTTTTCAGTTATTGTAGTCGAGTGGTTTTTTGACCACCCTGAACCATATGTTATCCGAATCCGGAATAAATTCTACTAAATTAGGTCCGTACTATAAGAAACTCTTTACACGTCATACGGCAGTGCGAGAAAAATTGGTCTGCATTTTTCATTTTTACGTGAAATTTGTGATGTCCCAGAAACGGTTAGATTTAGGTATAGGATATAGGATGATATACATGAAATGTGTTTAGAATCTCGCATAGAATCCATCCCATGGACTATCTTCACCGGCACGGGTATCATGTATCTTGAAAAGTAACGTTATGTCGATTTTCTTTGACATTATACTATTTTTTTTGACATTATTTAGGTTTTTCTACAAGATGTTAACTTAGCACTTAGTTGTACGTGTTGCCTAAACGTCACGAGGCTTGTTATCAATGTTTGGCAGTGATGTGAAGTAAAATCTGCTTCTGAGATGACATTACTGGAGGTCTAAGCTGTAAGTTGTATATGTTGATGATAATTACATTGGGTTATTGTCACAAATACACTTAATTGAGATTCAAAGCTCGAAATTAGTTGCGCAGCCACTTTTTCTTATCCATACTGGAAATTACATATACAAATTTGCTAAATTTCAAAAATGAGAGAGATAAGAAATAATTATATTCACTGTACACTGTCGAATTACAAGCCATATACATGCTAACAGTAATTACATACAACGCGGGCGCTGTGATGATCTCCCGTAATTTTCCTTAATTTTTTGTAATTCATAGCTTTGACCATAACCTCTCTTCAGAAAGCATAACATATAAATAACCCGTCATATTCACTAATGATTTTCTCACACAGCAAATATCACTGATTTTATATACATGTAGACCAATACACATAATCATCCAGATGCGATCTTGCTATTCAACCAACTTTCTTCTCAGAGATAAAAACTACAGACACGGACCACTCAGCCTCACAAAACATATGCAATCAATAATGCGTGTAGTTTAGTTGAGTAATTCTTCCATAGATGGACGTTCACAATGATCTTAGTGAACAAACGTGGAATGACTGTTTGCGCCATAAAAACTACCTAGTCTGCAAGTTGACATCTTATCTGTTTTTTATGACGTTTTATAGGTTTTTTACGTGATACCCGTGCCGATGGCATTAAAATGTTAAACCCAGCCAAAAAATGTCTTACGCACTGTTACCTATATGTTAATGAGCAATACATTTGGTAGAAATTATACAATTTTGTAGTCTACCCAGGCTTACACAGCTACATCATTGCCTAATATATATATATACACCTTAGGAAAAACCATTGTTATACATGGGAAATCATAGTAGACTGGTACCAGAAACCTATGGCCTCAGGTCGGTTTCTCAATTTTAGGTCATACCATATGCTAGGGATTAAAATCAATTTGGTAAAACAGATGAAAACAAGGGTAATCAGCATCTCAGATAATACTTTCCACACCTCAAATTTACGTAAACTATCAAAACTGTTCATCAATAATGGTTATCCGAAGTGTCTGATTAACAAGATCTTATTTAGTTCACCTTCCAATATTTTGCCGAACTCTGATGATGCAGGTAATAGTCGCACAACCCCTAATAACGGAACTGATGTAATTCCCAATAATAACATCAATCCAAACAGTACAAGCACCAACCCGGACTCCAGACCTGGTTTTGCTGTCCTGCCCTATATCAAGGAACTGACCCCCAAGCTGATCAGATTGTGCAGTCCTTTGAACTTTCGAATTGCTTGCAAATCCGTCCTCACTATAAACTGCATTTTTTCAAAAATGAAAGACAAAGTCCCGCTGCTTGGCTTAACCAACACAGTCTACTCCATCAATTGCAACAACTGCAACCAAATATACATAGGTCAGACCTCCAGATCTCTTAAAGGAAGGATTACATCACACAAAAGTGATGCTAGGCTTCATTCTGAAAGATGCGCTCTAGCATCTCATGTTAACACAACAGGGCATTCTATGAATTACACAAGTATCAAAGTTCTTGGTAAAGAAAAACACCTTTCCAAACGTTTATTCCTGGAAATGTCCCACATTTTCATGAATAACAACTGTATCAACAAAAAGACACATGTTAAACAACTGAGTGTCATTTACTCATATTTGCTAAACTGCGAAAAATTGGAGAACTTGCATATCTCCCCAAATTTTGACTCTTCACAACCATAAATAGAATCTGTATGTTGGTCGATTCCACCAGTAAATTTCATTCCACTCAAATTCTAATAATTCTCTTCTCACGATTTAATAATAATTGTTAATTTAATTTCCCATTAATTAAAATATAGTTTATTCAACTGCCTCTGGTCGGTTTAACAATTTCTTACATAACATTCTGAAAATCACATCATCTGAAGTGATTTGGCAACGTTGGCACACGCCCACAATTCGTTCCATCTTTCTACACAGACATTGACAACCTTCGGCCTTCTGTCAAAGGGTTCATCTCACTCATTATTCCATGACCACCATTTTGTGCAATCATCAAGTGGCTTCACGATGTAATGCTTTAATGTTTTTAAATAATTTTTAATCTGTTTTTAACTTGTTCTTGTCATATTTTATATAATTTTGACCATTGTACCATCTATCCAGCTCTCACCATGTTACTGGACGTTTCCCTCATGCTATACGTAAACAACAATTAGCAACATCCTCACATACTACTGTAAGTTGAGTCAATTTAAATTCATTTTACACTATTGTTGCTACTGTATCATTGTAATTGCAGCTCCTGATGATGATGGCAAAGTTCATTGAAAGCTAGAGAGAATTAAAAAAGTATAAAGAAGTCCTCTTTGCTTAAATTTTGTCGAAGTACCCAACAAAAGGCGGAAGCTTTAATTTTTCACCTAACTGGTCTAGACGACAATGACCACGTCTCAATAAATATATATATATATATATATATATATATATATATATATATATATATATATATATATATGAGAAGCAGTCATTGCCAAAGCCAACGACTAGTTGGGTACAAAATACAATTACTTGTTAATTGGGAAATTGGCAAAACTTTTAGGCTAAAGTTGACTCTTTTGACGATAAAATCAAGCTTTCGGCATTCTCTATGGAGCCATCATCAGGATTCTGAAAGCACAATTGTGATGCTAGCAAAGAAGACAGATTTAAAATGTCAGACAACTTGCTCGTCGGTGAGGTTGCAGCCACAAGGTGTTTCAGAAAGAACGTAGAGAAGATCGAACTTGTGTTCAGTATAAAAACAAAAGGACGGGGATATTGGGCTTGTTAAAAAACGACAGATACCTTCGTTAAAAGTTAAGAAAAATAAAAATTATATCAATAAACCCGAACAAGCTAAAAATATTGCACGTGGGGAGACATTTTGTTGAAACAATCGGAATGCAGTCCCTAATCTTCTACTACCGCTACACGTGGAGAGGGGGAAAGGCACGGAACGGTAAAGCGTCGCCAGAAGACAAGTGATTGACGCGACGGAACGTGGAAATGTGCACCTCCCTGTACAACTTTGGGTATGAAGTATACGAGGGACGCTCGGTAAATCTCCACCCAAAATTACTAAAATGCTGGAATAACTTGTTTTGGAAAAGAGTGTGTGGTTCATCTGAGTGCAAGAATGTGTGATATTGATACAACCTTGAAAAGATGGGTTATGTGAGTGAGAAAAACTATTCTAATTTTGTGAAGATGTTGGATCAATTTGGACATGTAGCCGTTCTAGCTTTTCGCAATTCAACAGGTAGGAATAAATGACACTGAGCTGCTTAACATCAGCCTTTTTATTCATGCAATGATCTGTCATGAAAATATGGGACATTTCTAAACATAGACGTTTTGAGAGTCTTTTTTCTTTATCAAGAACCTCAATACTGCCATAATTCATAGAGTGACCTGTGTTGTTGATATGCGACGCCAAAGCACATATTTCTGGATGTAATCTGGCATCACTTTTGTGTGACGTTATCCTGCCTTTCAGCGACCTAGAAGTTTGGCCTATATAAACTAAATTGCAGTTGTTGCAGTTCAACCAATACTGTCTATCGTATTAATTGATTAATTCCATTCCAATGAAAATATTTTAGACAAAATATGCTATAAAAACACTCAACAGAGACAGAACTTTAAGTTCATAAAATTCTACTTTCAGATAATTCAAAAAATATGTTTTAGCATATAATATTAAGTTATTTGCAGGTAATGGGGACGTAACGATCATATTGATGTGAGCAACTACAGTACAGTCCCGATAATCCGAACAATATTGGACTGACCCCTGTTCGGATTACGTGATTGTCCGGGTTGGCCGGAGCAACGGATTAGCTCGGTCATTGACTATCCTGACGCATCATCGAAAAGACTGTCTTCGTTGCGTCAGAAAACAATAAGTGAATTCATGAAATAAGGTACTTGTTCACTACATTATTAGTACTGTACTGTACATATTTTATATGAATTTAATATTATGTTGTACAATTTTTCATACTAAACATTAGTGTTCTGTTCTGTATTTTATTCCATTTTAAAATTTGTACCATATCTTGATGTACAGTGCGTAATAAAGAACTGTTTGAACCAAGGTTTACACTGTTTTATATTGAAATATTCACTGATTTTCGTCCTTAAAATTATAAAATTTTCGCCGCGAAGCCGTTCGGATTAACCGGACGTTCAGATTAGCCGTGTTCGGATTAGCGGGACTGTACTGTATTTAAAATTTGAGATTAGGATTTTTTATTTCTTGTACTCCCAAATCCATATTGAATGTTACGCCTCTGGCAAAGTTAGTTCATGAGTCGGCTCCTAGAGGACGCGTGCGTAAACGCCAGAAAATCAGTCGAAATCTAAATAACTGAGGTTGGGCGTGTTGCTTTAGCAAATACGTAAAATTTGGTGTGTTTTTATAGATATGTGACATCAGGATAATTACTCTAAGGTAAGCTGGACATTTTTAAAGGCCTGTTTAACATATACGTGTAATCCAAATCTTACTGTTTGCCGTTTGAGACGAATTAACCGGGTTCAAAGTTGCATGTGTTTGACACCAGATCTGAAGAGGGTTAAAAATATACCCAAGATGAATAAAGCAAAAATGAACTTCCTTATGGGCTTGAGATTAATCTTATTAAAATGGTTTATTTGCAGCTTGCTGCAAAAGACATGAATAATGCTATTAAATCCAAATGAATAAGTAGGTTCGCGACACAATGTACTTTTGCCTGAAACCAAATGACAGAGGGTTTGGAATACAGCTATTATAAAATCAATAGAGTTTTCGTAAAAATTTCTCTAGCATTTCCAAAGCTAATCAATATTTTCTGACGTTGACTTTATTTATATTCGGTTCGTAGAGGCTGACGCACTTCTAGGCTTCCTTTGATTCTGTGCTGTGCTTTAAACCGCCACTGCAGTGCCGGGTGAAGTGGCGAAAAGGCGTTAGCTACTAAGGGCTAAAGAAAACCGTTCGATAATTGGGGAAGAACCTATTGTTTTAGAGGGAAGTTAAGGGGGGATGCTTTTATCTAAACATGAATGTACACCTCTGTTCAAATGTGATTAGCAACTATAATTTTAGGTGTAATATTTCAATCAGTAGTAGGTACTGTCTGGTTACTTCTTAGGAGTAATTTGTCACTATTTAGTGCCTTTGAGATGAGGTATCATTTGACTTTTATATTATCCATGTTACATGTTTGTATGGCTCTGCCTATTAATAGGTATGTTTGGTTATGCTAAATCATTGAAAGCACAATTGGATTGAGTATGGCTAATTCAGCTGACAGCACATCGAACCCTTTTAGTGAGTGTTATAGTTATTGTCTTTGAATGAGCCCATTCAGAAAGCTGCAGCAATCAAGCAGGTAGTGCCAGGGTCCATTCTGTTCAAATGGCAACTGACATAAAGCACTGTCATTTCTTGAATCTACCAAATGATATTCAGCTCAATGTACCAGCTCATTTTTCCCACCGCAATGTGTTCAGTGGAGTGTAATCCGAAAAGCTAGAAGTAGATAGCATAAGCTAGGCTGGGGGTCATATCTAAGGTGATGAACAGATAAACATGTCAATTGCTCTTTACATCAAGATACTTCAAAATGTGAAAAATAGCGTACCTTTCTGTCAAATCTGTCTTCCCACCACCTGTCTATCAAATTTGTTTTATCCATTGCCCTCTCTATCAAATTTATATTTTTCTCATCTGCGTTTAACAGCTTGACCCCATTTGCACCATCTCAGCTAGTGAGAGCAAAGTTGGGGATCGCAGCCATTCCAAGTATGTGATATCAAAGAGTCCAAGCAACCAATATTAGAGAATGGACCACAATAATACAATATGCTTCTTGATTGAGTAGCAACTATTTAGGGAACTGAATTTTAACTTCCTCGTTGCTAAACATGTGTAAATGAGACTTGGACATTCCTGCATTTCTTGGCTAAGACATCCCATCACATGTTAGCAAGAATCTTAATGACCATGGGCCTGATTCTGAATTACTTTTGACCATTAATAATAATAATAGTTTATTGGTGTTAATGCACGTCATGTGCTTACACAGGTCAGAGCAAAATATGAAGATATACCTATACAAAGAATAATAAATGACATTAATAAGACAAAGGTAAAAGAGGATGACTAGACAGGTAGAAAATACAATAGAAAAGCTATGTCAAATCCGAGAAGTGATAACACATAAATTCATGTATGTCAAAGAAAGCTCTTGATAAAACATTTTTGAGTTAGAGGATGATTTTGATAACTAACATTTTATGCACATACTTGAAGAAAAACTTCCTAATTCCACACCTCTGGTTTGGTAAAGAGCTATTTTGGAAAGCATTAAAGCAACTATCCAAGGTGAAATTGCCATTTGTTTCTATATTTATGCTCATACGCATGTCAATTCTTGATAACTTCATCCATAAATATGTACACCATTTCAGATTTGTGGTCTGTTTAGAAAAATAATCGTACATAATTTAATTGAATTAGTCATTTCAAACACCATCTAACTTTTCAAAAATGCTTTTTTGTGTTGAAAATGGTAGGTGCATATTTTAGGCATAATCCACATAAGTCAATACAATACTTCCCCATCAAATAATATCGCGTAATACACGTTTATTGTGAAAACATCAGAATTATGTTTTTGCATGCACTGCTCAATGGCAAGTTACCTGAATGGGTCATTTCAAAAACAGTACCAGGTTACTTGAGTCGTTTACTTATCATATTTCTGTGTTATATGCACCAAAATATCAATTTTAAATTCACTTACGACAAAAGTAAGGTTACGGCGAATACAGTATCCACTTTGCCTAATCTGCTTCACAGGAAATCGCTAATTTAAGTTTTCTTCTTTCTACCGAAAGACTAACTGGGAAAGTCCATTACACAATAAGTCTTTTAAAAAGCTGTTCATATAAATAGTAAATATGGCATTACACTCACAACACCTATTTTACAAAGTGAATTTATTTTTCGAAAAAACTCATTTTGGTAATCAAATTGACACGTAGGTTTTTCTACAACCGGTTGCCGATTATTGAAGAAGGTTGAACAAATAAGTCTATGTATCAATTTTTTCTCATTGGCCAAATCCATGGTTTGCATGTAAAATGACAAATTTGATTTTCCATAGTTTTTCGCTTTGCCGGAGTTTTCTCAATGCATCCTAAAGATCTTAAAACATGTAAAATTAGAACATAGATAAATGAACTCAATATTCAAGTGTAATTTTGATAGAGCCTAGTTTGGGAGCTGCTGCCCGACTAGAGGATCCGCACGCAAAACTTCATATATTTGATGACGTGTTGTACAACCAACAGATTCTATTGAAAAGTGGTATTCGCACAGAGCATATAATGTAGCGCTATCATACTTCCAATGTGTCACTGACAATGCGATTCTATCCTAGTCTGTTCATAATAGTAAAATATCCTTTACATAATAGTTCGACAAAGCAAAACCACCAAACTAAACGATTTCTAGACTTCTTCATACCGACTACGAACACACAGTCGACGCTATTTTCGTATAATGATTCAGGCATCAATAAACATTTGTAAGGTAACCTGCTGCCAAGTTTTCTAAGGAAATCCTCAGTCTATATTTTACGGATGCTAGGAAATATTTTTAGAAAGATAATTTCTGTCGCCTGTAATAGTTACTCATAAACTGTTCAGTGATCTTCCTATTGCATTGTTGTAGTTGGAAAATTAGGTGAAATATAATGTATTTTCACCCAATTTTAGGTTATAAAAATTGAACAAAAAAAAGGCAAAACTTTCAAATCGAAGCCATATTGATTTATAAGTTTTGTGTGTAATCAGAGCAGTGATGGAGAAGTAGCTGTAATCTTTCGGACTGATCAAACTGACAGCAACGATCAGTATGTATTTTGTAAATCGGAAGCTTCTGACTTAGTAGTATTCACCAGTTTTCAAATTTTGACGTTCTATTTTTGTTGATCAGTCAATCCATCTAAACACGGTACTGAAGATTGAGATTTATAGAATACAAACCTTTTTATAATGGATCATTTCCATCAGCTTGATCAGTTCAAAATGATAAAGCTAATATCATCTAGTTCATGTTATAACCAGGCTTAGTTATACACCTGACTGAGAGAGAACTGACTGGTATGACCTACGAGGGTAGTGCGAAAAGCTACCATCCTGACAATGAGATACCACCAATTTCAGTAAAAAAAATGATTGCATTTTACTTCCTACGTCACTGGCACGGAAGGTTTCGAAAAAGAGACATTGTTTTTTGAATGTTAATCACGAAAAACCACGTTCAAGTTAATCTGATTGTCTGTCTATCGGTCTGTCAGTCTGCCCGCTAATCCTTGAGCCCTCTAGAACAAGGAAAGTACCGTTGGGATTTTGGATAAAATTTTGACGTAATGTATATATATATATATAAAGGGTGTCCCAAAATTAACGCAAGATTTGAATTTGCCGCCATTTGTGCAGTGAAGTGTTGGCAACCCTGAAAAAAAGCAATTTGACAGCTAACAGTATAGGGTTATGAAAAATGGAGCGTTACACGATAGAACAACGTGTCTTCATTATTAAAGAATATTTCAAAAATAGTGAAAGCTTGGCGGCTGCAGTTCGAAAATTTCATACAAAATATGGCCGGAATAGTGTTTTAACTTCGTCAACTGTGAAGAGATTAATTGAAAAATTCATGGAGACTGGATCCGTTGGAGACGCCAAACACACTGGTCGTCCAAAAACAAGCCGTTCAAATGTGAATATCGAAGCAGTGCGTGAGAGTGTTGCGGACAATCCAGGAACCTCAATTCGACGTCGTGGACAAGAATTGCAAATGTCAAGAACCTCTCTACAGCGTATACTCACCAAAGATCTGTGTCTTCATGCTTACAAACTTCAATTAACACAACAATTGAAGCTTAATGACCATGCAGAGAGAAGAGAGTTTGTTGAATGGATTATTGAACATCAACAAATGGACCCTGATTTTTCAAGCAAAATCATCCTAAGCGATGAAGCACATTTTCATCTTGATGGCTTTGTCAATCGCCAAAATTGCCGCATTTGGGGTTCGGAGAACCCACGTGTGATTGTCGAAAAAGAAATGCACCCACAACGCGTGACTGTCTGGTGTGGATTTTGGGCTGGAGGCATAATTGGGCCATATTTTTTTGAAAATGATGCTGGTCAAGCAGTGACTGTTACTGGTGCTCGATATCGCGACATGATTACACAGTTCTTTCTACCAAAATTGAATGATATTGATGTACCCAATATGTGGTTTCAACAAGACGGTGCCACATGTCATACAGCCCGTGAAACAATTCAATTACTGCATGAGACATTTCCCGGTCGTGTACTCTCTCGTTTCGGTGATCAAAATTGGCCTCCTAGATCGTGTGATTTAACACCATTAGACTTCTTTTTATGGGGTTATTTGAAATCACAAGTCTATCTCAACAAGCCCACAACCACCCGTGCATTAAAGGAGGAGATTCAACGCTGCATCAACGAAATTCAGCCACATTTATGCAGAAGGGTCATGGAAAATTTCGACAAAAGAGTGCGCATGTGCATGCAAAGCCGTGGAGGCCATTTGTCCGATGTGTTATTCCATACATAACCCTATCCTATGTACTTTATGAGTCAATAAAAATATAACTATTAAAAGACTAAAAATGGCATTTTCTATTTAATTTAAATCTTGCGTTAATTTTGGGACACCCTTTATATATATACACTAAGTTACATATAAATCCGAACACCCAGTTTAAATGGTTTTATTTTAATAAAATTGTGTATAAGTACTTAATGAAGCATAATAAGTAAATGATAAAAATTTCAAAATGATTGCACTGCTTTAAAGCCCTTTGACCTTTAATAATGTGTGGATGCACCCTGATGTGCTACGCATTCTCCAACGCGCCTAGGCATGCTTCTGATCAGGTGGTCAATGTCCTCCTGTGGTATCTCATTCCAGTCAACCACCAACTCCTCTCGAAGTGCTTCTAGAGTCTGAGGAGGACGTTGCAAATTGAGCAATCTCCTACCCATCATATCCCACACGTGCTCAATTGGGGATAAGTCGGGAGATCTTGGTGGCCATGGTAACAATGTGACATCATTATGTTGAAAGAAGTCTATGGTGACTCTTGCAACATGTGGTCGGGCATTATCTTGTTGGAAAGTTGGATCTGCCAGGGTGTCAAGATAGGGTCAAAGATGGGGTTCTAGAACTTCGTGGATATAACGCTGCGCGTTCATGTTACCTCTGATGAAGATTAAAGGTGACCTGGAACCATAAGATATAGCACCCCAAACCATAACTTCAACAGTGTGATGAACATGTTTTTCAACAAAAAACTGTGGATTCCTCCTTTCACCACGTCGCCTTCTAACCCTGGCACGATCATCGTGCATGCCTAAACAAAATCGAGACTCGTCACTAAAGACAAATACTGTTTTACATTCCTGATCCCAGAGTGACCGTTGTCTGCACCACTCAAGGCGATTACGTCGGTGTTCTCGAGTGTGGCCGTTATGAAAACAAGCCAAAACTTCTCATTCGTCGGTCTCCGTACTCTAGGCATCGTAACCGATCGTAAAGGATGTCAAGAACCAAAATCCGCCAACGTTGATTCTTTACTGCGGCTGAAATATTCATTTTTAGAGCGTTAGTGAATTAAAAAAAAACAGTATAAAAACCGGAATGTCCAACTGATAAGGCTAAAAATTGTTTCACTTGTTATTTACAGTAAGATAAATACATTCACCAACTTATATTAAAATAAAACCATTTAAACTGGGTGTTCGGATTTATATGTCACTTAGCATATATAACAAAAAATAGGAAAATAATGGTCAAAATCCGCAAAAAAGGGAACGTGAATTCGAGCAGAAAATAGGATAGGTAACCCGAGCAATACGGATTTCTGCTTGTTGACTTCATCAGGCACGAAATAAATGCACATATGCAACCACAAAAGTAGATACACATGCCCATACATCCGGATACGGGTGTAACCTGTGGAAGCGTAGATGGAGAGGGAAAAAAGTTGACACAAGTTGGGGACTTCGTGTGTTAACTTTTTTTTGTAGATGTAGATCCTTTGGGCTTGAAGAACCACTGCAAGTGGGTATAAGCGGCCGCGTGGTTGTGGTTAGTTGTCGCCTTGAATACTCGAGGTCTTCTAGCCATTTTTTACTACAATGTGTAGGTTGGCTCTTGTTGTGGACTTCGTGTGTCGGTTTTTCCCCTCTCCATCTTCGTTTCCTCAGGTTACATCCGTATCCAGATGTGTGAGCATGTGTATCTACTTTTGTAGTTTTATATGTGCATGTGTGAGCATGTGTATCTACTTTGGTAGTTTTATATGTGCATTCATTTTGAGCCTGATGAAGCCAACCAGCAGAAATACGTATCGCTCGGGTTACCTATCCTATTTTCTGCTCGAATCCACTTTCTTCCTTTTTGCGGATTTTGTCCATTATTTTCCTACTTTTTGTTATATATATATATATATATATGTCGGCGTCAAACGCTGAAATGCCTAGTCAGACCCCGTATTGCCGGCAAACACCGTAAGTTTGATTATTACAACGTTTGACTAAGCATTCCAGTCATTCCCTGTATTGACTGAACAATTTCAGTCAAACACCGTAACAACCACATAAACTTCGATACTGCATTCGCCTATTTTAGTCAAACGCTGTAATCAATACAGTTTTGCACCAATGCAGTACATATTATAACACGGTACCTACTACTTTATCAATAATGGTAAAAGAAAAATAATCAAGCATGAATTAATCTAAAAGGAAAGAAGAATAGATTATTATTACATTATTGTTTTTTTAATCAAGTATTTACTATATATACGAAATCCAGCAACTGGATGCTGCTGTTGAGCAAGCCTATGTACGTTATAATTTAGGTTAGGTTCTCAAAATTATAAAAATTAACTTATCTCCTTTAACTCATTTGTATTCCATGGTGGTTTTTTCTTATTCACACTGTCATAGTATTCACTTAGTTCCTTCTGAAACAGTTCTGAATGCTACGACATCTTTACAAACACAAAAAAGACGATGTGTATATGTCGACGTCAAACGCTGAAATTCGCCCTTCCCTGAAATGCCTAGTCAGTCCCCGTATTGCCAGCAAACACTGTAACAGTTTCATTATTACAACGTTTAACTAAGCATTTCAGTCATTCCATGTAACGACTGAACAATTTCAGTCAAACACCGTAACAACCACATTAACTTCGTTACTGCATTCGCCTATTTTAGCCAAACGTTGTAATCAATACAGTGTTGCTCCAATGAAGTACATAATATAACAAGGTACTACTTTATCAATAATATTAAAAGAAAAATAATCAAGCATGAATTAATTTAAAAAGAAAGAAGAATATACTAAAACGTTGTCTTTATTATTACGAGTACATTATTCTGGACATTATTCATTAATGTATTAAATCAACAAGAAATATCCTGAAACTATCGAAAGAAATATAAAACAATAAATACACATTTAAAAAAAATGCAGAACTGTGAGTAGTGACAAACGAATAAAAGTTACATAGAATTATCTTATATATTATTTCAAACATTATTTGTTAGCGCATGTTAGACTCATATGGCATCTTGCATTACAAAGGAGTTTTTTTTAACAAACACATCTATTGGAGAAACACTGCTTTTCGCTGGTTTACAGGAACACTTAAAATGTCCTTGGCTTCCCTCTAGCGATAGTGACTGCACAGCTTCACGTATTGATAAAACTTTTTCATCGCGTTAAGTGCCCTAGGGGCTAAAAAACTATTTTCTGGGGCACACTCGGCAAAGCCGCTTTGTGGGCTGCTAGAGTAGCATAATTGTACAAGATACATGCAAGAAAATCCTGAAAATAAGTCGATTTTCACAAATGACAGGTGTCTGATCGAAGTGCGAATAGGGACCTTCCGGACTTCATTGGAGCAAACCGCTTGGTGGGAGGTTAGATATAATGAATAATCGCGATTTATCGAAAAAAATCCTGGACCTAACTCGACTTTGGAAAATTATTATTTTACACCGCGTTAAGAGCCCTAGGGGCTGAAAAACAATGTTCCGGGGCACACTCGGCAAAGCCGCTTTGTGGGTTGCTAGAGTAGCATAATTCTACGAGATACATGTAATAAAATCCTGGACCTAAATCGCTTTTCGAAAATGATGATCGTGTTTTCGAAGTGTTTAATACTAAAATTGAGGTAGGGGGTATTTTGGGGGGGCTGTAGGCCATGTAGCGCGACATCGATTACAAGAGACATAAAGTATAGCTGTCTCATGCGATTAAGTTCAAATCCGCAGGTGTATATTATTATTTTTGCAACATATCAATTTTTTTCCCCTTACCCCCAATTTTGGAGTTCCTCTTGGGGAGGAGGGGTATACTCGCACAATACATAAAAACATTATTACGTGAAAACCGCATCGATTTACGCATATTTGAAGCCAAAAAAACGTGGTTGTATGTTGCAATGACAAATTTTGTGCACTGCTGCCTTTATAACGTTTTCGATCGCGCTCGATCGATCGGTTCTTCAGCCACACACACACACACCCTCCTACCATATGCGGTCCCTCCACCACCCCTGTTCCAGGCAACCTCAAACCCTTGAGGAGTGGGGGGAAGAGCACTCTGCTCCTCCCTCCTCTCCCGCCCGAAGGCCTGGCGTGGCGCTGCGTGGTTCAGGCCGCTGCGCATTCCCCGAGTGTGTGCTGCCGAACGAGCTAACCCCCCTCCCCAATTTTGCCCCTTTTTCCCGAAATTTGACTCGATCGCGCACGCGTCGCGGAAGCACGTGGTGGACGTTTCATCCAACTGTCGGTTCTCGACTTTTATGGACGGCCTCTTTCTTGGCGGTCCTGCGCTGGGGGCTTTGTCCTAAGCCCCGCATTTAGGTTGGTGTGCCTTCGCTCTTTCCTCGTCGACTGCAGTCATTTTGCTGTTTGTCTTCGTCTCCTGAGGTTAGCCCCGAGTCCGTGCTTGACTCTGTCCACCTCAGTCGACAGGCTTCTTTTTGTCCACCCGTTGTACACGGGCTGTTCTTTCCCCTCTTGGGTGTACAACTATTGTCGGTCTTCTCCCCTTTTCTTTGGCCTCATCAGCTGCTAGGGCCAAATTTCTTCTTGTTGCAGCTGGCTTTTCGGTCTTTTATGACGCCTTATTGTTCTTGGGTCGTAATCCAAGGCGCTTTAATCAGCACATTTCGATGTCTTTCGTTCTTTTCAAAGAACTTTCGGGCCCTCTCTCTCATCTGGATTACGACCGGTACCTGTCGTAGTTCGTCATATAGCACTCTGTTAGGTACATACCACGGTGCGTCCACCGCCTCACGGAGTGTTATGTTTTGTTGAGCTTGGAGCCTCTTCTTCATCGTTTTGGATACGTAGCCCCAAGCTACTGCTGCGTAAGTCATGATTTGGAGCAGCACCATCTGAATCATGATGGTCTTATTCTTTAAGGACACTTTGCTTCTTCTGCCTATTAAAGGTCTTAGTTTGGAGCGTGCCATCTTCACTTTCTGCACCTGGCCCTCGACATGGTTCTTCCAAGTGAGTTTTTGGTCCATCTTGACTCCAAGGTATGTGCTGGAGTCCTTCCAGTCGACCTCAACTTCTTCGTCTCTTCTCCAGCCTCTCTCCATTCAGGTGGTCGACATCTTTATTTTGGTTTGAGGTAATCTTCGATTTCTTCGGAACAGTACCGCTTCGGTCTTCTCAGGGTTGAGACGGATCTTCCACTTGATGGACCATTCCTCTAGGTTGGTAGTTGCTCGTTGCAGATATTCCGTAACCATGCGGGGTCTCGTACTTTCTGCCGCATATGCTGTATCGTCCGCATACACATACAGTTGCGTTTGTGGAGTCTTCGGGATGTCTGAACTGTAGATTGCATACAGCAGGGGTGATAGAACCGCTCCCTGCGGTACTCCTGCCTCCACAGTCCTCGTCGTCGAAGTGGCTTTACCAATCCTAATTCGGAATTTACGGTGCTTCAAATAGGACTTCACCAGTTGGATTGTTGGATTATCCCCGTTGAGTATCCGAGGTCTACCATCTTGTAGATCAGTCCGTCATGCCAAACAGTGTCGAACGCCTTAGCGGCAACCATGAACACAGCACCCACGGCCCGCCGAGTCTGGAACGATTTAGTTGCCACCTCGACCAGCCTTAGGACCTGGTGTTCTGCTGAATGTTCGCTTCGGAATCCGAACTGTTCGTCTGGACTACTCGGAGTTCGTCAGTTTCGTTACTCAGTCTTCGTTCGATTACCCTTTCCGCAATCTTGCTCAGTGCCGTCAACAGGCTTATCTGTCTGTAGTTTTGGGGGAACCTTGGGTCTTTCCCAGGTTTTGGTATGTTGATCACTTCGGCTACTTTCCAGTGTTCTGGAAAGTATCGGTGTCTCAGTATGGCGTTGACAATGTTGGTGATTGCCATTATCGCTTTCCTCGGGAGTCTCTTCAAGACTCTGTTCCCAATTTTGTCTACACCCGGTGCTTTCTTCACCTTGAGTCTTCCGATGATTTCCCTTACCTCGCCTGGAGAGGTCATGTCTTCAATGGCTCTTCCTCCTCTTACAGCTCTCCTCGATCTTCTCATCACCTCGTCGATGAAGTCTTCGTCTTCATCGGGGTGAGTATTGAGAGTACACTGTCTCTGAAGGTTGTCAGCAAAAGCTTCTGCCTTCTCTTCGGTTGTGTACACCATCCCCTGTTCGCTGTGTATTGGGGGGATGGATGTCTTCTGTTTCTGAGGATTTTAGCCAAGTTCCACATTCCTGGAGATAGTTCTTCGAGTTTCGTATCCCAGGTGCTCTGATGATGCTGCTTCAAGGCGTCTCTTGCCTGTCTTGTCAGTCTGTTTGCCACCATGATGTCCGTGGGGCTTCTGGTCTCCTGGGCTACTCTTCGGGCTCTATTTCTTTCGGTGATCTTGCGATTTACCTCGTCAGGTAGATCCCTGAACCTGTTTGGTTGCGTTATGTCTTCCACGGTGGTTGCGGCTTCTAACGCAGCCTTAATCTTCCTTTCTAGGTCCGTGACCGCTTCCTCTATGCCTTCAGGGCATGAAGTAGTGGTCCTAGTGAATAGTGCAGTCTGATTCTAAATCGCTGCCAATCCACTCTCTTCACTGTTCTTTGCTCCACAGGTGTTCTCCCATCTCCCATATGGAGAAAGATGGGGTTGTGGTCTGAGCTTCCCTCTTGCAAGGCGCCGATGGTCGTGCGCAGGTCGATTTCTTTCATATCTATGACGTCTGGTCTACCTCCGTTGCTGGGGTATATTGTGGGTTCATCCGGACCTATCATGGTGTATCCAGGTTCATCCATTAGTCTTTCGAGAACAGAGCCATGACTGTTTCTATTTCTTGAGCCCCAAATGGTGGACTTCGCATTTAGATCACCTACGATCACGGTACTATTTCCCAGTGCAGTGATACAGGTGACATCTTCCAGATGAATCGTCGATGTAGGTGGTACGTATATCGATACGATGTTCAGAGGGCCGTGGTCTGTTGTGCGTACCGTCACTCCTACGGCCTCTGCAGATCTCAGTTCTGGCAGTCCCAGTTCCCAGTGGGCAATGCTAATCTTGACAGCAAGTAGCACCCCACCTCCGGTTCTGTTCCGGTCCTTTCTGTATGTCGTGTATCCCTGTATCGTCCAGTGTGGGATTTCCCCAGAGCCACGTTTCTTGTAGCCATTATATCATAGTTCCCTCTTGTTAGGACTTCGCCTATCTCATATTTCTTGTTGGAGACTCTATGAGCGTTCCAACTCAATATCTTCAGGCCCCTATTTGCAATAGTTTTTGGAGTGCCCATTTGGAGTTTCGGTCAGTGCTATCCTTTTTAGGCGTATTTTCGCTCCAGATGAGCGAAATACGCTTTCTTGGCAGCCGGATTTTTCATCACCAGCGACATCACTTGAGATGCGTATTTGGTGGCAAAGTCTGTCAGCTCCTCGACGTCGCTGTCTTTGGCACTGCTGGCCTGAGCGGCTTGGGCCCCTTTAGGTGTCCCAGCTGTCATGGGCGTAGCCAGGGAGTTCTCCAGGGTGGGGCAAGAAAACAAGGAAACTCAACTTAACATAAAAAATTTATTAAAAAAACATGTTGGGTTTATATATAAGTATTTTATTTTAGCATTAGTTTTCTACAATTCTTGCTAAACCTGGACAAAATTTCTTTTTCAAACTCATCCTTCGCGTTTAAAACTCTTTTTCGATGGACGCTCATCATGCAAAGTCCAACAAGCCGATTTTCCAACATTGTTGATCGTAACCAAGTTTTTACCCGACGTAAGGTGCTGAATGATCTTTCTATTGTGCAGGTAGTGCAAGGCTGCGCGAGTGAAATTTGGAGGGCTTTTTTAATGCCTGGGTAAAAAGATTGCGCCTCTTTAACTAGTTCAACTAGTTCAATCTCTTTTAACTCCGAGACTGACTTCTTTTTTTCTTTCCACAGATTATACCATAGTTCCATTTCAGCCAAAATCTCGTTTAAGTTGTAGTAGTCACAAAAGACTTTAACTTTTTTTAAAAACTCAGCAAATGATAAAGAAAGAAATATACTAGGGTGTAATGAAAGCAACTCGTAGGCTGGCAGATTTTCATTAGAGAATCGCTGTCCTAAAGACATTATCAATGAATCCAGATACGGAATTATAAAAGATCTCGTCCAGTACTCAGTACCAGAAGCTGCTGGAGGATTTGCACGAAGCGTTTGTCGGTTTGTAACTCTCGGCAAGTCCGTATTAATGTCTTCGGCTATTTTTTCGGCTTCTTTTAGTATGTATACGCTTTCGGCACTAACATTTTCCCGGTGTGTTTTTAAAAGGTCTGTAATTCTTTTTACATGATTCATACATTGTAATAAGTCTAAACTTTTTGACTGCAAAACATTCACAACTGGTTGCAATAATGCAGAATATTTTGCTATTAAGCAGACACTTACAATAAACTCGGAATTTGAAGCAGCACAATGCATTTGAAAAGCAGCTTTTCTCGTAGCTGCATTACCATCTGTTGAGCGCGTTTTTAAAGCAGCCACGATTTCTACATAATGCTCTCTAAAAATGGCGATGCTTCTGTATTTTTGAGACCAGCGGGTCTCACAGAACATCGGCACGTTTGGAACGAATTTTCGCCGAAGTGGGGATTCTCGGAAAAATCTTATTATTTCTTTTATTGTGGCCACTGTATTTCGAATCATTGCTAACTGGTTTAAATCGTTCACCACTAAATTAAGTTTGTGACTAGCACAATGAAAATACAACCCCCGCATGTACTTTTCCCGGAGAATTTTTTGTACCCCGCCGTCCTTTCCAGCCATGGTGGAACATCCATCGTACCCTTGTCCGACGCACTTTTCAGGGTCAAGGCCTGCGTTGGCTAGGAAATTATCAATGGCGGAGGCTATAGAAATAGCATCCATGGCACTTAGTTCCACGAACCCCAGAAATTCTTCTCGAATCATCATAAGTTCTTCATCAAAAAACCTCACACCAATAGAAAGTTGTTCTTTTCCAGAAATATCGCTGCTTTCATCGGCTAGTATACTGTATGCGCATGCCTTCCTGATATCCATAATGATATCCTCTCTTATGACCTCACCACAAAGGTCAATAATTTCATTCTGAATTTGTGGTGACAGGTAGGTGGCATTTTTTGGGCCATTCTCCATGTGTGTTTTCAAGTTTTGGTCACCAGCTTCAATTTTAAGTTTAATCAGGTCTTGGAAAACTCCCTCGTGAAGTTCTTTGCCCCTTAAAGGCAAATCATGTGTCCCACAAAAAACGACGGTTGAAATTATTGATGCTAAAATCTTCTTATTCGCCTCTATTTCACTATTGTGAGCAGATATCAGCTGCACATCAACTGGTAAGTTCTCATCGAAACATTTTGCAGCTGTAGCTGCTGATTTATGCCATTGAGATGATGTATGCGATTTGGCAAACTCGTGCATATCTTTATAGCGGGTAAACGGCCGCACTATAAATGAGCCTAGGACACCACGCACATTAGTAGGAGGAAAAAGTACACAATAAATGCACAAGGCGCCCTTTAACTTTTTTGAGTATGCAAGCCAAGGGGCATATTCAGATAGCCAGCAGAATTTAAATTTCCTCTTCAACTGAACAGCATCCTTGGAAAAGTCATAACTGGCAGGTGGAGACCAACAGTTTTTCAAAACTTCTCTTCTTTGAACTGAAGTCATACTAAATGAACGTCCAACCCAGTTACCAAGGTCATTTTCATAATAGGATTCATCAAATGTTTTGCCGGATCCTGACGGTAGTGAAGATTGACTCGGTGTATCCAAAACGACTGGGGTGCTAGAGCCGCAAGAACTGACATTTTGTTTTGACTTTTCTTCCCCGCCGCTATCACTCCCGCTCTCGCCACTACTTTTATCTGTTTGCTTCCTTTTCTGACTACCTAAAAAATATCCAAGTATACACAAAAGGTACATATTGTATGCTCAGCCTGCGCCAAATTTATTCTCATTGCTACTATCACTAGCATAAGAATATCAACACCGACTGAACAGAAAACCACAAAACATCGGAAAACGGCTAGCCGAGTAAACTCGCCATCGCCATTCATAAACAAATCACTTATTTAATGATAAGTGATATGTAATGATAACTATATTCCCTTCTTACCCTTACCTAATAATAATTAGTAAGTATTCAAATTATTGCTTGCTTACCTTTGGAGCTAAAGAATTTTCTAATGTCCATTATTAAATAAACTTTTATCCACGGCTCACTGGCAAACTGCTTGAGACAAAAAATCTTCGAGTACACCTTAACTATGTACGAATATGCGTAACACAAATAATTAGGTAAACCAAAAATAAACATTACTAACAAACAAACCAAAATCTCAAAAAAACAGTGATGCTCAATGCTCAAATACAAAACAAAGCAAGCTTTACATTTGATTTCGCGAAATAAGTTAACCTTAAAGTGTGAACTGTCAACTGGTAGTGGCAAACAATTACGAATTCAAAGTGGTCCCTCGCTAAAAACGGGTTGGGAACCGCTGATCTAAAACCTAACAATACAATGGCAAATGGCAACTTAAATGGGAGCTATTGAAACTTGTTTCTATGCAACCAGATATACACTATTTTATTATAATTTCTTGCATTTAAACTGGGAGCGTTGCTTTTTTATTCATTAATTTTAACTTTTTAGGATGCGAAAATATCTGACATACCCAGTTAAGAGGTTTAGGAAGTAAGTAGGGTAGGATCATTTGAATTAATTTTTTTTTAGTTATATAATTCAATTTAATTTTTTTAATAGGGTCCGTCTAGGGGGGGGGGGCAAGCGCCCCACCCTGCCCCACCTTGACTACGCCCATGCCAGCTGTTGTCGTCGCATAACTACGGCCCTCCTGAACTGGACTAGGCCTAGTTATGCTTTTGGGTGCTGGCGCTACTCGCGCTGTGCCCCTTGCTGTCGTCTTCTTATCCCTTGGCCCTGCACTCGACCTCTTTGGGCATCCCCCAAAGTTTGCGGGATGCTCTCCCCCGCAGTTGGTACACTTCGCGGGCGTTTCATTTGGGACCTTACAGTCCGCCGCTCTATGCTCTCCTGTGCATCTAACGCAGCGCGGCTCTCCCGTGCAGTTCATTTGGCTATGGCCAAACTGCTGGCATCGGTAGCACTGACCTGGTCCAGTCCTCTTTTTGAGTGCCTCCACTTCGATCACCATGTGGCAAACGGCATTTATCTTGTAGATCCCCGTCTCTTCATTCGAGATATCTACTTTAACCAGCGGTATCGCTTTGCCAGTCCTTTTGCTGGTCATCCTATTCACCCTCTTTGTGTGGAAACCTTGCCTTGCCAAGTCCTCTCCGATCTCTTGGCAGGTGGTCATGATGGGTATTCCCCTTAGTACCACTCCCAGTGGCTTATCTTCCGGAAGGGACTATGTATGATGCTCAATTTTGGCATCCTCTAGAGTTTTTACATGGAATGACTGAAATGCTTAGTCAAACGTTGTAATAATCAAACTGTTACGGTATTTGCCGGCAATACGGGGACTGACTAGGCATTCCAGGCAATGACAGATTTCAGCGTTTGACGCCGACCTATACTCAAATGAACACAAAACTAGTATAATGATTGACTGAATCAGGCAAATGTCGTAACGAAGTTAATGTGGTTGTTACGGTGTTTGACTGAAATGGTTCAGTCATTACAGGGAATAACTGAGATAGTTAGTCAAACGTTGTAATAATCAAACTGTTGCGGTGTTTGTCGGCAATACGGGGGCTGACTAGGCATTTCAGGGAATGACGGATTTCAGCATTTGACGCCGACATATATATTATAGTTTTTAAAAATCGGTCAAGTGGCTACGGAGATACAGCCAAAAAACGAAAAAATAAAAATTGTGAACACCGTTTTTCGACTTTTCAGATCATTTTTAGGCAAACATCTGTGGCGGTTAAAAATTGGATGTTATTGGTTGTAGGGCACGAGGGAGGGTTATCTCAATATTTTGGCTTCGTATCTCTTATCGTTTCCAAGATTCCAATGGTGAGGGTCGAATACCCGGTATAAGCTATCCGCAGTTATTATATCCTTAGGACGTTTAATGATCGGATTAACTAGGTGTCCTCAGCTTCTCTATGACCATCGCAGTGCCTCGGTATTCAAGGTCTGTCTTAGAAAAAACGCTGTGATATTGAAAATAAGAAGACTTTGGTTATCTTTCGATATGTTCAAAACCATGATAATAATATTTCTCATAATTTTTATTTTTCTCTCAGGCAGTGTGTTTGTTTGTGTTTCATTTAATTTTACCAAACCAATCGTTATGGGTTGGATAACCCGGATTAGTGTGGGTAAGCTTAATATGGTAGGTGAGCTTTCTCCATAATTCCTATCTTCCTAGAGTAGTGCTATATACCAACCATTTAATTGTCTGCCTCTACCAGGCTGCGGGATAACCGCACAGCGATAGAGCCAGCCAGCCTTAGTAATTTGTATTCCATTTGCGAAATCCACCGTAATCGGCCTTTGTGCTCTTTACTACACTTGTAAATGCACTCACTACCCGATGTTCACCGCGTTTTTACTCGCCTGTTCATCGATTTTGAATCTATCTGTAGATATGTAGTGTTTACAGGTATAGTTTGATACAAGGTGAATGTTACAAATGATGTCCTAACAAACAACTATACTAAGTGACATATAAATCCGAACACCCAGTTTAAATGGTTTTATTTTAATAAAAGTTGGTGAATGTATTTATCTTACTGTAAATAACAAGTGAACAAATTTTCAGCCTTATCAGTTGGACATTCCGGTTTTTATACTGCTTTTTTTTAATTCACTAACGCTCTAAAAATGAATATTTCAGCCGCAGTAAAGAATCAACGTTGGCGGATTTTGGTTCTTGACATCCTTTACGGTCAGTTACGATGCCTAGAGTACGGAGACCTGTACGATTTCGTCAACTTAGTGAGTTTGATAGGGGCCGTATAGTGGGACTTCGGGAAGCTGGACTTTCTTCTCGGGCAATTGCAGTTAGAGTGCAAAGAAGTGTAGACACTGTGGTTAGGTGTTGTCAGGCATGGCTTCGAGAAGGCCGTACGCAAAGAGCAAGGGGCACTGGACGCCGCAGTAGAACAACAGACCGTGAAGATCGCCGCCTAAGATTATTGGCCGTAAGGGACCGTTTCTCCACTACCAGGTCCATTGCAAATGAATGGTCCTCCCTTTAACTCGAGAACACCGACGTAATCGCCTTGACTGGTGCAGACAACGGTCACTCTGGGATCAGGAATGGAACAGTATTGTCTCTAGTGACGAGTCTCGATTTTGTTTAGGCATGCACGATGGTCGTGCCAGGGTTAGAAGGCGACGTGGTGAAAGGAGGAATCCACAGTTTTTTGTTGAAAGACATGTTCATCAGACTGTTGGAGTTATGGTTTGGGGTGCTATAGCTTATGGTTCCAGGTCACCTTTAATCTTCATCAGAGGTAACATGAACGCGCAGCGTTATATCCACGAAGTTCTAGAACCCCATCTTTTACCCTATCTTGACACCCTGGCAGATCCAACTTTCCAACAAGATAATGCCCGACCACATGTTGCAAGAGTCACAATAGACTTCTTTCAACATAATGATGTCACATTGTTACCATGGCCACCAAGATCTCCCGACTTATCCCCAATTGAGCACGTGTGGGATATGGTGGGTAGGAGATTGCTCAATTTGCAACGTCCTCCTCAGACTCTAGAAGCACTTCGAGAGGAGTTGGTGGTTGCCTGGAATGAGATACCACAGGAGGACATTGACCACCTGATCAGAAGCATGCCTAGGCGCGTTGGAGAATGCGTAGCACATCAGGGTGCATCCACACATTATTAAAGGTCAAAGGGCTTTAAAGCAGTGCAATCATTTTGAAATTTTTATAATTTACTTATTATGCTTCATTTAAACTGGGTGTTCGGATTTATATGTCACTTAGTATATTTAGGGGTCGTGAAGACTAATTCCGATCTGTCAATTTAAGGTTATAGGAATTTTGACAGATTAAGGAGGATAGATAATAAATGGATTGATGCTAAACTACAATTAGGGATTCATCAAGCAGCTTGATATTTTCATAAACTACTTCACATTAAAATTACTTGAAAATTTAATGCTTAACTTGTCTCGATTTTTTGTATTGTTCTACTTGAGGTCAGGCATTTTCAAACTGCTTGATACTTGATAGCATATTATATCTTAGCTTTACTAAAGACCGTCAGCGATATTTATTTGTACAACCGATGAGCCATATTTTGCATTTTAATGCAAATAATCACGTAGAAAATCGATAATTGTCACTGCCACCTCACGTGATGCATGCGAACAGCGTTGCCAAACAAAAAATCACGAAATCGGTAAATAGTGCCGTTGACATTCGATAGATTTTATTTTATAAGAACAAAATATAATGTACATACTTACATGTTTTATAACAGGCACAACTTGAAAATAATTATTATGATGTATGAGTGTGTTTTAAAATTCGGTCAGTGGTCACTTCCGTTATTTTTAATTTTACCGCCATTATAAACATTATAAATCCGTTAGGACCCTCATGAGTCTTACCTCGTGATTAGAGAATGAAAAGCTAATTTAGAATTTCCTATTTTTTGTTTGTTACACCAGATGAAGCAATGTTTTATTTTCTACTTGAGTTTACAATTTTATCGTTTTATTATTTGTTATACGATGAACAAATTACTTTATTCAATATATGTATTGTTTTCTCTGAAGCTTGTGACGAATAAAGTCTTTCCGACGTCTGTTTATAATCTACTCGTATTTATATTACAAAAATTATCAAGCAATGTTAAGACAAATTGAGTTTTAAAGCACTTGACAGACAGACACTTAGGCAGCAGCGGTGGCCGCAGTAGTAGACTCTTCGGTCTCCTGATCAGTCGCCGTACGCTGTGCGGGTTCGAGTCCCATCCCAGGAGAAATTTTTCTCTTGGCTATGGATGTTGTGATTGTCCGTAGGTCTACCAGACGGTCTCTGACTGTCGAACGCAGAAGTACCACCCGGCGGATCTCGGAGGCGGGGCCGGAATGTGTGCATGTTGCATGCACACGTGTTCCCTCGCAAGAGTCCGTGTGGCGCCCCCCCCTTTCCCCTGTAACCCCCATAGTCCCACGGTACCCAATGGGTGTTTAGGCCTTAGGCCTTCGTGGTAGTTGGAGTATATAAAAAAAAGGTAAAAACTACTTGACTTGATATCAGGTTGCTAATATCTAATACTTGACCTGAGCTTGACTGGATTTCAAGTTATGGAAGTAGCTTGAAAATCAAGTCAAGTAGTGAATCACTAACCGCAACTACAAATGACCAATGATGCAGATAGATCAGAAATATTCAGGGCCAGTGCTTTTCAAAAAAGTTCCCCCTGCATATTTTTTTAATGGGTCAAGTTAGCAAGCTGAAATTCGGAATGATGATAAATTGATACGTGAATACTACATTTTATCACTGATGTGAAAGCGGCATTTACTTGAATAAAACGGGGGTCATGCGTTATGCTATCTTATTTTCAAGCTCCTTACGTGTACTTCAAAACATCATAATATACCTTTCAAAATGGCGGATTGGCAGGTTGTCGAAGTTAGCGATTTTGTACATTGAATCACGTGTAACTCAATAACTTATCATCTATGTCCTAGAGTTGTGAGAATATTGAAATTCAAATAAAAAAAAGTGTTGAGCAATAAGAGGCGTGTGGCTTGTGCCTTTCGGGCATGTTTTATAGTATTTATATAGCATTTGAATCTGAAATCTGACGGTAACAGATTTTTAGGAACTATGCTACTAGTGTCGCATCTCAGTACCGGCGCATATTTGTTGACGTCATTAATTTCTTTCTCTATTTCCTATGCAGATCAAGAACTGAGTCATTTTACAAAATCCCTGATACCTAATTCTATAATGTGGCGGATGTGCCAGCAGAACCCCATATTTCTGAATATGTACCTTGGTTAATAGATGCTGATAGACCTGCCAATGAAAGTACTACTCGGAATATGTGCCCAAATCACATGAAAATACTGAATGTAGATTGCTGAAGCTGTGACACACTTTTCATCACAAAAACTACAAATGTAAGTGTAAATAACAAATTATAGAAAGTTCCCAAAATGGTTACTTCTGGATACTAAAAAATAAATCCTCAAGGTCTTTAATGGTTGAAGAGGCGTCAAAAAATGGAATTGCATTATATAAGCATACATTAGTAAAATAGCACCACAGTGAGGTCTTATTTTAAATACTACATGGAGATAGTTTTCCTGTCCTCACAACATTAACACTTTTCAACTTTGAAAGCATATCCATGCATCTGTATGGCTCCGTATACCTTATTGTCGGGCATGTCTATCATCAATGTAGTAATTTGTACTCTTCGTGTTATTAAATACATAAATCGTCAATTAGTCAATCGCAGTTCAAGATCACCCAGAAAAGTCACCGGAACGTGTATGATGCGAAGCCCGTGTTCAATGCGTTTTATAGCTGAGCAACATAATTCAATTAAATATAGAAAATCCTTGATCTACATCTGGAACGTGTCATTTGTCAAAACTGCTACTTTTCAGAGAACCGCTATGATGCGTGTTTTTATTTAATCTAAGCACATTTACTGCGCCAACGTCTTACGTTATATATATATATATATATATATATTTGTGTTTGAACTTCATTTTTGTTTTTACCTGTAACCTCAAAACAAAGCGCTGACATTAAAAGACTATGAAATCAAGGAGGCCATAGAGGCGTCATACAATTGTAGGAACGACTGACGATACGGCATTACAGATATCCTCACGTAAATAAATCACCATACGTATTCCATTTTTTCGTAATCACAAATGGTAATTATGTTTACGACATTAATACTCCAGGGAATAGGTAATTTTTTCTAACAATAAATGCATCAGAAGTGTTTTTTATTGACTTCGTTGGAATATTTATCTGTCATGATAAATCCAAGTTGGCGTGTGTCTAAGATACAAGTAATCACATGTTTGTTGATAACTGCTCAACTAGTAACTCAAAGTTATAGATTATCTGATTACTTTTTATGGAATAATAATATTTGCTACAAAACGGCCCTTTGTATGTTTTCGCCAACTTTTTGCTTATCGATGTAGGCGGACTGAGAGGTAAACATTCCTATCAAAACATTCGTGTGGTACCTATGCTTCGCATGCAATATTATAGACTGTCTACATGTTAGCATACAAAATTATATGTCTTATCTGATTGTTAATAAGCAGAAAAATTACATTTAGGCCCAATTTCACCAACATTAATATTATGGACCAATGGGAAAATACTCTTATCAAATTGCAATTTGACAGAAGCTGTCAAAGGTCTCAGAATATCAGTGATTTCTATCAAAGTATTGAATAAAATCGTGAAAATTCGACTGTATTATAAACAAGACCACTTTTTGATTCCAACATGATGCTTTTGTACAGAGACTTTCATGTATTTTGATTTCTGTTATAAATTTGCATTTAACTATCAGTTATCCCCAAAGCCAATGGGAATGCGGCAAATATTAGGTCGATTTTCTAGCTGTTAAATTTGGCAGCAGATTTGGATGTTTATTAATGCATGGCAATCTCGAATTTGTCAAGCTCAATACACTGAGTGTTATCATACATACCTGTTGAATAGTGTGGATTTGTGTGTATTTTGCAAGAAAATAGAATATAAAATACATTCCATCCAATTCCTCATCTTCCTGTACATCATAATATTTTTATTCATTTATGGGTTAATGAATTTCTTCAAAGCAGTAAAAACATTATGTCCTCTCCATTCTAAAACACAGATAAATGTGTAAGACCTGTCAATCCCTACATCTCCCTGGTGCGTAATACAATTACTATGGTCATAGACAAAAAATATGAAAAATGTCTCACAAATACTGTCTTTTAAGTCCAAAAATCATAAAAACTAGTAATGTTTATTGTTTGATTGTCTTTTTGACTGACGGGGATATCTATCTGTCACTCGCAGGGTTGCCAAGTCTAACGACGATCACGTCCCGTGGTGGAGGGTGCGACATGAATCTTTTACATTTGCTGGTTTTGAATTTAAACATAGCACTTATGATAGTTGGAACTAGATTGATAACACTTCTTGAAGAATATTTGAAAAGTGTGAACACGATCATGGTCTGTTGTCAAATTGCAAATAAGGTATCTGAAAATTCTTACATACAGTGGACCTTCGTCATAGTTTACTATCCTGTTTATGATCATCTTTGGCAAATGTGTTGTATCATCAAATTGATGAACCAGTATAAGGAAGCTCTTATATACCTACATACAGTGGATTTTTTATGAAAATTTACTAGGTATCATGATTATAAGCATCTTTGGTAGATTGTTCGATCCGGAATGGAAAAGATCTTCTATTTATGAAAATATTTTTGGTATCATCTAACGTTGCAATCAGTGCACAAAAACTGTGACATATGATTTATAGCATAACCCGCTGCCCTCAACACAAATTTAACACACAGGTCGCCTAGCCGTGGGGATGCAGTGGTCGGGATGAATATAACGGCAGCAACTGATGATTTGGACATGTCTGGTAACAACGTATGAAGTGAAACTCGCTAACTTCACAACTTTGAAGATTTTGTACAGTTTCTTTGAAAAGGATGAAACATATGTCTGATCTGTCAAGGTAATGTCGCAGCCAAATGGCAGTCGGTCTTTCTGGACGCTCGCCAAGCAGATTGAAAAGAACTTGTCACACAGTAGCCTTCCACACTTACGTGTCAGGATGGAACGATTGTAACTGACTCGAAGGCCAAGCCTGAAGTGCTTGCCAAGATCTTTGCTGCCAACTTCACCATGGACGCTCTCCAACAAAGCTTCTGGTCCTGACTTGATTCCTGCTACTGTACTGAAGTGTGTGCAGCGGAGCTTTCTCCAGTTCTTTCGTAGCTCTTCCAGATATCTGATGAATCCAGAAAACTGTGCATTTGCTCATGTCCAACCCATCCCAAAAAAAGGATCTGAAACCGACCCTTACAATTACAGGCCTATAGCTCTGCTTTCTGTTATAAGTAAGGTGATGAGAGGTGCATAAATCGTGAGCTTCTGGACTACCTCGAACGTCTCGGCTTGATTAGCGACAGGCAGTATGGTTTCCGACACCAGCGATCCGCAGGGGACCTCCTAGCTTATGTCGTTGGTCTTGATATCACAAAAGCGTTCAATCAGCTGTGGCACGCTGACCTTTTATGCAAACTTCCATCTCATGACCTCCCAGAAAGGCTTTGCAGATGGGTGGCGGCTGACTTTCTCTCAGGCAGCAAGGTATCCGTCGTTCTTCTTGCACATCAAGGACCCTCTTTCCTGTACGATCAACCGAATCCACAGCTTCGCTGATGACAGAACTCTACATGCAGGAATTCAGAGTGACAAGGCGATCTCTGCAGCTGAGCTGGAAAAAAGAAGATTAGCGACGACTTCCTCTCTGACGAGAGTCCTGGAGGTTATCACTGCTTGGGGACGCAACAAGAGTACAGTGTAATGCTTCCAAAACACAGTACTGTACTGTGATGAATAAAAAGCGTCCTAGCGCTCATACGGTTCCGATGGATGGCCAGGTTCTGCCAAAGAGCCGTTCATTTATGCTATTCGTTTGGGGCTAAGAAGTACTTCCGCATGACCTTCTCACTCTATACAAGGCCCAGAAAAGACCTAGCCTCGAGTATTGCTCACACGTTTGGGATGCCGCCGCCTCGACTATATTATCTATGCTTGATGTTGTCCGACTGATCGATGACTCTTCTCTAACGAACAGTATTGGGACTCTTTCACACCGGTGGCCGTCGGCGATCAAGTTCTCTTCTACCGCTACACCAACGGGCTTTGCTCCTCAGAGTTCTCTTCCATGATGCCGCCGCGCGATGTGCCTGCCATACAGACCCGCAGGCTTATTACCTAACTTCCAACCGACTCGAGTTGCTCGATAGTTGCTGTCAAACGCAAATTTCGTATTATGTATCAGTCGGCGCGTCTCAATCGGCGTCCGTCTACGGTGGCGCCTCTATGGAGCAACTGGTGAACGAAAAGTGCATTCTTTTGTTAGGAGTATCAAAAAATTGGTATTCCCTAACTCATTGACAGCGACCCAATAGCAACTTACTAGCGATTTGAACTGTCAAATTAACAACTGCTCAGTGGTGGTCGACTAGTCGGTTGCTAGTGTTTTGTTTGGATAAATTTGTCAAAACTATTCATCTTTTTAACAAGAAAGGTAAGTATAACAACTTATAGAAGCATTGGAAAGCGAAAGAATGCACGTTCGAAGACGTATTTTTCAGTATCTATGACTTGAAGTCCATATTGATTATCAAATAAGCTTCCTACCACAGTATAGAAACATATTGGTTTTAGGTATTAGCAGCACTTCTGGTGCTGGCCGCTGGTTCCTACTAGAAACATATTGGCATGAGTTATTTACATGGGCTCAGTCAACCTAGTGTATCCAAAGCACTAAGGGAAATGGTGGATGCATTAAATCAACCAGACTATATATATCTAGGCATATTTACTTCCCTCAAACACTGTCAGAGAGGATAGTAATTATATTGCCATGCATATTAAGAAAGTGAGATCGCATATAAAATATTTTCACATGTCCATATTCAACAATATCTATTTTAGAGGATTTGGAACAAGCCTAAAAGTACGCTTTGAGCGAAGATCAAGAAAAATTGCAAAATGCATTTGTAACAAAAAGCACTGCCTTTTTAAAATATAGTTATAAAACCGCTGACCTTTTTGTAATAGAAACCACAACTTTTTTATCAATTTAAGCATTAGGTACTAAATAAAATCGTAAAAGTTTCAAAAAAACCTGTGTTCCACAATCGCTCAAATCAAAATGGCGGCTAGTGCGCCAGACTCATCACGACGCCGCGCGTATTTGGTTTATTATTAGAACGCAATATTCTAACGATATCATCAAACCATTTTTTGTTCCACTTCCACAATTTTATCATTTGAAATCTCGCTATTCCCTACAAACGTCATTACAAACTAATTATTTACTCAGGGCCGGTTTTATAATCTCTAGTTGACCGGCGGTTGAATTTGAACCGAAATTTCTGTATTATAAACCAGAACCGACGATTCAACCGCCGGTTCACCGCATCTGCGTTCAACCTTAGGTCGATATACCGGTTGAAATGTCAACCGGACGTTAACATCATATCATAACCTAAATTTTATGTTTACATTAATTTGTCGTAACAGTGTACTTCGTCTGCTTATATTTTACCAACTTGGATTATTATAAGCATTTTCAACTATCAATAAAACGACGATTTAAAATAAAATGTCGTCTTCTTCATCTTCGCCTGAAAATATACACGGCAGATTACTTTGGCAAACTAGCAGTGAGGATTCTTCAGATTCTGAAAATGAGAATCGAGTGAAAAGTCCAAGAGCCCCTCGAAATTTTAGAAGACGAGTAGATCACTTTACACGTTGGAATGACGAAGAATTTCGAGTAAGATTTCGCCTTAGCACAATGCTAGAACAGATTACATAATGTTTTAACACCGAAAACTGAAAGGTAAAGATATTTAGTAAATCACATTATTTATACAAAAATGAAATTATAAATAAGAAAAATATCTCAATATAATGTTTATCCTAGGAACTATGCAGTAACAGCAATGCAGCAAATTCTGCTTGTGCTTCGCTTTTGTGCTACAGAATGTATGTTGCAAACTGTTGGAGATTTCACTGGAATCCTTAAGACTACTGCATGTAGAATTGTAAAACGTGTTATTGGTATATTTGCATCTTTAGCAGCAGAATACATCCATATGCCAAACACACAAGAAGAAATTGATGAAGTAAAAAGGAAATTCTATACTATTGCAAAGTTTCCTCGAGTAATAGGAGCCATCGATTGCACTCATGTGAAAATAATTTCCCCAGGTACTTAATCTTTGACTTTGTTGTTAGTCATTTTCTTAATTTAGGCAAATTGGAAAGACTTAATATTAAAACATGTAATACTAACTTTTAGGTGGAGCTAATGCCGAGTATTTTAGAAATAGAAAAGGATATTTTTCTATAAATGTACAAGTAGTAGCTGATCCAAATTTATTGATAAGAAATATTGTTGCCCGATGGCCTGGCTCAACGCATGATCAAACAATACTGAACAATAGCTCAATAAAGGCACAGTTTGAAAATAATAGATTTGGGAACTCTGTAATGCTGGGAGATTCAGGATATGCATTAAAAAAATACTTAATAACACCTATTGTTAATCCAACAACTGAAGTGGAACAAGTATTTAATGAATCCCAAATTAGGAGTCGAAATCCAGTTGAAAGATTATTTGGTGTTTTAAAAAGAAGATTTCCTGTTCTCTCCCTTGGTATAAGATTATCTTTGGAGACAGCACAGACTCTTATTGTAGCATGTGCAGTTCTTCATAATATAGCAGTTAATATGAACGAGCCAGAACCTCTCCAAGATGATGATCAGAATAGAGAATGGGAGGAAGAAGAAAATGTGAATGGAAATGATGTTCATAGGTTGGAACATAACTTTAGAGAAGAATTTCTTATATACTTTATGAATCTATTAGAAGAAAATCAATAAACTATTTTGTATGATAATTTATTGAAATATACGTTATTTATAAATGTATGTATTTGCAACGGTCTAGTGATTTCTTCAAAGTTTAGCTTTAGTAGGTACTTCTATCTTTTTCTAATGAAGTTTAGCAAATTCATACAATGAAACATGTCATGGGATTTATATTTTTCATTATAAATTTATTTTCTATCCTACACCAGAAGAAAAACAACTTTCTAAGTTTTATTAATACTTTATTGATTATGCATCAATTTGTTTCTGCAAGAGTAAAATTTCATATTCTAATTTTTTATTTTGGAGCTGCAAGTTTTTAGCTTTCAACTCGTGTAGTTCCTGCTCATTTTTCATTTTTTGTTCATGGTGTTCTTTGTTTCTTGCAGCTTCTTCATCTAACAACTTCCTTTTTAGAGATGTTAGGCCCTCTTTCGATGACTGTTCTTCAATCCTTTTTCGTTTTCCTTGAAGGACTCTGTGTTTCCTTGATTGTAAGTGTCTTGGTGTGTAATCAGACCAATCTAAAATAAATACATATATATACTACATTGCACTGAGTATATATTAAGCACCTATTATGTATCACTTTAACTGCCAGAGGGGATTGCTGTGGTACTGGTACAGCCGGTGTTTGTAACTCACATGTCTGTTCTAAAGCTTCTGTGTTGCTTTCGGAATCTGAAATTGTGAAAATTGTACAAATGCATTTGTTTTAAATTTTGTCAAAACTATCACCTTCATTTAACACTATAGACATTGATGCAAGATCAACATCCTCTTCATGTAGATTTTCTGTATTTTTATTTGTCTCCTCCATACAAACAGATGCCGCTTCTGAAAAAAATATATAATTAAAGTATTTTTAAGTTTAGATACATAACTGTGGGTGTTCACTGTAATATTACACAATATCCATAGTACCTTCTTTATTTTCAAATGAAGCATCATTGCGGTCACCCACAGATGGCTGCAATCCATGCACTGATAAGCCAATAATACTTTTAATTTTCTCGTAAAGCATAATCACGGCTTTCTTCAGATTTCTCTCATCAGCACCACCACAAAGTTTGCCTCCTCTGAGCTTCATACTTGCGTACTTCTTTTTTCAAATTATCAAATTTACACCTGAGTTGATCAGCTGTTTGTGATTCGGTTGTGGCAGAGTTGTATAGCTCTGCAATTTTCTCCCAAGCTGCTGCCTGAGAAATGATACTAACATTGAACTTTTTGTATTCAATAAAAATTAAAAACTTCACCTTTTGTTTCCACGTTACGGCGTCTGTCCTCTTGCACTCAACAATATTTTTGTATCTCAGAACGATATCTACCAAACTGTGGCAATGTGCCTCGGAAAACATCACTCTTTTGGTTGGTTTAGCAGTCATTTTTAGGCAGAGATAAACCCTTCTATTTTTAGGTAATGGTAATTATCACGTAATTATGAGAAAACATGGATTTAAACAAAACCAGAGGTGACACAGAGAACTGTCAACACTGACAGTGCTGACAGCTCTTTTGCCGTTCTATGTTTTGTACGCCGTACAACATTTGTCTAGATGTCATTGTCATGTCATCAAATTAAGATGACAGAACTGCCAACTGAAAAAATTAAAACTGAACCGTCGGTTGACAAACCGCTACCTGAAAGTAGGATCGTAAACACAATTGTCTTCAACCGACAGTTGAATTTCAACTTTCGGTTGGAAAACCGGCGGTTCAGTTTTACTTTTATGCAACCGGCCCTTAGTCTATACGTAAACAAATCTGAAATTGTCAAAAAATAATTTTCTAGTTAAAATTACTGGAAAGTATGTTTTTCCTTGAGTAATAACAATACTATGACAATAATTATGTGGAAAATGAAAAGTTGTTGTATCGGTTTATTTGTTAACTTTAACCCTTAACTGGTACACTCCGTCTGCGAGACGGAGCAAATTCTTATGTATGGCTATTTAAACTACCTAGTTGGGTCGGTCGGCTTCCACCTCGACCTACCTTCCGCCTAAGATACTCTGTTTCGTTTACCATACGGTAGTCCAAGAATGACGACTGTAGTATATTGCTTTATTAGGTGATAAAGCTGTAGCCCGTCTGGCAGACCGATGTGTACCAATAATGTTAAAATTTCTGTGCTAAATTGGGTATTAGATTTGACTAAAAAAAGTATGATTATAGTACTTCAGCTTTCATTTTATGCCCTACTGTTTGTTTTTTACAATAAATTAATTATGGATGAGCGTCCAGGCCCTTCAAAAATACTTAGCGATGATCCAAATTTTGCTGATCCTGTAATGGAATGGCTAGATGAATGCGACAGTGACACGCATAATGAAAGTGAAACCAAAAGTAAACACGATTCGGATTCAGAGCAATCGACGGGGAATACCGAAGCAAGCAATAGCTACAAACTTTGACAATAAGAAAATTTCCTCACAAGGATCCAAATACGGAGGGGCAAAGAAATGTTTCGTTAGTAAAAATAATTTTATGTGGCGTCATGAACAGTCTCCACAAAATGTGCGCACAAGAAAACATAACATTATAGTGCATTTACCAGTGCTGCGAAATCCTGCCCAAATTTTTAGTAACAATCCTCAAATTGCAGACATATGGAACTTGATTTTCTCAGACGATATGGTACAAGAGATAATACAATGGACAACAGAAAAAATGGCTAAAATGAGAAAAAAATATTCAGAACCTGTTGCGTCGTTTCTGGGCCCTACAAATCTAATAGAACTAAAGGCGTGGAAATTGTCACCTTTGCGACTGGAAACTCAAAAGGAGAACCAAGGATTTGTGTTGCTGTTGTAAAAAACTATTTTTTAGCATGCAGCAAAAAAAAATTGCAGGGAGTGTTTCCAAGAATAAGATGAACAAAATGTATTATGTTCTGTAACACTTATGTTATATAATAAATGTTTCATAGACTTTGAATAACATTTTTATTTTGATTAGCCCAGACTGTTGAGGTTATAATTAATAAAAATACATTTTTACAAAGTGTGTTTCTATTAAAATAATGGATAACAGTTCAGAAAGATAATATAAGTGTAAAAAACAATATTTTTCCTTAACCTGTCCGTCAGACGGAGGAGTACCAGATTTGTTAACAGAATTTATGTGTACCAGTTAAGGGTTAATATAGTTTTTCATATAGAGTAGGCTGTCCTAGCAGTCGAAACATTGACACATACAGTTTTTTCTAGGGTTCTTGTTTTCTTGAATAATGATCCAAAATGTGTATTATTCATCCATGAACGTGAGAATATTTATGCTATAATGTTTGTTAGTGTTGTGAGATCAAATGTCTGATTCCTGCATCATACATTTTTCGTTGCATTAGTGTACCATTTAAAGAATTTGAATAGCATGAATGATTAAGCAAGTTGTACGGTACATATTAACTAACTGCGCGTTCAAAAGTCATTCGCGGTAATCAAAAATCCAACATTGATTAGTGAGGTATGAGCTTTTGATAATTCTGATTTGTTGCATTCTGCTTCTACATTGGCCCGCTTTGTGACCCGCAAACATTCCCCAATTCCCTAGAAAATGATTTGTCTTCTCACAATAACTTCACAAGTCTCAGGTGCTGTTATTTTTGAACATTTATTGGATATTTTATTGCAGTACAGACGTAAACTGTTGCACCCAGGCTTGCGATATATAACAAGGAGCGTTAAACTACGTTGTGTAATCGAATGGAATGAAAAGCCTGTAATTTTAGTTTATAAACTAGTTTTTGTACATGCTATAGTATAAGCGAAAAGTAGTATAATAGAACCATATATACCTTGGTGCTTTTATGAGCACTTTTATAATTACAATGTGCGAGGACCAAATGACCTTCTCCGCGTCGACATATTCGTTTCCCATATACTACCAAATAATCCCATTTATCCGGTAGCCCAAGACTTCCAAGCTGTCAAAATAATTGAATAAATAAACTCAATCAACAAAAATAATTTCAGTTATAAAATAGACTCTGAATTTGCTAGTAGTAAACTATAATATATAATTATTAGTAAAATTCAAAAATACATAAAGGGTGCAGTGATATGTCTGAGTCCAACAAGTCAAAAAAGTTCTACAAGAAGGCGCAAATTCATTATTTACCTAGGGTTTTTTCCATTATCATTATTTATCAAGGGGGAACTGTAGCTTCTTCTTAGAGGAATGCGGAAAATAGTGGCGATTTTTCAGGTTAGTATTGAATAAACGTTTAGTTCCTGCTTAGTTCATTGGGTAATCCAAGACTTCCAAAGGGTAAACAGGTATTTTTGCATACTTGTTATAAAACTGAATAACTATCGAAAAGTCAACAAGAAAACTTATTTTACTACCCAAGCCAATGATCTAGGAAGGATTGAATCGGAAAAAATTTCGGATTATTTTTGTTTGGATGTTACATGACATACATATCAAAAAAATCCATGTCACTCATTTTCGTCGGTATAATTGGGAAAGCATAGCTCGGATTTTTATGAAATGACTACCATGCCAAGGATAAAAAAGCATTGTAGGTTTTGAAAATCAATTAACTGGCTGCGGAGGTAAGGGCTTGCAGTTTTATATCGATAAGAAAATTTATCGTAACTTTTGCGTCCTAGAATTGCTGGTTTGCTTTGTATACCTAATGTTCCGACTTCTTGACGGGTCGTGCGATATCTATCTGTGCATAGTGCACAACGTCGAGGAACTATGAGCCACAGACGTAGCGGTCTTCTGTCATCTCCATCGTATTGGATGGGGATTAAAATCAGCTTGACAAAGCATTCGTAGGAGGAGATCGTCAGATTTTCACCTACTGGTGCACAAGGTTTTGAGTTTTTCAAAAGAGAATACCCACTATGTTTGCTTCCCGTTCGTATGCTTCCAAGACTAGACCTATACCACACTGGTGAGTTGCTAGCGAGCAAGAAACAGCGCGGTCAGCGCGTGGGCACGTTACAGGGATGGAAAGCAAACATGTCCATTCCAGATTTTTAACTAATTACTTGGATGTCATATATGTTTTTTATAGATACCTATATTACGTATATTTGGATAAAACCAGTTACTTTTGAGTTTTGTCGAGTTGGTGAAATTATTATATACTGAGTGAAGAAATAGGTAAACACCTACGTATGCTTATCCGATTTTAATAATTTTTGGCATATAGGTTCAGTGTCCCTTACTAGTAAAATGATTGATTTTCAGCTTGATTCGTCAACTGACTGCAGAAGCTGATTCAATAATGTGTTGAGGATCCACGATTTCTTATACACTCATCGTGGTGGCCAAGGTGAACGGTTGATGCGATGTTGAAACTGTCGTATTCGGCGATATACCGTACGCATACCAACCATCGTTCCATTCTCTCCAAACCACCATTTTTAGCGATGGCTCGAGTACTACTGAATCTGTCTCTCAGAGCCAGAACGCCAGAAGTCTTAACCAGCGGTCTTGTTGCTCTGTGGTCCCTCTGGGACGTCCAGAACCCCTCGCTCGCTATCCTCGGCCTTCCTGAGTCCACGGTCGTTCACACTGCAGTATACTGCGTAAGGATCTGTTGGTTCTCCTAGAAACTTCTCTTATCGATAGACCGGCTTCACGCAAACCGACAATTCGACCCCTCTCAGTCACTTAGCTGGGCCGGCGAATTCTACCCACTCCAGGCATTTTGAGCAATCACAAAAAGGCTTCTCAATAAGCTACACGAAATTTAACATTTAACTTACACCGTAAATGTACGACAACTGAATACTTCTTTATCACCAACCGAAAACGGTGCGTACACCCGAGAATATCGATGCTGTAGCTGAGAGTGTGGCAGAGTCTCCAAGCACATCAACGCGCCAACGTTCTCAACAATTGAACATTTCACGCACATCATTAGGTCGAATTTTGCATAAAGACCTTGGTATGAAGGCGTACAAAGTTCAATTGGTTCAGCAATTGAAGCCAACTGACCATCCAATGCGTTTTCGCTTCGCTTCATGGGCCTGCAATCAACTTGATGAAGATGTTGATTTTGGTCGAAAAATCATCTTTTCAGATGAAGCGCATTTTTATCTTGGCGGCTATGTTAATAAGCAAAACTGCCGCATTTGGGGTTCAGAGAACCCACACGCAATCGAAGAAAAGCCAATGCATCCAGAACGAGTGACTGTTTGGTGCGGATTTTGGGCTGGTGGCATCATTGGCCCATTTTTCTTTGAAAATGAAGCCGGAGCAGCAGTTACTGTGAATGGTGAGCGTTACCGTACCATGATAAATGAATTTTTCTTTCCACAAATTCAAGATATTGATGTCGGTAACATCTGGTTTCAACAAGACGGTGCTCCGTGTCACACAGCAAACGCTACGATTGCTCTTCTGCGAAGTGTTTTCGGTGATCGCATTATCAGCCGAAATTCTGATGTTGTTTGGCCGCCTCGGAGCTGTGATTTGACCCCATTAGATTATTATTTATGGGGTGCCATTAAAGACCAATGTTATGCCAACAAACCAGCAACAATTGGCGAAATAAAAGAGAACATACGCGCTGCCATTGCTGAAATACAGCCACATACGATTGAAAATGTGGTCAAAAATTGGACTGACCGTATGGGCTACTGCAAAGACAGCCGCGGCAGTCATTTAAATGAAGTTGTATTCCATACTTAATCGGAAGGATTGTACTTTCAAATAAAAAAAAAATTTGGAAAAATATTTAGTAGTTTTTTTTATAGCATTTTTAAAAAAAAAATTAAATGGACCACCCTTTAGATAATGGTCCGAGAAACAACAACCAAAAGCTCGACTTTTAATAGACAGAGTACTGAGTGGCCGATTCCTTTTTTTAGTTCGAGTGAATTAGTTGTTAGAGTTCTTAATAGCACAATTCATTGTTCTTTGAAATATCCAAACAGAACATCTTGTGTATTTCCACAAATCCCACAACCTCTTTTTAGATACCTCGTCAAGCGTGCATGTGAAGATTCCATCGCTTTTAATCTTTTATTAAAGGGATGAAGATACGGCAGGCTTATTACGTAAAAAACCTATATGATGTCAAAAAACGGATTAAATGTCATCTTGTTGACTAGATAGCTGGTAGTGTGCTAATAGTTCATTCCGTGCCTGCACAAGTGAGCACGAAGTGAACGACAGCTAGTTGCTAGTTCATATTTTGTAGGAAAACCTACATAATGTCAAATAACCGTCATAATGTCACTTTTCAATATAAGTAATCCCGCTGCGGGTTGCGATACTTATATGTTTTTAGACAAAATATGTGATATCTCAAGAAGAACTCGACAAAGCGCACCATCTAGTTCTAGACAAATATCCGACAATGGAATAAAATATGCATATCTATAAAAATCATCATTGCTATCCAGCTCAGTACACCTGTGTAATGCTGAAAATTTTTGTAATGTTTTTCCACAGGAACGGTGTAGGTAGTTGTGAATAGTCTTTTTTTTATACTTCAACTACCACGAAGGCCTAAGGCCTAAGCACCCATTGGGTACCGTGGGGCTATAGGGGGATACATGGGAAAGGGGGTACGCCACAGGGACTCTGGCGAGGGAACACGTGTGCATGCAACATGCACACATTCTGGCTCCGCCTACGAGAACCGCCGGGTGGTACCTCCGCGTTCGACAGTCAGAGACCATCTACCACCTACGGACAATCACAACATCCATAGCCAAGAGAAAAATTTCTCCTGGGACGGGACTCGAACCCGCACAACATCCATGGCGAAGGCGAGATTCGAACTCGCGGCCCGACCGGCTGATCAGTAGCACGACACTCTGACCCACGCGGCCAACCGAGGTCCCCCTTTTGAAAAAGGTTTGCGTCTCAGAGCCATACTCCATGCTTAAAAGTTTAGGCCACCTTGTACATGTGACAGGATTGTAATATTGCTGAACCAGCCAGTATGATAATAACGAACGTAGATAAATATGAAATAACTGTTAAATATTGTGCAACGAACCCATAATACGCTGTAATAGGGTACAAACAGACCATTTTAGAAGCCCTATATCTCGGAAACTACTCGTGGAAAAGCTTTACACCTATGGTCACTTCTGTTCTACGCGTTGAGATCTACATCGTACTGAATTTGAAAAAAATATCCTACTACCAGTCCCTATAAGGCTTCTTGCGGGGTCTTTTGAGTATTGGGTATACTAAAATCAAAATAGCTATCTTAGCCAAAAAGTTCTACTTTGAAATTCCTGTTCTACGGTCTGCCGCTTGAACGACTTGATCGATTCTGTATATGATGCGTCTCTAAATTTAATTTGACAGCGCGAGTGACGCTGGGTATATTGAAATTTTATAAAATCAAAGTGACGGGTTTTAAGCACAAGCCTTAGCTGTGAAATTTCTACTCGCTCGAATTTTGACATTTAAGGTGTCTTTAGGGCCGTATCGTCGGTTGTTCCTGTTGTTCCTACGAGATGTAGGACGCCTTTATGGCCTACTTGATTTTCATATCTTTTCCTCTCTTCAGAAAGGCTGGGGTTTGCGCTTTATACTGTTCCTTGCTAGCGTTAGCGCTCTCCTATTCTGAGGTTATGTTTTCTTTTTCAACTTTAAGAAATTTATGGCTGATAAAACACAAGCTCAAAATCAAAAGCATGATGAAGTTGATGTAAATATGTTATATTTATAACAGCTCAACCTCAAAATAGAGCGCTGACACAGAACGGTAGAAATCTAGAAATACCCCTACCTTTCTGAAGGACAGGACAAACTACGAAATTCAAGCAGGCTATAAAGGCGTCCTACAGTTGAAGGAACGACTGACTATACGACCCTTAGGAGCTAAGTGAAATTATGATTTTTTCAGTTACAGCAGTGGTGTTGTATATATTTTTATGTTTGAAAATAAACATAATCTACAGCGTCGTAATTTTTTAATTATCGTTTCTGCACTTTATTTTACTTTATCCATTAATATTTGAAATAAAAAAATGCTGACCTGTTCTCATTTCCATCAGATTGGATGATTAATAAAGTCAGCTTACGTCACTTTTGCAGTACTGTAGTTCGATGAATAATCTTTCAACAATGTCATTCATAAGAAGATTCATACCATGAAATTAAATCAATCAATATCACGTGCGTTGGTGATCACCGGTGCGGATTTAACACTTCCGTTTAATCTTTGGTTCATTAAAGTATGAGAACGGAATTCAATATTTGTTTCTTTTTTGGGTGTTGAAAAATGGTTAAGGTGAAAACATAATGCCATATTTGCTTTTGAGCGTTTTTATAAAAGTAACTACCACAGTTTATCTCAAAGATAAAATTTCCAGACATGTCATCTCGATGACTCATTTTTACTTTTAGAGATTCAGCAGTAAGATATCCATAATCGCACTAAAGATCACTAAAGCTAGCCATACATGTTTGAGCATACGCGACAGACTTGCCTATATGGCCACACCTATCAGGTAAGCTTGTGTAAATCGCTCAGTTATTGTTAATAAACAGTGCTAAATTAAATAAGGCAAAGAAATGAAAGTAAATACTTATTAATCATAGAGCAGATGAACAGTACAGGGTTAATTTGTGACTTTGTTTAACAATACGAAGAATTTTCTTCATCAAACAGAAGCAATGGCGGAATTCCTGATAGTGGAAATAGAGAGTTGTCTTGTTATATCATTATAACTACATATTGATCCAATAAAAAGATTTGTAAGATTTAATTAATTTTATATTCATTGATTTTTTGAGGCGTGCAATAGAATCTCGTGACACTGAAATGAAAAAACGTAAAATTGGATACTATTAATAACGCCGAAGTACTGACCCTTCCTAAAAAATTTTAGATTCAAATGATAGTCGATAAGATTCAAAGTTCAAGTTTTGGTTCGCCCTTTTCAGTGTGCATCAAAAAGTTTAGGTTTGTCTTCAATATTTTGCATTTTTCGCTGTTGTGTTAGGTATAAAATTCTGTTAACAAACCTTAGATTAGGACTAAGCACCCATAAAACAAGAAGCGTATTGAACTAAATCAAAATTACCTCTCAACTGTCAAGGTAAAAGCGATGATAATGATGATGAAAAAATATGATTTTAATGCGAAATTTCAGCAACGGTCAAACTGGCGACTCAACTCTAATCGACTTATATGCACTTTCACAACTACCGACTACGTGTTTTTTCATCAAAACAAATCGCATGGTAGCTCATTCTATCAGTTAAGTGAAATCAGTTGAATCTCATAAGATGTTAAATTGTATTTTCTCTAATCGCCTGCTCAGGTGTGCAACTCACCCTTCGGTTTGCCTCTATATTCCAACTGCAGTGAGGAGCAATACTGTTCGACAGATAAAAAAAATAAAATTGGTTTATTCATATATTTATTCTATTTAGTTTCACAAAACTCACATAACTGAGCCGTTAGTCTAGTTTGTCTTTAACCTGAGACAGACCAAGACCAGAAGAGAAATTTCATGTCCTGTTTTCCTCATGTTTATGGCAACCAAAATGAAGAGCTGTGTTCGTTCATATTTTGATTTAATTGGAGCAATTAAGCTGGATATAGAAATTATGTCAATACAAATTATTATTTGCTGTGTACCCATATCGATTCACTAGAAAAACGTTATAGCGTGTGAACGGGTGGGGCATCCTCAGAAAATGCTAGTACTCTTATATATTGTAGTTCAGGGGCCTACTTACATCTACCATTAAGGTATTTTCCTACACAAAGGTATCCGTGAAATATTTAACTGCACTACCAAATTAATTGCCATCTGAAGGTTTCAGACTGCAAAAATATTAAATTTCGGGAGAAAGAGGAAATTGAAGTATAACTTATGTGACATTAAGTAGCTTATTCAAAACAGATTTCGCTCAACAGTGTCATAGTAAATATTCAGTATCAGAAGAAATAAAAAAAAATGCGATGCTATTTATTTTCAACCACCAGTAATGTCTTATCCTACAAGTTTGAAATTAACTGTCACCCACACCAAAAATTACTGAGGTAGGGATATCTAAAGATATATCACGGATCACACTTTTGTATATTGACTGTTCTCTATCCACTTATTACCCTACGATTGCATTCAATTCGCAAGCCTGAGGTTATACCCCCGACACCGATACTACCCAACAAGGTCAAAATGTCCGTCAACATGTTGCTTAAATACTTTTTATCCAGAAAAACAACGTTGGATTAGTAATGTAACGCTTAAACTATAAAAACTATATAAACATCTTTCCAGTGTGTATAGCCTGCTTTTCCAAAGTATAAAGAGAAAGTAACGAATCTGCATATTGCTAGGCCCAAAATTGTGTCAAAAGAGTTTTTAAACATATTCCAAAAATTGTTTTATTTTGCTCCGGACACATTTTTTTAAGGGTTTTTGGATAATTCTGAGCGAACATCGGGGCTGCTGAACAACTAAAAAAAAGAGGTTCACAATAACGGTACCCCCAAAAACGCTTTGGGTTCTTGTAGTGGATGTTTGAAGAATGTTTAGGGACTTTGCTACATTAAAATTTTCCAAATATTAAATCCCTTATATCTCGGAATCTATCAAAAGCTCATAAGAACCTTTATTGTTCAGATTAACCCAAAAACAAAAAAAAATGTTCCATTTTTAGAATTTGTCTAAAAAAGTGTTTAAAACATTTTTCAGCACCAGGGCACTATATTCTGCAGATAAAAGCGTCGCATTTGTCAACTATTAAACTCGTATTGATAAAATAGTGTCAATTCCTGTGTATTGATTATACTATTTATTTTATTGTGGATCATGTAGAATATTGATCTACGTTATTTTGTAAGACTCATATTCTCTTTTGGCTTGAGAGATCTCGCACATATTTTTTAATAACAATATTTTCTGAATAACTACAAGTTGACAGAAGGGCTAGAATGTGGGACAATGTTCATGACCTCAATAAAGACCAAACGACACGACTTGAACTCACAACTCTTTATTAACTGACATCGAAAATATTCAAGGATTTTTCTTTACACCGAAGCAGCCACGGGGTTAGAAGCTAAATGCCAGAGCAGCTCTCGATGCCCTAGAGACAAAGGAGCGGTCGTATCGGCCAGTTCTGAATGTGCAAGATCGACAGGGTCAGAGGCCAAAGTCAGGCGGGTCTGTCTGGCAGGCACTTCGCGCGGTGGCATCATGGAAGAGAGCTCTAAGGAGTAAAACCCATTGGCGTAGCGGTAGAAGAGAGCTAGATCGCCAAGGACCCGCCTGTGCGAAAGGCTCCCGAGACTGTCCGTTAGAAAACAGTCATCGATCAGTCGGACAGCGTCATGTCTTTACTATTTACTATCATGTCCATCCATTTGTGAATTTATACGTCTGATAAATAACTCGGTGATCCTTTTTCTGGGGATTAGATACCGACCACAAAATAAATCTGATTAGTGAATAAACAACCTGATTCTTAAACTGTCTGTCCACCGAATACGTCACGGATTCTCGTCCGGAGTTACGTAACTGTTTCCGGTCGTTGTCGGCGGCATGACGACGAAAGCGGTCGTGGCATGTTGTGACCAGCCCACTTGGCCCCCAGTTGTCCCAAAGACCCCGGCAGATCGTAGCCCACGCGGGGAGCTGCTTGCGAGAGAACGTCTGGCGCCCGCCAGGCGGCTGCCGCCGGAGCCCCGCCGCAGCTTCCGTACCGACATCACGACGCCAATACCCCCTTCTCTTTCCCTCTCAGCACCATGCTCTCCTAAGGGATGCACTCCCTTTCCCTGCCCCGGCATAACTCGCAAAAATAAAAAGTTTGACTGCCTCGGTTTGTAAACAACTTGACAAGGGGCATGGATTTTAGAATTAAAAAATCCAGTTGCGCTGCATTTGATTTTCAAATCATGAGAATTACATGAACAAAAATGTATCTCAGTGCAATACTTCATCCATGCAAGCTCGGATCACCCTGAACATGTGGCAGAGATGCAATGTTACTGAACCGACCAGTAGAAATAATCATATTAACGCAAAAAAATATCAAATAGCTATTGAATATCTTGTTCCGAGCCGACAATAC
>CAVLJG010000005.1:89400150-89472650 GCA_963669975.1 Acanthoscelides obtectus | reverse complement strand
GACCAGAATTTTCCGGAGCTGTTGGATATTTCACACTCTAAAGAGTGAATGTAGCGACGATATGAAACAGCTACATGTTGCTTTATCTCTGAGCGAAGTCTTATAATTTTTTCTATATAATAAGTATCACCAGTGCGTCTGAAAGTCTTGAATGCCACCATTTTTTGTTTGAGGGTTCTAATGATATGGCTGTTTTACCAAGGAGGATACCTATTATTATAAGATATTCTAACTTTAGGAACACAACAATCAAGAATTCTATAGATTTCAAAATAGAAATATTCACAAGCTAAATCAACGTCACTAAAATTTTTCAAATCGCCCCAGCTAATATTCACAATCATTTCATAGAGCAGCTGAAAGTCAGCTTTCCTAAAATTATATGAACCTTTAAAGTCGCTATGCAACACGTTATTATGTTTGGTGGAAGGAAAATGACTCACAGTGACACTCAATGCAGGATGATGGGGATCCTCACACACTAACGCATCATCAGCATGTTCAACATAGCAAATGGCATTGCTCCAAATTAAATCTAGCAAATTTACACTGTCATAGTGTATGTAATTATACTGAATGACATTGAAAAATCTTGCTAAAGCATTTAAAGTGTTTACGTAACTATTTGATATACTATTTTCAAGATAATCAGCATATGATGTTATATTAAAGTCCCCAACAATGAAAATACTGCCAGTATGTAAAAACGCTAGACTATGTATCGCTCCCAACAAGATTTCATAGTTGGTAACGGTTACCTGAGGAGGTATGTACAGATTAATCATATATATTTTGGAGTAATGGACACTGACTTTAATTACTAAAATATCTATCTTTGGACTGACCTGGTTGAAAGGTGGGTACACATACATATATATCAATGGCAGATGACTTATATTCACTCCTAACAGCAACAGCCACTCCTCCACCTTTCCTCAAATTCACTGCTGAAAACTTACGATCAGATCTGTAAACTGAATAATTATTCGGAAAAACCTCACAACCATTGATATAAGTATCAAGCCACGTTTCTGTCAGTGTTATCAAAGAGTAATAGTCTTGTTGAGAAATAGAGTTGAATATTTCATTAGTTTTAGAACGCATGAGTGTTTTGATAATAAATCATAAAGTCTTTATCTCTATCAGCATCATGATCATGACTGTCTAGGCCTGAAGCAGTAGCTAGTTGCTATATGACAGCGAGTAAGTCTCTTCTCAGTTTTTCTGTAGCATTCGGGAAGGCAGTGCACTGATTTTTGTCCCAAGCTGCATGATTTATTGGAACATTCAGATTCGACTTAGAATTTAATTTGACACAGTTAGAACACTGCTTAGTTATTGATGTACACTGTTTAATCTCATGTTTTCCACTGCAGATTGGACAAGAAGCCTCATTCTGACAAGAAGCTGAGCCGTGATGGAACTCATTGCATTTAAAGCAACGAAATACCTCCACGGCATCAAAAACCTTACAGCAGTCATAACCGACTAATAAGTACCCTGCCTTCATGACCCTAACATAGGAAACTGTATCTATTTGTAAGACAGATTGGAAGATTATATTATTTTTTTTAACAGCATATGTTTTCAAAACTTTACACTCAACATCACCACAAAACACGTCAGGATTACCCTTCAGAAGGTAGCTACGTATCTGCTCATCGGAGTATTCGCCAGACAATCCAACTATTCGTACCCTAGGATTAATGCCAGCAACTTCTTTGATGACGTATGAATCACCTAACTTCTCTTTTGCAATGGAAAGCAGTTTTAAGTTATCCGCTTTGCTCTTATAACCAAGCACTATCCCACCTTCCTTGATATCACAAACTTTACCCAGATGAATGTTGGCTTCAACAGGATCAACTGACTTTAGAATGTCCGTCTTGGTTTGAGTTACTGACTGATTAGTATTTTTCGGACGAATAACAATGGCTGGTTGAGTTCTGTTACGCAGTACATCAGAATAACGAGGAGGATCAGCTGGAGGGTTAGTCTCCTTGACAGCATGGTTCAGCAGCTCATCCTTTATGGCAAGAATTTCATTTTTGATTTGCCCAAGTGAAGCATCAATTTTTTTCGACAGCACTGTATTGACGCTCTTTTCGTTAATAAACAGGCAGTTGCCTCTACATTCATCACATTTCCATGATAGACCAGGGACATTTTTTAAGACACTCAGTATATCAATGGAATTGGAAATACAGCTGGCATGAGCATTTTTTTACATGCCTCGCAAAAAACAGTAGGTTTTGTACGAGACACAGTAGTGTTACAATAAATGCAATTCACCATCTCAAACGTGCAGCATTACTGAAGCTACGTATCACGAAATCACTCCAAACAAACACGGACCCCACCTGCAGCACTGCAGAAAGGGCAGGTATAATCAGCACCTCAAATATTCCGCTAGTTTTTCTACAGGAACATGAAGCGATCAGAGACGAAATAAACACGTTCACTTATATGGAACCTCTCTCACTTTCCTGGAACGGACACAAGTTCTAACCTACCTCGGAGTAAATTGGAATACAAAAGAAGACCAGAAAAGCTTAACAGACGAAAAAATCCTGGATCTCGGAAAAAATATCGCAAAAAATAACAAAAAGAGGGACTTGAAGCTGGAAGCAAGCAAAATGCATAGTAGGAAAAAATGGAATTCGCCTCGTTTGTGATTCCTCTGGCTCGCTTATGTTGCCGGAGGTTGCAGCGAGCTCTAAGAGAACTTCTAGAAAATCGCCCCTATCACCAGATTCCGATATCGCTACAAGTAGCCCAAGTTCTTTGTTGGTGGTCGAACAGTCTAAATCAAAACAGCCCAATTCACTCAGAAGAACCAGAGGTCCATCTCATCACGGATGCCTCCGACACGGGTAGGGGAGCTCAGCTGGGAGACAACCTAGTAGCAGGACCATGGAAATCACCCCAACGACAGTGGCATATCAACAAGAAAGAGATGTTTGTTATATACCTAATGATGGAAAACAACATTGTACATCTGAGGAACAAATCAGTTCTAATTCAGACAGACAACAAAACAGTAGTATCTTATCTGAGACACCAAGGAGGAACCAAATCGATAACACTTCTAAAACTAACAGAAAATATCTTGGAACTAGCAAACCAACAAAATGTGACGTTAAGAGCAAAACACATTCCAGGACGCTACAATACAGTATCGGATCACCTGTCCAGAGGGAAGGGACTACTGGATTGGCACCTATCGAGTCACGTTCAAAAGATGATATTCAGGAGGTGGGGAACGCCATCCATCGATTTATTCGCAACAGAAAGATCCGCGGTGACTGCACGATTTGTCACACAGTTACCATACCAAAAAGCAGAGTTTGTGAACGCGTTTACCAGGAAATGGAACTACGAGCTCGCATGGATCTTCCCTCCACCTCCCCTGATTCCGCGGGTCCTTCAGCATTTGGATCGATGCAGAGGAACGTTCATTCTGATAGTCCCACGATGGGAAAAGGCCTTTTGGCGACCAGCCCTCAAGAAAAGAGCTACAGACCCACCCCTGATAATAGCGAACCTACAGGAACATCTTCTGGATCTGCAAACAAACCGGCCGCCACAGGGAGCCGACAACTTACTATATATTTGGAGGCATGGAAAACACGGGGTGGGCATCAATGTTAAAAAAATGGTCGGAGAGCGAGACCAGGCTATTAAAGGAGTCTTGGTGAAATTCGAGCCTAAAAACATACCCGACGGCATGGAAAACCTCGTGTGTCTGGGCTAAAAGCAAGGAGGTGTCCATCAATAACCCGAGAGCGATCGAAGTAGCCAAATATTTGTGTCATCTGCACATTTCGAAGAAGTTTGCTCATGCAACTTCTAGAATGGATACGATGTCATCCACCAGACATCAACAACTTATTCCAGGTTTCCAGACACTTCGCTATACTTCTACGATTATCGCCTGGAAGGAGGGTCCACGATCTTACACTTCTTCGAATAGATGAGGGCTATTTCGAACAATCAGAAGAGCAAGTAATTTTTTGGCCTCAGTACGGTTCAAAGACAGATGGTCCAAGCAATAGACAATCAGGTTGGAAACTGAAGAGAAATGCAGATTCTTTATGGGACGTGGTGACCTGCTTAGCAAATTATAGACAGGTTTCAGGTGTGAGGAGGTCTTCAAACAACTCATTTATTTCGACTTTATTCGTCACAACTCGAGGCCGAACGGGACCTACTTCACGGTCGGTCATAGCAGGTCGGGTTCGAACAGCGCTATTGGCAGCTGGAATAGAAAATGCAGCAGGCGGTGCCAGATCAGCAGTAGCTACATCAAGGCTCAATGAAAGTTTACCTCTGGACGAAGTGTTAAAGAAAGGAAACTGGAGGGGATCCAGTAACCATTTTAAGCATTACTACAAAGAAGTCAAAAGTACTCCAGACGTTGTTGTCAAAAGAGCGGTACCAATATTTAGTTCCTTTATTACTGTTTGAAGTAAACAGATAATCTTGCTGTGACATAAGTTTTTTTTTGAAAGACTAATAAGTTTAGTTTCATGTTACTTACCTACCTACCATCCATTTGTTCAATGACTTAGTCAGGCAGAATGTTCTTTATGTTTATATTATTATATGTTTTCAGTTTACTGCCATGTTACGCCAAAATGTTCAAAACATAGATAACTATCATTAATAAATATTTCTAAATCGGATCTACGATTTCTCGATTCGGAGATTTATAGGCTACACACATTTTCACAGTACGCCCCCCTAGCTGGCAGAACATAAACAGATCTCAACGGTCAGGCCGTAGGCACAGAGCCGAAATAGAACAATTTCCCCCCTGAAGGGAAGAAAATTGATATTTCGGGTCTTGCCATAGGCCTGACCGTTGTGAGTGGTATATTCCCCCTTTCCTCTCGACTTTACTTACCCCACTCTAGCAACCCAACCAATATGCCAATGAGTATCCCCCACCCCGCACCATGGCTAGCCGGCAAGTGGCAAGTTTCTCGCTTGTTCTTCAGTACCTTTAAGTCGGCAAGGAATTGGCTAGGTCTAGCCTATGGCAAGACCCGAAATATCAATTTTCTTCCCTTTAGGGGGAAAATTGTTCTATTTCGGCTCTGTGCCTACGGCCTGACCGTTGAGATCTGTTTATGTTCTGCCAGCTAGGGGGGCGTACTGTAAAAATGTGTGTAGCCTATAAATCTCCGAATCGAGAAATCGTAGATCCGATTTAGAAATATTTATTAATGATATGTTTTGAACATTTTGGCGTAACATGGCAGTAAACTGAAAACATATAATAATATAAACATAAAGAACATTCTGCCTGACTAAGTCGTTGAACAAATGGATGGTAGGTAGGTAAGTAACATAAAACTAAACTTATTAGTCTTTCAAAAAAAAACTTATGTCACAGCAAGATTATCTGTTTACTTCAAACAGTAATAAAGGAACTAAATATTGGTACCGCTCTTTTGACAACAACGTCTGGAGCACTTTTGACTTCTTTGTAGTAATGCTTAAAAAGGTTACTGGATCCCCTCCAGTTTCCTTTCTTTAACACTTCGTCCAGAGGTAAACTTTCATTAAGCCTTGATGTAGCTACTGCTGATCTGGCACTGCCTGCTGCATTTTCTATTCCAGCTGCCAATAGCGCTGTTCGAACCCGACCTGCTATGACCGATCGTGAAGTAGGTCCCGTTCGGACTCGAGTTGTGACAAATGAAGTCGAAATACTAATAATTAACGTCTTTTATTTGTAATATTCTTACAGGAGGCGAGATTTAGATTATATATCTATTCTACCATCTAACCCCCGTAACAATACGATGCAGACGATACACAGTTAGCATTTAATTTTGACTCTAGCAACTTCAATGAAATTTCTTATAAACTTAATGTCGACTTAGCTAATATTGATAATTTCTGCAAACGGCACTCACTGAAAATAAACCCTACTAAATCGAATGCTATTGTCTTTAGTCCACATAATTTTCCAGTTAATGTTGTTGATCTAATCCAACTGTCTGTGAATCATACTGTCATACCCTTAGTTAACGAAGCAAAAAACCTGGGCGTTATTTTGGATAAAGACCTCCGTTTTAATCAGCACGTGAATGCCACCCTTAAATCCACATATATATATCGTTAAAATTATTATATTCAAACCGGCACATTCTTAATTTCAAAACGCGGAAAAAACTTGTTGAGAGTCTTGTTATGTCTAAAATATTTTATTCGCTGGTTCTTTATTATCCTTGTATTGATTATAACACTAAATATAGACTGCAGAAAATCCAAAACAGTTGCTGTCGGTTCGTATATGGCCTCAGAAGGTATGATCACGTATCGTCTAAGATAAAAGAGCTAAAATGGCTAAAACTTGATAAACACTATACTTTCTCTTTGGGTGTATTTGTCCATAAATTGATTTCCGCAAGGTCACCCATTTATCTTATGGACAAACTTGTACCTCGTGGTCAAGTCATTTCTAGAGCCCTACGACATAACCATCTCTTCGGTATGCCATTCCACAGAACATGTATATTCCGAAGATGTTTTACGTACAATGCTATTAGGACTTACAACTCTGTCAACCAGGTACTCAAGTCCAAAAGCTTACCTCTTTTTAAAATTAACTACAAATCTGCTCTTTTGGAATTGCCTTTTTAAAAATCCCTGATGATTAGCCGACTGATTTTGTAGCTTTTGTAAATTTTCCATGCTTTATACATTCTGTAATTGTTCATTGTTTTCTTTTTATTTTTCTGTACTGTACTATTGTCCTTATTATTATTATTATTTTTTCACTTCGTTTTTGAGGTTAAGTGGTAGAGTAGCCATGTGGCTAAACTTCGCCTCAATTCGAAGGTTTCAATAAAGACATTTATTATTATTATTATATGTAAAAAAAAGAATTTGTTGAAACTTAATAGGCACCTGTATACAATAACTACAAAATAAAGTGTAATCCAAGTAAATACATAAGGAAAATATGAGGACACTTATGGGTTACAACGGATTTCGCTGCTGATCAAGAAGAACTTCTTTCACTTTTTTCTTGAATTTGGATAATGGATTGGTTTCTTTTAAACTGCGGTCTAAAGAATTATATGATTTGATCGAATTGTAAATGTATGTATTCTGAAATAGAGACGTGCTGTGGCGTGGAATTGAAAAAGTCTCTCTATATCTAATATTAATACGATGCATAACCCCTCTACGTATGAATTTGTTTACTAAATATGACGGTGTTTTTGAATAAAGAACCTTATGAGTCAGATTTAGGAGCTGGTACTTATACAATTTATCAATTTTCATCCATTTGAATTCATTAATGGCATTCGATATATGATCATATTTTCTGAGATCATTTACAAGTCTGCAACATGTATTCATAATACTTTAAATACGATTTCTTGTTATAATATCTAAATAGGGATAGTAAACCACTAAGCAATACGATATCTTTGAAAACACGAAATATTCACACAATTGCTTTCTCGCAGATTTATGTAATATAGTCTTATTTGCAAATAAAACTCTGAGAATAGCGTAGCACTGAGTAACTAGATAGTTCACGTGTGCAACAAATTTTAAGTCATCATCCATTATAATACCTAGGTTTTTCGAATGATCCACAGGAGTTAATTTATTACCTTTTAAATGTACGTCTATGTCCTTTTTTAAGGTATTCTTTTTTGTTCTATTTGCGTATACCAACATATTTGTCAAAGGGTTCAAACGAAGATTATGACTACTACTGAACTTTTCAATTTGGGCAAGATCTTGATTAATTTTATTATTTGCCGTTTTCCAAGTCATTACTCCTAAATGAATAGAAAATTTGAGTATCATCTGCAAAAAATTGTATGCTGCATGATTTTACCTCTGTTTCTAAATGTGAGATATATAATGAAAATAATAGCGGTCCTAAGACTGATCCCTGTGGTACACCAGAACAAATTTTTTGTTCCGTAGAGTACTGTTGATTTAGACGAACTTTTTGATACCGATTTTCAAGGTAGGTTTGAATAAACGAAAGAGGTTTTTCAGAAAATAAATGAGTTGTTTGAAGACCTCCTCACACCTGAAACCTGTCTATAATTTGCTAAGCAGGTCACCATAAGGAATCTGCATTTCTCTTCAGTTTCCAACCTGATTGTCTATTGCTTGGACCATCTGTCTTTGAACCGTACTGAGGCCAAAAAATTACCTTGCTCTTCTGATTGTTCAAAATAGCCCTCATCTATTCGAAGAAGTGTAAGATCGTGGACCCTCCTTCCAGACAATAATCGTAGAAGTATAGCGAAGTGTCTGGAAACCTGGAATAAGTTGTTGATGTCTGGTGGATGACATCGTATCCATTCTAGAAGTTGCATGAGCAAACTTCTTCGAAATGTGCAGATGACACAAATATTTGGCTACGTCGATCGCTCTCGGGTTATTGATGGACACCTCCTTGCTTTTAGCCCAGACACACCAGGTTTTCCATGCCGTCGAGTATGTTTTTAGGCTCGAATTTCACCAAGACTCCTTTAATAGCCTGGTCTCGCTCTCCGACCAATTTTTTAGCATTCAAGCCCACCCCCTGTTTTCCATGCCTCCAAATATATAGTAAGTTGTCGGCTCCCTGTGGCGGCCGGTTTGTTTGCAGATCCAGAAGATATTCCTGTAGGTTCGCTATTATCAGGGGTGGGTCTGTAGCTCTTTTCTTGAGGGCTGGTCGCCAAAAGGCCTTTTCCCATCGTGGGACTATCAGAATGAACGTTCCTCTGCATCGATCCAAATGCTGAAGGACCCGCGGAATCAGGGGAGGTGGAGGGAAGATCCATGCGAGCTCGTAGTTTCATTTCCTGGTAAACGCGTTCACAAACTCTGCTTTTTGGTATGGTAACTGTGTGACAAATCGTGCAATCACCGCGGAGCTTTCTGTTGCGAATAGATCGATGGATGGCGTTCCCCACTTCCGGAATATCATCTTTCGAACGTGACTCGATAGGTGCTAATCCAGTAGTCCCTTCCCTCTAGACAAGTGATCCGATACTGTGTGCCAGGTCACTTTTTGCCAGTGAGTCTCTCAAACCACCCGTCTGAGCATTCGAGAATACTGTTGGGTTAACTCGAAGGCAGTTGAAAACTGGAGATGCATGTAGTTTCCTATGGACTTCATTATAACGAATTTTATTCCAAGAAGCCTCTCCAAATCATTGACATGCTATGCCCTGCAATTAAATTAGCTGTTCAGCTTCAGGAATAGTTGGTTCGGTTTCCTTTGTCACGGGGGAGAAAATCGTGAGAATTGTTTACTTCTGCCTCGAACGGCAAGTTCAGGTCGGGGCTTGGTGCCGTCCAGCTGACAGTGTCGCTTGAATTTTTTTTATTTCCATTGAGAGTTTGGAAAATGCTCTCGATTATTCCTTCCAGCTTGCTCAGTCTCGATTCAATGTTGTCATGATTCGGGGATAACTGACGTTTTGTGTTTCTGGGTCGCTTGACCGGTCGAAGTGCCTCGCAGATATCCCAATTTAAGAGAGCCAATTTGATGTTTTTGTGGGTCTTTTCCCCCAATTTTATTGAGAGCCTTATGGTCGATGTTTTTTCCCAATAGCTTTTCCTTTGACCGCCATCCGTTTGGTAAAGTGTCTTCTATTAAGAGCTTGATTTTTTCCAAAACCTCCTCATCTCCATTTCCACAGCTTCTCAGGAACAGCCCAGCATAATAAATTCAGCTGGAGTTGCCATCTGAAGATGGATTACAAATTATTGCTTGCCTTGTAAGCAATTCGATTCTTAACCAGATAACTGCTCTCTGTGATTCGTCATAGGTTGGTCGAATCAAGTGTGCGGCCGGTCGGGCCAAAGTGTGCGGTTGGTCGGGACAATTTTTCTTCCGATCGGCCGCGGTTTAGTCGGTGGTCGGGCCCCAAATTCATCAGACGGTAGGATCAATTTCTGTGTCCACCCGGTTCAAGGTCCCGAACAGCTCGGGCCAAACTGCGGTGCCGTTTGAAACACATGTTTGCATAGCTGAGTGTGATTGACTCGAGCACTGGTTAGACGGCCATAAAACTGAATCACTGTATATATCCGTACGTCTGGGCATGGCCTGAGAGCATAGGAAGATATACGTCTGATTCTCGTAGATTAATTAGCCGTGTTGAGAATCGAACGTTGCTACTATATCTAAATATCTAAAACAGAGAAAATTACATTTACTCATAGATGGGATGTTACCTTGATTATCTTAATCCTAATACAAACGGTATACAACGTTAGTTCTCACGCGTCACTTCTGCGCACTCACGGAACACCGCTCACTCGCTGTAAATAAAGCGTACTGAAGAACAAGCGAGAAACTCACCACTTGCCGGCTAGCCATGGCGCGGGGAGGGGGATACTCATAGGCGTAGGGGTTGGGATGCTAGAATGGGGTAAGTAAAGTCGAGAGGAAAGGGGGAATACACCACTCCGAACGCTGTAAATGAAGAGGGTAATCTCAACGGTCAGGCCGTAGGCACAGCGCCGAAATGACTATTTAATTTTGTGAAGTACTCTAAATGTGGTGGTAATAAATGATTTTTTAATTTGAATATGAAAATGAGAACTAAATAATATATGAAATTTTTCACATCCAACCACTGCAGTTCTTCTAACATAGACTTAATCCTAGTATATTTGTTTTTATTTAAAATGATTCTCAGCTTTATTTTGTAGAATTTGTAATTTTGAAAATATGTTTTCATTTGCTGTAAACAAGATGGTTGAACATAATATAAAAAATGGGGAAGAATTATATTATATATATATATATATATATAAAGTGAAAATTATCATGCGGAGAAAGGTATATAACAAAAATAGAAAAATAGTGGGCAAAATCCGCAAAAAGTGGATTCGAGCAGAAAATAGGATAGGTAACCTGAGCGATACGTATTTCTGCTGGTTGGCTTCATCAGGCCCGAAATGAATGCACATATATATAAATACACATTGGCTCTTGTTGTGGACTTCGTGTGTCTTTTTTTCCTCTCCGTCTTCGTTTCCTCAGGTTACACCCGTATCCGGATGTGTGGACATGTGTATCTACTTTTGTAGTTGCATATGTGCATTCATTTCGGGCCTGATGAAGCCAACCAGCAGAAATACGTATCGCTCGGGTTACCTATCCTATTTTCTGCTCGAATCCACTTTTTGCGGATTTTGCCCACTATTTTTCTATTTTTGATATATACAGGGTGACTTTGAAGTTGAGTCATTAATTTTCAGATAATGATTGTAGAAGGAAGATAAACAAAAATATGTGTGTAAAAATAAAAAAAAAATAAAAAAAAATTTTTACCTTGTTTTATAAAGTGTCCTCCCGACAAGTATTTCAGTGCGGACCTGTATTTGATCGTGAGGTCCCCTGTGAGGTCTTAAGTCACCTGATTCACGAGCCCGTTGTACTACATTAACAAATGCACGAGGGGTTGGTTGCACTCGATTGGGAAACCGATCCGCATAAACATGTGCCATTTTTTATTTCGTTTGAGCCACGCAACAGACACTATTCACACGCGACTGACACTGATTGTATGTAAATTGTACAAACATCGTTCCAAATTCTTTCGCTTTTTTGTTTCCGATGCGATGAACCGGTAAGGCGGATTATATCCGTTGTTGCCAAACACGAGCACATGATATTGAGACAGGGCGGTACTCAAACTTCCAAAGGGCTATAACTTTGTTACTTTAATTTTGCCAGAAAAATGGTAAAGGAAAAAAACATTTCTTTTGATCAGATCTACTCACTGTTAAAATAAATGACTCAACTTCGAAGTCACCCTGTATATATATATATATATATATATATATATATATATATATATATTATACACATTTTTTTTGGAATACATACTAAGATTATGGGAAAGTCTATAGAAGTAATTTATCTTTTTCGATATCTTTGAAATAATGTATTCATAATGTTCTGGAAACAGTAGCTTAGATCAGTTAGCTGAATAGATAGCGAGCTCGCGAAATTAACCAATTAAAGTGTTCCGAAGCATAATTAATTTGTGGCTCCTACTACAAAGTATCGACCACGATCCTGAACGCATAGTGAGTAGAAGTACTTTCTATACTAAGTGACATATAAATCCGAACACCCCGTTTAAATGGTTTTATTTTAATAAAAGTTGGTGAATGTATTTATCTTACTGTAAATAACAAGTGAAGAAATTTTCAGCCAGTTGGACATTCCTGTTTTTATACTGCTTTTTTTTTAATTTACTAATGCTCTAAAAATGAATATTTCAGCCGCAGTAAAGAATCAACGTTGGCGGATTTTGGTTCTTGACATCCTTTACGATCGGTTCGATGCCTAGAGTACGGAGACCTGTACGATTTCGTCAACTTAGTGAGTTTGATAGGGGCCGTATAGTGGGACTTCGGGAAGCTGGACTTTCTTTTCGGGCAATTGCAGTTAGAGTGCAGAGAAGTGTAGACACTGTGGTTAGGTGTTGTTAGGCATGGCTTCGAGAAGGCCGTACGCAAAGAGCAAGGGGCACTGGACGCCGCCGTAGAACAACAGACCGTGAAGATCGCCGCCTAAGATTATTGGCCTTAAGGGACCGTTTCTCCACTACCAGGTCCGTTGCAAATGAATGGTTTGCAGAACATGGAAGACCTATTGGCATGCGAAGTGTTTACCGACGAATGAGAAGGTTTGGCTTGTTTTCATACCGGCCACACTGGGTCCTCCCTTTAACTCGAGAACACCGACGTAATCGCCGTGAGTGGTGCAGACAACGGTCACTCTGGGATCAGGAATGGAACAGTATTGTCTTTAGTGACGAGTCTCGATTTTGTTTAGATATGCACGATGGTCGTACCAGGGTTAGAAGGCGACATGGTGAAAGGAGGAATCCACAGTTTTCACACTGTTGGAGTTATGGTTTGAGGTGCTATAGCTTATGGTTCCAGGTCACCTTTAATCTTCATCAGAGGTAACATGAACGCGCAGCGTTATATCCACGAAGTTCTAGAACCCCATCTATTACCCTATCTTGACACCCTGGCAGATCCAACTTTCCAACAAGATAATGCCCGGCCACATGTTGCAAGAGTCACAATAGACTTCTTTCAACATAATGATGTCACATTGTTACCATGGCCACCAAGATATCCCGACTTACCCCCAATTGAGCACGTGTGGGATATGATGGGTAGGAGATTGCTCAATTTGCAACGTCCTCCTCAGACTCTAGAAGCACTTCGAGAGGAGTTGGTGGTTGCCTGCAATGAGATACCACAGGAGGACATTGACCACCTGATCAGAAGCATGCCTAGGCGCGTTGGAGAATGCGTAGCACATCAGGGTGCATCCACACATTATTAAAGGTCAAAAGGCTTTGAAGCAGTGCAATCATTTTGAAATTTTTATCATTTACTTATTATGCTTCATTAAGTACTTATACAAAATTTTATTAAAATAAAACCATTTAAACTGGGTGTTCGGATTTATATGTCACTTAGTATATATATATCACAGATATAGCATATAAATTAGACGAATTAACATCGGCAGCGAAGATACATTCCGATCATCCAAACAAAAAGTCACCAAAATCGGCAGGCCAAACAAGACAGGTCCGTACTCAGCAATGAGATTTCGCCGAGCAGAAATAAAACCGTAACAGCAATGGCATCAACTCAACTTTACCGACCCACACGCTACTCCACTATATTATCATCATATAAACACACAGACAAAGAACAAGCTATAATTTTTATCTCCATAGATGGAGCAAAAATACAGGATTACTTACTACAGTTAGGTCCTATCGTAGATCCGAAGAACATTTTGTTCTACTCTAGGATATCAAACAATAGGATTTGCATATACTTATCAACAAAAGACCTCGTCAATCGCTTCCTGGAGAACCCAGGCGAAATTGTTGTACTAGGCTCGAAAACTGGTGACACCATCAGATAGGTTGGTGTTATCGAACGTGTGTCCAACAATCCCACATACAGTTTAAAAAGATCAAATCCAACAGCTAGGTTTCACACTACTATCTCCTATATCATTTTTGAGATGTACTTTAAATGCAAACTAGCTGGTCATATCGCTTCACATTGCCCATCTGCATCCAACACAACATCTACAAGTAACAGTAAAAGACAGGATAAGCAACAAAAAACGCTAGCCAGACAATCCCACCAAAACAACGAACATGCGCCCAAAGAAACCACAACTTCCCTCACAATATCTCGACGTATCGATGAAGCAAAATCACAAGAAACTCTCAACGTCTCACAAGCAACACAAGAAGCATCTAGCGCAGCATTCACCAATAATCAGACACCCACAATAGAAAAAACATCTAACAAAAGATCCGTCTCAGACATTCTATCACCTCCAGCAGAAAATACCCAAATACAGTAAATAATCCTAGCTTCGTTATTCCCAAATCAACAAGCACTACTAAAAAACAAAAGTCAGAACATGGTTCAGCAGTCATTCATGAAGATGCCATGACACCAATAAAAACGTTTATAGAGAACCACACCTCACCCCTAGTATTAAATTGGGACCAACTAAAAAGCTTGCTAGAAAATACACATGGACTACAAGATATAACTAATGTGATAAACGATTACACCCAAGATGTAAAGGGACTGATAGAGATGTTACTGCTAATATATCCACATATTAGCGACAGAACATTGAAAAATAGATGCACCAGGCTACGAAAGAAGTTAGAACGACACCTCGATACTAACCTTAATGACTCATTCAGCGATACCTCGTCAATAGATTCATTTACATATTAACTGGACAATTCATGCCGATATTACAATGGAATTTGAATGGATACTTTATCCATTTAAATATGCTGAAAAAAACTAATAAGCGACCACGCACCGGATGTAATTTGTCTCCAAGAAACACACTTTATCGACTCGAAAACACATACACCCAAGAACTACACCGGGTTTATAAAAAAATCGTCACTGATCAACAGCCAGCGGAGGAGTTGCAACTTTTATTAAATGTGATATACCGGCACGACAAATTCCATTAAATACAAATCTAGAAGCCATCGCTGTAACACTAGATCTCAAAGAAGCTGTTAATATTTGTAATATATACATTCCTCCAGACTATCGTTTGGAACCCAACGAGCTTCAAACATTGTTAGATCAAATACCTAACCCTAGAGTGATCTTAGGAGACTTCAATGCTCACAGCTTTTCATGGGGCTCGTTCAAAAACGATACTCGAGGGCAACTAGTTAAAGAAATATTTGACACTAACAATCTGACTGTACTTAATGATGGGAGCAACACAAGATTCCATGCTGCTTCAGGAAGATTCTCCACCATCGACCTAACAGCATGCTCTCCAAACCTACTCCCTCGCTTAAACTGGATCACTGCTGAGGATTTACATAGTAGCGATCACTTTCCCATCATCATCTCAGATACAAAGAATAAAACGAGTGACACAACACCACCGAGCAAATGGAAGCTGAAAGATGCTGACTGGACTAATTACGCACGACATATTGAAGACAACATTCACAGAATTGATCTAGGCAAAGATATTGACATTATAACTGATATGCTGAATACTGTGATCACTGAAGCTGCAAGATTGCATATTAGAAAAACAAAAACTATCAGAAAGAAAGCTTCGGTCCCTTGGTGGAACCAAGATTGCGAGGCAGCATTTAAAGAAAGCAAGTCAGCACTTAATAAATTCAAGTGGCACAAAACATCAGAAAACCTGCGGGACCTAAGACAGAAACAGGCCAAAACAAGACTTGTAACTAACAAAAGTCAGAAAATATCATGGCAAGACTTTGTTAAAGGAATAAACAGATCTACTCCGATGTCAAAAGTCTGGAAGAAGGTAAAAAGCATCACAGGTGTTAGCAGTTTCCAAAAAATTAAGGCTATACGAGAAGATACAACGATCCACACAAATAAAGAAGAGATTGCGGAAACATTGGCTAAAAAATATCGCAAACACTCCAGTAATGAAAATTATCCTCAAGATTTCATCATCTATAAAACCCAGCAAGAGGCAACGCCAATCTCAATCGAAAACGATGCAGATCCCATTAATACCATATTGACCATGAACGAACTAAATGATGCTATTGAAGATCTAAAAAACACATCACCAGGACCAGACGACATTCCACCCATTTTCCTCAAGAAACTACCACCAATTGCAAAGAAATACCTATTAGACATCTATAACATAATCTGGATGAAAAACATATTTCCAAGCAGTTGGCATCAAGCAATAACCATTCCAATTCTCAAATCAAATAAACAGCAGCTAGATCCAGAATCATACAGACCTATCTATCTCTTTGACCTGTGTCCCATGCAAACTTCTGGAAAAAATTATCAACAAAAGACTGATCTGGAGCTTGGAGCAACAAAATATACTCATTCAGGAACAAGCAGGGTTTATACCGAACAGATCGACAATGGACAACATAGTCGACTTATCTAACTGTATCCATGAAGCATTTGAAAACCAACGGCACTGCCTAGCAATATACTTTGACATCAATAAAGCATTTGATACCGCTTGGAGATATAAAATACTTAAAAAACTCAAAGAATATGGTTATAATGGACACATATTGGCATTTCTCATCAACTTTCTCAAAAACAGAAACTTCCAAGTTCGCGTGAATGGGTCATTATCCAAACCCAAAACACAAGAGAACGGTGTACCACAAGGTTCAATAATCAGTCCAACTCTCTTTCTCATAGCAATAAATGACATATTGAGAAATATGGAGAAACCCATCCAAGCTCGCCTCTATGCGGACGACATGATATTATATGTGAGAGGCAGAAATATTCAAACCAGTGCCACACTCTTGAAAACCCAGCTATCCAAATTTGAACAATGGTCAAACAATAGAGACTTCACCTTTTCGCCCAGCAAGACTAAATGCATCATATTCAGCAGAAAGAACACAGATATCATCAACCCAATATTACAACTACATGGCACAACATTGGAGTACGTAGATGAGATCAAATTCTTGGGAATAACATTTGACAAGAAACTGACATGGAAGAATCACATCACCCAACTTATCCAGACATGCCAGAGAGGCATAGACTTACTGAGATGTCTTGCAAACAAACACTGGAGCGCAGAGGGGAAAACACTTCTATCCATCTACAGACTGTTGATAAGATCTAAAATTGATTATGGCTGCATAGCTCACGCATCTGCCAAGAAATCAATATTAAAACATCTGGCTGTTTTGCATAACACAGCGCTGCGTATCGTACTAGGTGCCTATAGAACTACTCCAGTGGACAGCCTATATTTTGAGGCAGGCGAAGCTCCAATGCAACTGAGGCGTGATATTCTAAGTACATCCTACGTAATCAAAGCTTCATCAAACCCAGGCGCTCCTGCTTACAAATATATGCGTATACAAATGCAGTTAGACAGAAACAGAAGGCACACAACAATAAACAGGAGAGTTCAAGCACATTTAAGAAGCCTAAATATACGCCAACTACCACAATCATACTTGACCAACGTATGGACCATTCAGTTTCCAATGGTAAATACCTGGCTAACGAAACTAGACAAAAACAAAGTACCAAATGAAGTAATCAAACAACATTTCCACGAGATTCTCGGAAAATATCCTGACCACAATCAAATATACACAGATGCCTCAAAACAAGGATCAAACTGTGGAGCAGCCATTGTCACACCAACCAGTACCAATACCTTGAAGGTTTCAGGTGCTGCTACAATTTTAACAGGAGAACTGCAAGCAATCCTAGGAGCCCTAAAACACATCAAAAGTAATCCTGCCCAGAAATGGATAATAGTAACAGATTCGCTCAGCTCACTATCTGCTATCAGCAAATTATATACCAGAAACCCTTTAGCCATAATAATACAAGAAACCATATCCAATCCTATCAGCAATAATCAACGTATAATATTTATATGGGCTCCATCACACATATGCATAGCAGGAAGCGAGACAGCAGATACAAGTGCAAAGGCAACAGCAATGAGTAACCGTACAAGTAATCTACAAATACCAGCATCAGACCTAAAACAATATATAAAACAAGACATGACACACCAATGGAATAGTGTGTGGGAAACAAAGCCTTCTAAGCTGCGTGAGCTGAAATCAAAATTCGGAGAATGGCAGACAGTCACAGAAGACAGAAGCATACAAACAGCCGTAACACGACTTCGCTTAGGCCACACCAGGATAACCCATAGTTACCTCATCACCCAGCAACCTGAACCAGTGTGTGCTTTGTGTGAAACCAGGTTAATAGTGAAACATATACTAGTGGAGTGCCAAGTCTACGAGCATCAAAGACAACAATCTAATTTAAGTGGGAAAAATCTAAAACATATCCTTGGAACAAACTGTAACATCCAAAATCTAATCGATTTCTTACATAACTGTAACAAGCTTCATCAACTGTAATATGAGACCAATACCGCTGCTAATAGCCAGACGGCTGATGCAGCTTAATATAAAAAAAAACAGTAGCTTACTATCCACATATATTCCAAGATATTTAAATGACTCGACTACTTCAATTTTTTCATCATTAATCATGAGCCTAATTGTATTGTCACCTAAATGCTTCCCTATAGACATACATTTTGTTTTATTAGTGTTTAATCTAAGTTTATTGACATTTAACCAATTCATAATTTTTCCAATATCACTATTTAACAGTTCTAAAGCAGTGTCTAAATGCTTATGTGCTATATATATATATTTATATATAAGTGTATCGTCCGCAAATATTTGAATTTTGCAGTGTTCTAAGATGTCAGAGAAATCATTTATATAAATAATAAATTTACTCTAATTTACTCTCCTGTGGCACCCCTACTGATATATTTTGACCACTTGACCTAATATTTCCAACTTTAGTTTTTTGACTTCTATTTACTAAATAATTTTGTAAAGTATGTAATACTGTTCCTTTAAAGCCATTGTGACGCAATTTCATTAACAATTTTTCCCTATCTATAGTCTCAAATGCCCTTTTGAAGTCTAAATATTGTTACAATATATTCTTTCTCATCTATACTTCTTCTCCAGTCTTCCACCACCATTTGGATTGCCGTTACTGTGGAACATTTTTTTTCTAAATCCGGCTTGGTTTTTTATCAAAATTTTGTTTTTTTTCAATGATTTCTATGATTTGTTCGTATATTAGCCCTTCGAACTGCTTCTCGACATCGGGCAAGACATTAATCGATCGCATATTTGTATACAGCTGAAAATGTTGAATTTTTGGCTCAGGAGTAATGGTGGAATACTTTAATTTTGATGCGAATTCACCATGTACTAAACAATGATTCACCAATAATAATAATTTCTCTCCATTTATATTGAAACAATCGTTTACAATATTTTTTGAGAGATTCCCACTTGGATTTTTATTAGATTTCAATTTTGAGATAGCTTTTCTTAGATTGTTTATGTTAATTGTCCTAAATTGCTTCATTGATGAATTCTGATATACTTGTAATGGACATAAGTTTGGATCAGCGTCATCAATCGTCCTCACTATTTGATTTACACTTTCTATAAGATAAGTATTCATTCTTTCTGCTATAATTAATTTGTCTGTCACTACCCCATCTTCGAAACGCATTTTAGATAATTCAGTCTTTCTATTAGGAGAAACAATATTCTTTAATGTTTTCGACATCATTTTAGAATTATTTTTATTGCTGTCGATCATCTTATCATAGTATTTTTTCTTTTCCCTCCTGAGAACTGCTACACACTCATTTCTTGATTTTGTATATTGTTTCCAATCATTTTCACTTTTAGTTATTGAAAATATTTTGTAGTCGTTATCGCGTTTTAATTTAAACCCCTTGAATATCTGTGAAAACCAGTGTTGGGTTCACTCTTTCATATATTATTTTCTTGACCATAGCTTCACTAATATATGTATCCATATTATTCATAATTTGTTCGAAGTAGTTGTCGGCATTATCGATAATTTCAGGTATATTATGTTGTAAAAGTGCTTCTCGTAATTTTTTGAATTCAATGACCGTAATTTCTTTCATTTTGTTTTCATTGAACATATTTCCCACTTATATATTATATTAGATATCCATAAGTCAGCACTTATCTTTGGGGTATGCTTAACTTCAGCAATTAGATTTTGTTCATTAGTTCTGAGCAAATCTATTTTTGTTTTCGAAAAGTTCGTAATCCTTGTATAGTCATTTATTTTCTGTCATAATCCATGGAAGTTTAGTTCTTGTTTAAATTTTGTAACATAGAAATCTTTACTGTCAAAATTTATATTGAAGTCTCCTAAATGTACATTTAATTCCTGTAATAATGTTTTCACATATACTTTCAAAAAATTCAATAAATCGATTGACTTGGAGATCGATAATAAATATACAGATTGTAATTTATTGGTATCCTTATTTCCAGATTGATGTACCACCACTGATATTCAACAACTTCAATGTTCTGTACTTTGACTTCAATGCTATACAGTGTATATATCAATATACCACCTGTATGCTTTGAAACAGAGTTTACTCTTGCAACTTGATAGCCGTGAATATCGATCTTTCCCTCCTCAATATCTTCTGTTACATGTGTTTCTGTTAAACAAAGTATTAATGGTTTCTCTATCACCAAGAAATTTGAAACCTCATTTTTTTGTGACAAAAATTCTTGAATGTTTAAGTGGTATATACAGGGTTATCCAAATTAAGTGTCCACCATTAGTAACTTTGTTATTAGTGAAAATACAAAGTTTTTTGAATTAGCAAACTAGTAGCATTTTTAACGCTGGTAAAAATGAGAAATAAAAAAAACAATTGAGAGTCGTTATTTTGATTTTTTTCAGTAAAATAACATTTTTTTAAATGGAAACCCCTGTATATTATATTTTTTTCTGTTAAAGCATCAAATTTTAAACAAAAAAGTTTACAATAACTTTTCTCCTAGGTTACAAATTGTTGAAGTTATGGCCTCCAATCTGAAACAATTAAATTGTATCGACAAACTTTATTTTCAACATCAACTTATAATCTTACAAAATACAATAACAATTTTTTTTAAAGAAGATGCTCGAAAACACCACCTTGTTCTTCAATACATTTTTGGGCACGTTTTTCAACTGCTCGAACTGTCTTAAGTATGGTCCTACCATCTATCTGGGTTATCTTTTCCCTAACTGCAGTCTTTAACGCGTCAAGGTTATCGTACCTTCGCTTGTAAATTTGGTTCTTTAAGTAACCCCACAAGAAGTAATCAAGTGGGTTTAGATCTGGTGATCTGGGAGGCCACTGTATTGGGCCATTTGTTCCTATCCACTGATCATTAAAAGTAGTACTTAGAAAATGATAAGTACCTCTGGAGTTGTGGGCAGGTGCGCCATCTTGCTGAAAATGCAGATGATGTCTACTTATAAGATCCAATTCGTCTAAGAAATTAGTCAGAATTTCTGACATAAATTCCACATATCTTTCACCAGTTAGGGTTCCCTCATAAAAGAACGGGCCAACAATTTTTGAACCAATTATACCGCACCAAACGTTGAAACTGAAACGGACTTGTGGGCCTCTTGGATGTACTAACAAAAGATTTTCTCTTGACCAATAATGGTGGTTTTTTCTATTAAACATTCCAGAATTTGAAAAATTTGATTCATCTGTCCATAAAAGGTAACGAAAGTTATTTACATTTTGGCGACAGAAGCTAAGATACCAATGGCAAAAAACAAGTCTTCTCTCTGGATCCCCTGCCAAAAGCGTTTGAACTGGTCGGTACTTATACGGAATAAATTTGTATTTTTTTAAAATCCTTTGAACAGTACCATAACTGAAATTAGAGTCCTTGAGAATATCTGCTATTGAATTCTCACGATAAGCTTCAAAATATCCAATAACTGCAATTTCCGTGGCCTCGCTTATTATGAATTCTTTTTTTGCCCTTGTTTTAGCAAAAACATTTTCGTTGCCCCTAAATTTTCGATAAAGTCTCAGAAAATATCGTTCATACGGTTGAATGCGAGCGGGATATAATTCACTGTAGTATTCTCTTGCTCTCAAGGAGGATTTTCTGCACACTAAATAGCATTTTAACATATCACACTTTTCTTCATGGGAGAACATTTTTCTTTAAATTAATGACACAATAAAGCTTATAAACAAGTATTTACACTAATGTTTGACATTATTTGATTTTATCATTGTTTTCCAAAGCCTTCTAGTTGCGAGTATGTCCAGTTTAACAATTTGTCGCTTATCTTAATGCTGTCAAATCGCGAACGCCATGTTGTTTTCATAGCCGTCTTAATATTATAATACTGCAAATAATTAAAAATATTTATCGTTATTTTGACTTTATTTTTGACTTTAGCGGAAAAGTCATTATGAACTTTTTTGTTTAAAATTTGATGCTTTAACAGAAAAAAATATAATATACAGGGGTTTCCATTTAAAAAAATGTTATTTTACTGAAAAAAATCAGAATAACGACTCTCAATTGTTTTTTTTTATTTCTCATTTTTACCAGCGTTAAAAATGCTACTAGTTTGCTAATTCAAACAACTTTGTATTTTCACTAATAACAAAGTTACTAATGGTGGACACTTAATTTGGATAACCCTGTATATATACATACAGGGTGACAGGTAAATAGGTATGAAACATTTTAGGAGGTGATAGTACAGCCCCTTTGCTATCGAAATTAGTATATACGTATAATACCATACCTTATATTCAAAGGTTGAAAAGTTATTGAATATTTAAGATTTTTTTAAAAATAATCCGTATTTCGGAGTAAAAAAGTCGAGAGAGAAAAAAGTTGGCGATTAAACATTTGTTTTTTGTGGTTTTGGGTTATTATTTCAATAATTAACTATTATAAATTAAAAAAGATTCGAAAGCAATACCAAACAACGTATTTATTTTCATTCAAAAATGTTTAAGTAAGAAAAACAAATAACGTTTTACAGTAAGTAAGGTGTTTTACAAAAAAATCAGTATACAAAAAAACGTACAAACAATTGAAATGATATCCTTGTTTCATAAGGAATCTAAATTGGTATGATAAGTGCACAAAACTGTGTGAAACTAAACATAATGTATTGTAATACAACAATGGGGAGTAAATTTACCAATGGCTTGTCTCCTATTTTCACAACTCTCTGATTGATAAGAAAGTGTTTTTGTGAAAATAATGTATCTGTAAGCTATGGGATAGTTATTATTTTAAACTACGGTTAAGTTACACGATTAGATTATTTATACAGTTGTAATTGTACTACAGAATAATAGAAACTGATTAAAAGTTACTACAATTGGTAAGTAAAATACAATAATGAAATGAAGATAAAATTCATTGCAATTGTTGTTCGAACTGACGCCCGCCGTTTCTTATGCAAGCCCGTAGTCTTTTTCTCATGTTGGTACGCGTGATGCGGCCAGTTAGTTGTCCTCTGATAGTGTCAGCAGCAGCAATAATTCTTTCTTTCAACTGTGCAAGAGTGTCTATGGGCTCAGCGTACTCCAGTGACTTCATGTGCCCCCATAAATAATAGTCACACGGTGTTAAATCTGGGCTCCTCGCTGGCCACGGTGTCGGTCCACCTCGGCCAATCCAGCGACAAGGATATTTCTCGTCCAGCCACTGTCTAACACCCAGACGGAAATGCGCGGGACAGCCATCGTGTTGGTAGATCATCTGCATCCTGATATTCAGAGGCAGGTCTTCGAGATACTCCCAGAGTTCGGATCTCAAAAAGTTTTCATAGGATTCGCCATTCAGGTTGCCAGTCAACTGGTCCAATTAGATACGTATGAATGATTCCCATCCACACGTTTGCCGAAAATCTTCTTTGATGGGCTCTTGGCTTTGCCTCTCGTGGGGCCCAATAATGTAAGTTGTGATAATTTGTTGTCCCCTCTCTGTCAAACTTAGACTCGTCGGTCCACAATATTTTAGTTAAATAGTCGTTTTCTTCTTGATCCCGATGAAGCATGTATCGACAAAATTCTTCTTGCGGGATCTCCTTATTTTAATACTTGAACCGGTGTCTAATGGAAAGGGTAAAGTCTCGCCGAATGCAAAACGAACCAAACTTTCCACTGAGTTAAACCAAGCTGCTTTGCTATAACTCGTGTAGACGTCGTCGGGTCCCTGCCGTAGCATTCCAGTATTGCCTCTCGATCTTCGTCGTCAAACAACCGAGGTCTACCAGCATCATGACGTCTCTCATGAACCTGTCCACTTTCCTTGACGCGTTGGTACACAGAAGCAAATACTCGATGACTCGGTATTCGCCGATTCGGAAAACGGTTTTCGTATTCTCGCCTGGCTTCAACGGAATTTCCATCACTTAAACCATAACAAAACAGAATATCAGCGTATTCTTCGTTACGGTAACTCGCCATTATTAAAACTGATCAAAAAAGTAAAAGTACGTCCTACCGCGTTAAAGGTTGATATTCTACTAACTAACCTAAGCGTTAGTTCCCTTTCCTTGAAACGTCAGCTGTGTCAATTCATAACACACGCAGAGCTTGCTTCCGAGGAGCGACGACAGATTCCGAATACTTAAACCCGAATAACAGCACAGGGCACAAAAAATAACAAAAAGGGTCGAACCATAAAAGGCTCGGTGAACCTGCTTAGTACAATGAAATGCGCTTAGCGGTCCTTTCTAGCAAAGTAATATTGTTTTGTTAAATGGTTTACTTACTGATATGTTATTATACCATTTTAGAAACCTAATGAAACGAGGACGTTTTTGCAGTTATTTGTACATTTTCTTTATTATGATTTTTTTGAAAAAAAGAATTCTTAATGTGAAAGTTGAAAATAATAATTTTCATTTAACATTTAAATGAAAATAAATACGTTTTCAGTAGTGTTTTCATATGTTTTTTAATTTATGAGAATTATTTATTTAAATAATAACCTGAAACCACCAAAAAAAGAATGTTTAATCACCAACTTTTTTTTATCTCAACTATTTTACTCTGTAATCTGGGTTGTTTTTTTAAAAAAATTAAATCTTCCATAACTTTTTAACCTTTGAATATAGGGTATGGTATTATATACTAATTTTGATAGCAAAGGAGCTGTACTATCACCTCCTAATATGTTTTACACCTATTTACCTGTCACCCTGTATAGCTTACAGCTTGTTTTGTTTGTAATTGTATGACCTGTCTCCATAGCAAGCTTTGTTTTTTGATTTTTCATATTCCATTATATTATTCTATATATTTTGTTCAACGGTGAGTGGTTTGGGTCAAAATTTGTATTATACCTCAAATTTGATTCCTTGCAGTTCGGACAACTCACCTGATTTTTTGGTGTCTTACAGGTTTGAGACTGATGGCCACTCTCACCACATTTTATGCAAACACTCTTCTTTGTACAGTTTTTAGCTGTATGGTAGAATCCTGAACAGTTAAAGTACCTCAGGAGATCATAATGCTCGAACACTGTACACACATCCATTGATACAAACAGTAAACCTTCTTTCATAATTATTTTAAGTGTTTGCTCATCTAATTCCAGAATTGCCTGATATCTTTATTTCATCTTTTTAATTCCTCACTGAAGCCTACAACTTTAATCATTGGTAACTTCCTATGCCCAACACTCGCTTTATGACTGTGTCCTACATGTTTTTCTACTTCTAACTTCAATTGTGTGATGTCAACATTACTACATTCAATTTTCACCGCCCCATCTCTCTGATCGCTAATTCTTTTATGGAGGCATTCATTTTTGCAGGATTTATACAGGGTGTTCCATAATTATTGCGGCAAAATGATAGGGGTTGTAGAGGGCATCAAAATGAACAATTTTGCCTTATTAACCTCTGTTCGGAAATATGACGTTTGGGCTGCAGCAAAAAAAAATATCAGTTTCTTGAAACAGCTTACCTACAGTAATTGCTCAAAATTGCTCAAAGTGTCCTCCACCTTGCTCAATACACAGCTGTGCACGATTGTTCAATGATCGGCGAACTCTGTGGCATACCCCCGATATGTCCTGAACATGTGCGGACGCGGCCATCACTCTTCCCAGTAGCTCTTGTTGGTTGGGAGCAGGAGTTTCGTACACTAAAGCTTTCAGATGGCCCCAGAGAAAATAATCCAGTGGGGTTAGGTCGGGTGACCGCGCAGGCCAAGGCACAGGGCCACCTCGGCCTATCCACCTATTTGGAAATTTGTCGTCCAAATACTGCCGCACTTGTAAAGAAAAGTGGGCTGGAGCACCATCGTGTTGAAACCACATGTTGGCTCTTATGTTCAGTGGCACATTTTCTAATAGTTCCGGTAGCACATGCTGTAAGAATCGACCATAAGCATGCCCATCCAAACGTGGTGGAAGCAAATATGGCCCGATGATATGCTCGTCCACAATGCCGCACCAGATGTTAATTGAAAACTGACGTTGGTCTCTATGGATGGCTATGGCATGAGGGTTTTCTTCATCCCAAATGTGACTGTTACGGCTTGAGCCGCTCCCATATCATGTGCAATAGCACGCACGCTTGTACGCGGATTGGCCTCTACATGATGCAGAATCACTTCCTCAAATTCTACTGTGCGCCTCGTGAAGGACCGCCCTGCTCCCGCGAGGTGTCTGATGCCGCCACTGACACGAAAACGTCCATGAATCCTTGCAAAAATGGCGTGATGCGGATGAGGACGTTCTGGAAACCGTTGGGCGTAGATTCGCGAGGCTCGTCTTCCGTTACCACCAGCTTCTACGTAAATTAAATGCATATCCGCAAGTTCCGCATCCGAATAACGCTGCATTGTAACACTAAGGTATAGTACTGTTATTTACTATCTAGTTTGACGCACCACTCAGATAAATTAAATGGTGTGGAGAATTTACGATAACAAAAATGTAAACACAGCAGGCTTTTTTTTACAAACCGGCTGGACCATGAAATGTGCTATAGACGAACATTTTGCAGCTGGTGAATTTTTTGTTTCACCTATGAGCTCTTAAGGTAAAATTAGCGGTAGTGCTCAAACGGCATATTTACGAACAGGGGTTTATAAGGCAAAATTGCATATTTTTATGCCCTCTACAACCCCTATCATTTTGTCGCAGTAATTATGGAACACCCTGTATATTTGCTGAGTACCTTTTTTGTGTGTAAACAGTTTTGACTTTTGTCGTTTGGTTTTATTATAACTGTCTTTTCTGGTTGTACTGTCGAAGTAATCAAATTTCTATTAATGTTTGTATCTTTGGTGTTCTGCATGTGTTTCTGTTTTATTCGTGTTTGGTAGTGTGGGAACTTCAGTAACGTCAGTGTCTTTTTCTAGATTTACTTCTTTTTGTTTGCTGTATTGCAATTGCTAATCATTTAGTTCCATTTTTTCTATTTGTAATTCGTCTAATTTCACTTGCAGATATGCATTCTTCTTTTGCAGCTCTTTTATCAACAAATCTTGTATGTGAATTGTATAATCCTTTATTTTTATCACATCTTCCACTTGAAATCCCTTTTCATCTTCTTTTTCGCCATTTTTGTGTTTCTATTGTCGTTTTTGATTGCGTTTGGCATAGCTTTTTTAATGTAGAGAATTGGGTGACTAGTGACAAAAAATTGTCAGTTATGTCACTGATCTACTTCGAACCGTTGATCTTCGAGAAAGGACCCTGGATCAGCAGACGTTAGTTTAGAACCTTCCCCAATAATCTCCAACTCTTCTCAGAAAGATGGCAATATAAAAAATTCGGCCTCAAAACCACCTAATTCTGTTCTTATACCAGGAGAAATTTCAATTCAATGAATTATACAGAGCGAATATACATATATATATATATATATATATATACAGGGTGTTCCATAATTATTGCGACAAAATGATAGGGGTTGTAGAGGGCATCAAAATGAACAATTTTGCCTTATAAACCCCTGTTCGGAAATATGCCGTTTGGGCTGCAGCAAAAAAAAACATCAGTTTCTTGAAACGGCTTACCTACAGTAATTGCTCAAAGTGTCCTCCACCTAGTTCAATACACAGCTGTGCACGATTGTTCAATGATCGGCGAACTCTGTGGCATACCCCCGGTATGTCCTGAACATGTGCGGACGCGGCCATCATTCTTCCCAGTAGCTCTTGTTGGTTGGGAACAGGAGTTTCGTATACTAAAGCTTTCAGATGGCCCCAGAGAAAACAATCCAGTGGGGTCAGGTCGGGTGACCGCGCAGGCCAAGGCACAGGGGCCACCTCGGCCTATCCACCCATTTGGAAATTTGTCGTCCAAACACTGCCGCACTTGTAAAGAAAAGTGGGCTGGAGCGCCATCGTGTTGAAACCACATGTTGGCTCTTATGTTCAGTGGCACATTTTCTAATAGTTCCGGCAGCACATGCTGTAAGAGTCGACCATAAGCATGCCCATCCAAACGTGGTGGAAGCAAATATGGCCCGACGATATGCTCGTCCACAATGCCCCACCAGATGTTAATTGAAAACTGATGTTGGTCTCTATGGATGGCTATGGCATGAGGGTTTTCTTCATCCCAAATGTGACTGTTACGGCTATTAAAATAACCGTCCTTTGCAAAACAGGACTCGTCAGTGAACAAAACGTAACGACCAAAGTTTGGTTGCCTCAACTTCTGCTGCAGCCACCAACGACAAAAACGTCGACGCGGCAGATAATCTTCTGGACCCATGGCTTGGATTTTTAAAAGGTGGTTTGGGTGTAGTTGCTGGTCATGGAGAACCCGCCAAACAGTAGTTTGAGACGCTGCCATATCATGTGCAATAGCACGCCCGCTTGTACGCGGATTGGCCTCCACATGGTGCATAATCGTTTCCTCAAATTCTGCTGTGCGCTTCGTGAAGGGCCGCCCTGCTCCCGCGAGGTGTCTGATGCTGCCACTGACACAAACACGTCAATGAATCCTTGCAAAAATGGCGTGATGCGGATGAGGACGTTCTGGAAAGCGTTGGGCGTAGATTCGCGAGGCTCGTCTCTCTTAAGGTAAAATTAGCGGTAGTGCTCAAACGGCATATTTACGAACAGGGGTTTATAAGGCAAAATTGCATATTTTTATGCCCTCTACAACCCCTATCATTTTGTCGCAATAATTATGGAACACCCTGTACATATATATCAATAACTTTTGTAGTTTCATATGTGCATTCATTTCGGGCCTGATGAAGCCAACCAGCAGAAATACCTATCGCTCGGGTTACCTATCCTATTTTCTCCTCGAATCCACTTTCCTCCTTTTTGCGGATTTTGCCCATTATTTTCCTACTTGTTGTTATATACCTTTCTCAGCATGATCATATTCTCTTTATATATATATATATATATAGCAAAGCCCGGAACTACGGTACCCTAATTTAACAAAAAACACGGTCTGGGTCATCCCTCTGGAATTTTGCCGGGTGACAAAGGGGAGCCTCTCAGGCCGACTGGTCAAATTTGCGATAGGTCCTTCATATATGGAGGACCTAGATATATATATATATATATATATATATATATATATATGGTAAATACCATTTTGATTTGGTTATTCGCTTGCATTTGATTCATGTCACTTATTTCCTTCGGTCTGTCTGTCCGCTACATTTGGGCCGTCAATAACTTGAGAAGAACCGCTTGGATTTTGATGAAATATTCACATACAGTCACTATTTCTATTAGGTATGCCAAGAACGGAAAAGTTTTGCAGTTTTCGAACGTCGATCAAGTCGTTTCGATAAAAATAATACAAATATACAAATGATAATATCGATGATATTCTTATTATAATGACCGTTGCTTAGTAGTTTCTTCCATGAAAAATACGTTAACCAACGCAATAACTAATTAACCGCTGCAGAAAATTGAACATATTATAAGGTTCCATTATGAATGCTCTTATATAGTTTTGGTTACCGTTCTTGGCGGTAACGTCATCAACCCCATATGAAATAAGAAAACAGATCGAGTCTCTGTACCATAGGCGGAATACTGCACAGACCAATCTTCAGCGCATCTGCTACTCTCTCCAGTACGCATGAAGTGGGTAACCGGAGACCGCTGTTTTCATTCTCTTCCTAAATTTAGCACGAGCTGTCGGCCTTTTCCATTGTTCGTATTTCCTTTCATTTTCGTTCAGGGGTAGGTTGCATGTGTATGCATGAGGGAGATAAAGATATATAAAGGGATACTGGTAGTCTTACGTTGACCTTTGACCCGCCAAGACGGGTGACTACAATTATATATGATTATGAGTCAGAAAGGAGACATTGGGAAATTTTGGGTGAAATTTTTCCAGTATCACGGCGCGAATCAAAATCTATAGAGATGTCAATTTGAACTTTGCAAAGTCCAAAAACTTTCCAGGACACACCCATTTTGAGCACAAAGTGATTGGATATGATATGATAGCTAAGAAGAATATGAATATTCACTTACCTTTCCAACAGAAAGAACAAGCTAAAACTTGATCACTGGTTTACCACAGGTAGAAGCGCGCATGTACAGTGCACACGTTGGACTAACCATACTGTTTTGGTCAGAGGCTTTTAAAGGTTAGCAGGTGCCTTCAATAAAACCACTTCTCCTTAAATTATTTTTCCTTAATTATGCTGATCCTTAATCCATTTAACATTTGCAAATATCCAGATAAAAGGGAGGATCAAATTCAAGATAGATATTTTCCCCAAAAGTAGTTAAAACGCCTGAATCGAATAATATTAATGAATAGTCACACATATTTTCGCTTTTTTGTCCTTAAGATGATTACGAATATTTTAAAATCTCATATAACAAGTTTTTTTTTTGTTTTGAGATGAAGGAAGATTTGCGGGTACCTTCAATTATTTTCCCCTAGTTATGCTGATCCTTATTAATCCAGTTTAAATTTTCAAATATCCAAAATATCATTATGATGCAGTTTGATGAGGTGGTAAATCCGCAGTGGGGTAGCTTTTGGTCATGATGGGTCCCATATCAAATTTGATCGAGGGGCGAAGCTCAAATGGAGGGTAAAATTCGAGATAAAGATTTTGCCCAAAAGTAATTAAAATGCCTGAATAATATGAATAAATAACGCCTCAAAATGGTAATATAACAAGTATATAATGTTTTGAGATGAAATCGAAGATTCATACCACTTATATACGACGGTGTGTGTGTCTGTCTGTCCGTCTGTGTATTAGGGTTATTTTATTCCAGTAATCTCCGAAGAGGGGATTTGGATGAAATTCGTGGTGGAGCACGCTGTGGGGTTATAGTAGGTAAAGAATACTCCATTCATTCAAAGCTTGTTTTTTATGCTCTACAATGTATATCAAAATGTTTTTGGGCGTAATCAGAACAAAATTGGCGAGGTTACAATTTTGAAAATTTTCTTCCGTCGTCTGATTACTTGATGTTAGAGCGTAGTTAAAAACATTATTGTGGAGCTAAAAAATTTGGTTTCTACGGGACAGCTTATTTTTGACGATATAAAAATAATAATAAACAACATTTGTGTGTCAAGCATTTTCAATTTACCGAGTACCGAGTCAATCTACTTGATACTGACATTTTTTATGGAAAACTTTTATACACATCATCCATAGCTGAAGACGATTTTAGAGTTTTTTAATTTCCTATCTCTGAAGACAGTTCATAGTCTGATAGTCATAGTTTCTAATACTCTACACTTCACTGTGATAAAAATAGCATTATTAGCTCCAAATGAGTTTGTTGAAGATTAATTTAGCATTAATGCTACAATGTCAATTTTTATATTATGATAATGACTGTTTAATTTTGTGAAATTTGTAAATGTGGTGGTGATAAATATTTTTTTAAATTGAATATGAAAATGGAAACTAAATAACATATACATGTTTACATTCATCCAATACGCCTTTTGCTTGATGGAATTCAGCAAAACAAACTTGTAGTGCTTGATACAAGGTCCCACGTCGCAAGTTGAACGTTTCCATAAGATGCGTGTGACTGTTGTTTCACCGTATGAACTATTTTGTTAGCTATCAGATAATTGCTGGAAAATACTTAAACCTTAGGCAATTAGTAATTATTATGATGACGTCAGAATACGATCAGGCTCCAAGTTTGTTAATTATGAATTGCTGGTCATCCTTGAGGGCTAGTAGTCTATAACATACAAGGATGATACGATGGCTCTGTTGGTCTGTAGGATTTGTTTTCATAATTAAACTTGTGAGAGAAGCCTCAGAGTAGAATAAAATATATCATAAATATTCTTGAGTGTGAACAGTGAAAGGGCTGCCTCCCTGGAGGTATACAAAAAATGGCCGATCAATTCTCTAGTTATTCGTTATAGCCGAAGATATAAATTTTTCAGGATAAATACGAACGTATTGATGTAAATGGTCCACAAAAAAGATGGAGCTGAAAAGATCTTCCAAATATGATCTTGTCAAAAAATACTATTATCCCCAATGAATAGTGGTAATTGTAACTTTTCAGAAGCTCGAGCATCTTTGAATGAAATTTGAAAGTCAATCACTATGTGTGGTCACTATTAAACCAAAGTTTTGAATATTGTTTGAGCCTCTAAACCGTTTAGCCCTCAAATCACAGACGAAAATACCCCAGGTTTTCGAAATAATCGTAAAGTCTGGTTTTATGGCAAGTTATTCAAGGTGTTATTTAAAACATTGATGCATAAAATCGGTATACCAATTTTTGTGGAAAAACTTTTTTCGACAACAAATAATGAGAAAACGGCTTTTTTAGGTATTTATGAGACCTAAAGAATGAGACCCCACTTAAAAAGGTACGACTGATAGTGAAAAAGTTATGGCCGGAAACCGAGGTAAAATGCAGGTTTTGGCACTTGCTGCTAATGCGACCATAATATCACGCAGCTACTTGAAATTCTTCAAATCCATAGGCTTCATACTTCTAAGTAACCAAAACAAAATTGGAGTCGATTGGTCAAGTAGTATTAGAGAATTTCTAATTGTTTATCCCAAAACACCTGTCTTCCGGCCATCACTACTGGTTCACTGATACAGGGTTCGTTCAAAGGGCATTTTATAGCAAAATTCACGACCTTACCTTGGCGGCATAAATCACAAACCATTCCGAAAGATAATTGTTGGTTTTATGCGAAAAACGAAGGGTTGCGTTTTTTTCTTCTAAACAAATTTAAACATTTCGTATTTGTGAGTAATTGAACAGATTCGCTACGATATTCGAAAAACATACGTTATTATACACATTTTAAAACAAAGCGGATGTGCCCATCAGCTTTTGTTGCGAAGAAAACCTTCTTTTTCAAGATTTCTTATTCATACTCTTGCGTATGTACATATTTAGGGCTGAAATTTTTACACGGTCACAGCTGAGCCCTAGAGTTTATATAAAAAATATTCCATACCGAAATGCGCTGAACTGTTTATAAAGTTAGCACGCAAACTAAAGGCACAATTATGTCTCACACTGTCTTAGACTAGTTAGTATGTAGCATATGCTAAATGGCTGCATTATTGATGACTGCATGACTTTGTCAAAATGTAGGTTACGTAATCCAGTTTCTTTACGAAGAAATTTAATTCCCTTGACCTTTTTTCTCAAAGTGTTAATGTAGTATATGTCTGTTTTCGAAATCTCGTACGATTAAGACGACTGCGAGTTCAAAATATTGGAAAATAAACTCGAGAGTGGTATAAAGATACAGTAAGCCAAGAGGCCTGGTAGCGTAATGGGAAAGAGGGGCGATTGCTGAACCGCAGGACGTACGTTCAAATCCACAAACCCCCTTTTTTTGCTATTATTTTTTTTTATTTGGAGAACTACATGCTATTTCACATTATGTGTACTTTTATTGCGATCAAACAGTTTTTCGCACGCCCTAGAGAATTTAAGCTTGCAAACAGGAAGCCAGCGGTATACGTATGATTGTTTATAATTTTTTGTATATTACTTTGATGAAATTTCAGAAACACTATGTCGGATCATAGCAGATAATTTTTGAAAACATATATCTTAGATGTGTAAATTATTAACCAACAGTAATGAAAGATATCCAAAATTTTGTTTGTGATAATAAGCGTGTTTAATGTACTACAAGTTAATTACCTCAAGTTAGTGGTTAAACACAATGTGCAGATAACAGTACCACAAAATAGCATTATGTTTGCTATGGTTAATAAATACAGAACGTCAATGAATATTTCATATAGTTTCATTCTATGCACAACGATACAAATTTTAGACGCGAAAAAAGAATTATGCCACACAGAAATAATTGAAATTGGTTGATTTCCAATTTTTTGTGTATTTAACTTTCACGTTGTGTTAGAGATTCCTCTTTCCTATCACTCCCGAAAAGAGGGATTACCTCTGTGGATTAGCTCACTTAATTTTATAAATATCCTCTGCGGCTCCAAGAGGTACCTAATTTGATGGCGTATCGAAAACTTGGGCGTATTATCACAAATAAAATTTCGGATGTCTTTTATTATTGTTGATAAATAATTTACACACCTAAGATATATGTTTTCAAAAATTATCTGCTATAATCCGACATGGTGTTTCTGGAATTTCATCAACTTTTTTCGACACCTAAAGAAATTGTAGAAAAACCAGTGCTTTATTCAGACATGAAATACGGTCATTGTATCTCCTGTGAAATATGAAAAGTCTGATAACTATTTCCCTGCCTGCCTATGTGATGTAGAAAACAATATAGTCCAATACCCCGAATATTTAAACCCTTTAGAAACGCATAATGGACAAATTCAACCTACCGCCCTTACTCTATCAAAGAACTCAACTTTCAGAATTATTAAAAAAATATTACAAGCCAAACACAATCCGGTCTACTTTTTTTCTAAAAGTATTAATATATGTAATATACGTCTGTTTTCGGAATCTCGTACGATTAAAACGTCTGCGACATCCAAATATTGGAAAATAAACTCGAGAAGACGAAAAAACAGTAGACAAATATCAACCAATCGTACCGACTTCGTTTAAAAACTTGTATGCGCAAAAACAGTACAAAACAGTAATTAATTGATAAATATCATGCAATATATATTTTTGTATAAAAGCACTCAACAATACCAACAAAACGTGAAACACGATATAGACAAAATGAAAGGAAATTTCATATTTTTGTTGTAAGTCATAGATTTAACTTGAGATCACAGAAAAAAGTATCACAATTATATCAAAAAGAAAGAGAAGAAACAAATAGGCAGATCAATCTACCTCAAAGCAACTTAAAATAAACGCATAAATTGTTCACGATTTTCCCAACAGAACATTTTAAACGAAATATTAAATTTTTTTATCATTTTCAATACCTATTTCTGATATTAGCAGGAACCAAATTGTAAAATTTAGGTGCAAGATATGTCACAAAACGCAAATTTAAATCTCGCCTGGACTGCGGGACGTTCAGGTTATGAGTGGTGTTTGCTCGGGTCATATAGGGTAAACCGAGGAAAGATGGCCATATTTTTTTTAATCGTCTGTAATACTTTTAATAATTGGGTTTTAACAAAAAATATAATATTTTAGGGTAGGGCATGGTAATTAATATTTGTTGCTCTGTGCAAATTTATTATAAATATGGTTTTTCATTTTGTTGATAAATATCGGTATTTTTTATATGTGGGCCATCTCTCCTATAGTGTTTAGTAGAGATGGCATATCATAGAAGGTAAGATGGCCATATAAAATACAAAGAAAATAATGAGTTTTATAAGAATACTCGTGAAATACCTATGAGACTTTATTATTACATATAACAGAAAAAAAAACTAAAAACTCAATAGCCAATCCTTTTGCCAAAAAAGTAACTTATACTAAAATTCAGCCCAAGTGAGACCACAACATCGCAAACTCGAAGCGTGATCAGCGCGTGATCGATGTTCCCGCAGAGGGTCTCATTATAGTTCAGGCATTTTACGGTTTGAAGTTGTAGTTTGAAGCGCTTGCTTTTTCAACTAATAGTTTCATTTCGTAGCTTTTATTTTTCTTTTTTTAAACTTTCCGCCCCTCATATTGATGCTTTTGTTAAATACAATGTCCTGAAGTGGCTCCAATATAAAACTCCATGAATTTGGAAAACATGCAGTTTCAAACATTTTTTTAAGACCTAGTTAGACTGTAGCAATACAAAACCCGCCGTTGCGCCGCGTTGATGTCTACAAAAACCAGAGTTGTAATCAGGCCGTGGCGTGGCGTCGAGTGCATCGCTGTTATAAGTTCTGTTATATCTGGTGTTTTTTGACCATGTCTTCTACCGACACAGCTGATGAAGGGAGAACTACATTGGGTCCACCCAGGAAACGATCAAGACAAAACCATTTGAGCATCGAAGTGAAAGAAATTATTTTAAATGTTTACAAATGTGAAACGGAGGAAAAACCTGAGCTCAGCGTCAACGATGTTGTGCAGAGGGTGGCGAATAAAGTTGGAGTTTCTCGTGCATCGGTATTTAGAGTACTCAAAGAATATAAATTACGGAATGCATTTGCTGAACCTAAAACGAATCAGAACCGTAATAGCCAAATTAAAGAAATAGATGATGCTGACAGACATGCGATCAGAAGGAAGGTTCATGAATTCTTTTTCCAGAATGAAATTCCTACAATTGATAAGATTTTGAAAGTAGTGAATGAAGACTCAGATTTGCCGAATTTTAGTAAAACGACGTTCTACAGGCTATTAAAGAAACTCAACTTTAATTGGCAGAAGAGAGGCCGAAACAGTTCATTGATGGATTGAGATGAAATTATACTATGGAGGAGAGAGTATTTGACAAAAATAAAAACATACAGGAGCCAAAACCGTAGAATTTACTTCCTGGACGAGACGTGGATAAATGCTGGCCATACAAAATCAAAAGTTTGGGTGGACCAAACAGTAACGTCAGCAAGAAGAGCGTTTTTAGATGGGCTTTCAACTGGGCTTAAAACCCCTACAGGTAATGCAGACATTCCATTTTATAAAATCCAACAATAGTTATTAGATAATTTTTCATAGCCAAAGTGATTTAAATGAGACATTACACGTTATCAGATATCTAGAAAAAACGAGGGGATGTTCACTCTGGAAATCAATGTATTCTACGTTGGAATTCTTATGGTATCGATGACAAGATTTTTTACAGCAATGCGAGCGTTGCAGAGACAACATACCTCGTCCGTCACGGAATGTAACACGTTAATTAACAACGTCAGACATTGCGTTGATTTGTAAATTTTTCGATAAGTTTGTCACACTTGATAATTTTTTAGTTTAATTGATGTTGCCTGTTTCTTTTTGTTTTTTAAGCTAACCAGATTCATCAACAGATTAAATGATGCATTGGTTGAAGTGTCCGATATATCTCACCACATGCATCCCGCTATCATGAGAAACAATATAGCATCGTATATAAAATACAGAAATGTGTCCCTATCTCCGTGGCCTCAGTACTCTTGTGAAAGACATATAATGTACATCCGTATTTAACAAGTTTTATCTTTATAGGCAAAGGAAAAAGGCTCATTATTGTCCACATCGGGAGTGTAGATGGCTTCGTGAAGGAAGGACTATGGTGTTTTGAATAAAAAAAAACACTGACTACCACGAAGAGATGAATGGTGAAGCATTCGAAAACTGGTTTTTAGGCATTTTACCACGTCTTAAAGACAATTCTGTGGTGGTCCTGGATAATGCTCCGTATCATTCTCGGAAATTAGAAAAAATTCCAAATTCATCTTTTAAGAAATCAGAGATACAGGACTGGCTACGTGCAAAAATATACCTTTTGATACGTTTATGTTGAAATTACAACTTCTAGATCTTGTGAAACAACACAGAGCAAAATATGATAAATATATAGTGGACGAGATAGCAAAAGCGCACAATAAAATGGTACTTCGTTTGCCTCCTTACCACTGAGAGCTCAACCCCATTGAGCTCATATGGGCAGATATAAAGAATTTTGTTGCTGAACACAACACAACATTCAAGTTTTCCGACATGAAAGAGCTGTTCAACCTTGCGTTGCAGAGAATCACACCAGAAAACTGATTAAAATGTGTGAAGCATGTTCAGGAGAAAGTGGAGGTTGCAATGTAGGAGCTAGATAACATAATTGAAAGGCAGATTGAACCGCTAATTATCAACATCTATGATGACAGCTCTTCTAGTGAAAGTGAAAAATATTGATGTTGTCAAATACATATGTATAATTACTTTTTGTGCCCCCCTTAACTTTCAATCACCTCTATTGACTCTGTGATAGTAGTGTTGTGTTATTATTTACTGATGTCTCTTTTTCAAATATTCAGTTCTGAAATATTATCACCTTAATATTTCCATAGTTTTGAGTCCGACCCTGCTCGGTTCTTGTGTCTACGACCATCATGTCAGCGACGCGTGCTGGTTGTTGTGTCTGGTCTCACTTGAAATGGATTCAAGTATACATTAAAAAACTAACTAACTTAAATTGTATCCTTTCATAATAGCGACAGGAGGAAGAAAAGTGCCCTCGGCGTTACAGTAGCCAACAACTGTTACAGTCTCGGCCTTTTCTGCTCAAGCAACTGACGAAACTACTTTTGATCCTTTTACTGCCAAAACTTACCCCGGTCTTGTATTTAGTTGCAATCCACCCTCGTCCATATTAAAAATATTTTTCGGGTTTATCAAGATATTGTTTTCTTCCAGAACACTCGGAAGTACTTTAAAGTTATCAACTACTACCTTTCTAGACATTGCTGTGCACCTCGCCAACAACAAACTTTCTGCTTTTCTAACTGATATTTGTGGATCTCTGGTGAGAAATGAATGCAGCCAAACTTAACCAGCTTTCTGAAGCCGATTATTAAATTTATGTTTTAAGCCCAGCTGAACAGCAAATTTATAAGCTATGGTTCGCAAATCATCTCTAGTAAGTGGAGATCCACTTTTTGCATTTCTTTAATATGCCGAACCAGTCATGTGCAGCTCCGAAAGTAGTATCTGGATCCAATTTTTTCTTATGGTCTTCATTCTTTCACCTTTCCAATGTCTTTCTTGGAATACCGTAAGTTTTTCCAGCCTGATGTACAGATAATCCCTCATCTTTAACAGTACTCATTGCAGATTTCAGTTGCTCCTCGGTCCATTTGGCCCTCTCCAATGATTTTCTTTTATAAATATTTGGCATCTAAAATAAATACAAAAATGATCTACGATGGCCATCATACATAGGAAATGAGTGGGCCATCTCTCCGTTTCTTCGAGGAAAGATGGCCATAGCATGATTTAGATTGTATATACGTTAATTCGCGTAAAACGCTTAGGCAACATAAAACACACCACACATGGTATAATAAACACCAGACGGATTGTTAAAAACTAATAAAATTTTATTAAATTTGGCTAGTGGAAAATTGTATTCAAAAACTATTGAACCCATGTAAACAGTAATTTTAAAATCACTTACCTTTAAACTTAGTTAATTGACTCAGAGTTTCTAGTATAGCACGATCACACAACAGTACATTACGCCTTATTGAAAAAAACGCCCTCTAATAACTATTTAGGAAAATATCGAGTTGGGCCATCTCTCCTCTATGGCCATATAACCTCGATTTACCCTAATTGTGGGACACACAATTTGTATTTAATTTCTCATTTGCATGTACAAAACTACATACTGCAAGGATATATAAGATTTTAATCTTGTTCATTTCTTGAGAATAAAGTTGCATAGTGGGATATAGTCTAGGTTTTTTTAGAATAATCCTTACAATATGGTTCTGCGCCACTTTTAACTGCCCAAGATTTGAACCGTACATCCCACCCCACACAATTATGCCATATACCAAAAGAGACATCACAAGTGCTTTGTAAAACATTAACAGTAGTTTAATGTCAGTATGTTACGAAGAACGTAGAATTTATGGATGAAAATTCTAATTTTTTTGCTCAAATACAGCACCTGTCGGTCCCATTTCAAGTGCTTATCAACAACAACCCCCAAATATTTAATTTCATTTACTTCTTTCAAAGGCTCATCTATATTATCAAGCTTAATTTGATTAAATGCTGGTCTATTAGCCATGGTTATAGAGAAGATAATGTAATGAGTTTTTTTATATTCAGAGTTAATTTAAATGTGTCCAGAAGGTTTTTAATTTTTGCAAAATCAGTCTTCAATTTTTCGCCCGTTGATTCCCATGTCTCTCCATGAAACACCACCACGGTGTCATCAGCATAGGCAATTACACCGCCATTAACTGCAAGACTGCAGAGGTAATTTACATATATATTAAAAAGGATCGGTCAAAGTACTGTGGACTCCATGCTGAACCGTGTTTGGTTCACTTAGAACGTCCGCAATCCTGACACACTGAATCCTATGCATTAAATAATCTCTAGATACACTTAACACAGCACCCCTAACTCCAGTGCTTGGAGGAGTATAGCATGAGATACCGTGTCAATTGCCTTTGCTAAATCCAAAAACAAAGCGATGCACTTATCACCGTTATTTAAATGACACATTATTTTAGACGCTAATTCGTAAACCGCATGTGATGTGCTCAAACCTTGCCTGAAACCAAACTGATTCTCAGATAATAGCTTATTTGAGTCCAAGAATGCAACCTATCTAACCTTAAGGCAATTTTCAAATATCTTTGCTAAATTTGAGATTATACTTACTTATTGGTCTATAGTTACTTATATATTCTTTATCTCCTGCTTTGTGAATAGGTGTTACAACCGATGTTTTAAATTATTTAGGTACTGTTCCCGTTTTGAAAATCAGATATTCAAACAGATTTGAAAGACGATGCCGCAAATTTAATAAAAATTCATAGACCCACAACTTGGGAAGCATTAAAAGTTATTTTGATACAACATTATCGAGATGCACGCAGTGAAGCTAACTTATTGGCAGACCTACGTTCATCATACCAAAAGCCTAATCAAACTCATACAGAATTTTTGCAAGAAATTTAAGAGAAACTAACTGCTTTACAAGATATAGCTCAGTTGGTGTTGGTTTGAATTCATTTATCACTGGCATAAGAAGTCCCCGCCGCGAATATTCACAACTTCATAACCCTACAAATCTCCAACATTGCTTGCAATTAGGTCAACGTTACGATAACTTACAACTACAAAATGATTATAAGCGACATTCACATTATCCTACAAATAAAACTAACGTTCAAAATATGTCTGCAAAACCTACGCAATACCCACGAATGTCTATTCGCCCCACAAATGCGTATCAGTATAGAAGCTTTAACAACACTTATCAACCACCTAGATTTCCTACAGGTCCAATTAATATGCCTTGACCAAATACAAGTTTCACGTTTATGCATTCAGACAGAATCAAAATACTAACAATGTTCCACGACAAGGTCCCACACCCATGTCCGTGTCTACTTTACTAACTAGAAATCTTAATCCCACAACAATAACGCGCCCAAATTACCTTTCAAATAATAATCAGCCCAGAAACAATATATTTGATATGTAATGCTGAACATATGTTCTTGTTGTCTTTGAATAAGATCTTAATTTATTTGCCAAAAAAATACCATAGGCTTCACATTCGTCAAGTTTTTGTGAAGTTGACTCCGTTTGCTCGGTTCTCTTTTTTAAAATATTTAAAGTACTTAGATGCCATTATCTCTTCCGGGTTGGGGGCTACTGCTTTCTTCCTTTTTGGAGGCAGAGGGCAATCAATGTTGCTTGGTTTGGCAGATGGAGGGCACTCAGTGTTGCTTTGTTCTGAAGGACCAGCGCGTAGCTGAAAATAAACGTAAGTCACTATTTCAGATGGCAGAAACACCGGAGCAATGGATGGCTGTAGCAAATGAGTATGATATTTTGTGGAATTTTCCACACTGTCTGGGCGCAATCGATGGAAAACATATTATACTGCAGGCACCGATAAACAGCGGAAGTGAATTTTATAATTACAAGGGTTTCTTCAGCATTGTATTATTGGCAGTTGTTGGTGCAAAATATTACTTTTTGTACGTAAACATTGGATCTCAAGGAAGAATATCCGATGGAGGGGTCTTCAACAACTGTGAATTGAACGAAAAAATACAAAATAATGCACTCAACATTCCTGAGCCCACTGCCTTGCCAACAAGAACGGAAGAAGTTCCATTTTACTTTGTTGGAGATGAAGCTTTTGCTCTATCCGAAAATATGATGAAAGTATATTCAGGATATCATGAACGTGGTTCTAAAGAACGAATATACAACTACCTACTTTGCAGAGCTCATAGAGTGGTGGAAAATGCGTTCGGCTTATTATCTGCAGTTTTTAGAGTTTAGAGTAGAGCAATAACACTACTTCACAATTTTTTAAGTAAAAGGTAATAATTCTCATGTAAGTTATGTACCAGTCTACAGAGAAGAATATGCTGAACAAGGACTTTTGCCTCCACGTTCCTTTCTTATCAGTTACAGTATTGTATTTCATTTATTCTTTACCTTGGTTTGTATAATCAACTTTGCAGTCAGTCTCGATTCAGAACGCATTCAATTAACATCATTGTATTTGGTTATTCTCAAAAATAAATCTTTTTAAAAACGTTTTCGTTGAAGAAAGATATTTGAGTGGCGCAGCAAGCAGTAGGATAGCCAGACGAAAAAAGGACATTTTCGGTTCGTTTCAACGGTTTACTGGCTATAACGAAACCAACCGCGATTGGTCGCGAACGATCCGACGGAATATCGATATCGTTACCGTGATCACCGGAACCAGATTTGGGATAGAACCCTACCCAAATCGAGAAACCAAGACGACAGCAGCCCAGAGGACAGAAGGAACATCTGCTCCAGGACAGGCAACCCAGCAGTGGCCCAGGCATACGGACACATGGGACGGATTGGATTACTACTGTAAGTACGAATGTCTTACAGGGGTGAAAACAATCAAAAGCTGTTTGATGATACATTGAGTGACACTGATTCGGACTCACAGTCGGATACAGAACATATCCAACATAGTTTAAGGAATTTGCAATTAAGACCTAGTATACTAAATAGTACAGTCAATATGAACAACAGTCAAGTAAATCAATCAAGCATGTCATTACGCCCAGAGTATCTTAACATGATACCCGAATTTTATGGTCAACAAGAATTATTACCAAGATTCATAGATATTTGCGAAACGTTAGTGAATAAATTTTATAGATTAGAGGATGAAAATGACTTCCAGAACGAATATCTTATGAGTAGTATTTTAGCGAAAATCAAAGGTAATGCAGCTTTAAATATTAGTAGCAATATTATAAAAAATTGGACAGACTTGAAAACTGCACTTTTAAATACATATCAAGACAAGCGTGACGTATTTACTCTAAATATAGAATTGTGTGAATTGAAACAGAACAATGAAACCCCCTTTGAATTTTATAACAAAGTTCAGAGCTTATTGAATTTACAAATATCATTTTTAACTACACATTGTGTGAGTGAAGAAGCTCAGATAATATGTAATTTTTGCAAAAGCGTAGCATTAAGAGTATTTCTAAAAGGTTTAAAGGAACCTCTAGGATCACTCATGAGGACGAAAAATCCTACAGACTTGAATGAAGCTCTGAATATATTAACTAACGACTTTCAGCTTGATCATAAGGTAGATAAACATAAAAATGTTAATCGAAATAATATGCAATTAGTTCGCCATATGAACAACAACTTTGGTAATTATAGGAAACAATACCAAGCGGTACAGCGTCCAGTATTACAAAGACAATTTAGTCCTAATAATGTACGACCAAATAATCCTAATCAGAATAGAACTAATTTTCACAATAATAACGTTTTTAGACCTAATCAGATAAATAATCTGCCAAGGCCTACTCCGATGAGTACATCCACTAGACAGACGTATCAGCAACCAAATTTTCAAGGTAGAAATTTTAACAGACCTGGTGTAAACGCAGAACAGGCAATGTTTAACTTGTGTGTACAAGACCAATCTGTTGTAGAATTTCCAAACGATGACAATTATGAATGCGCTTATTCTCAGAATAATTCTGACGATTTTTTAGGGCAAGAAGCCTCGGTAAAGATACAACCACAAGTCTCAACGGACCACCCAAGTCAATAGAAATTATGAGTTTAACCGACAAATGTAGCAAACTACCATACATTGTATTTCCAGAGTATAATCTCAAAGTATTGATTGACACTGGAAGTACAAAATCTTTCATACACCCTGAAATTGCGAAAAAATTATTTTCAAGACATATTCAAAAAGACCCATTTCAAATCACTTCAGCACTTGGTTCATCTATCGAACAATATAGTATGACAATACCTTGTCCAAAGATTTTTAAGAATCCAAATATTCTCATGAAATTTCATTTATTCAAGTTTCACGAACATTTCCAATGCCTTTTAGGACTCGATAACCTGAAAGAGATATTGAATGCCAACATTGATTTGAGCAATGATCTTTTAGTCACACCCACAACAAGGATACCCATGCAATATCACGAGATTACAAAAAATTCTTCTGTTATCACTATTCCACCTAGAACAGAACAGATAATTAAAGTTAACATAAAAAATTTAAAAAATGGTAATGCTATTATTCCATACAGAAAATTGTGTGTTAGAAATCCCTGAATGTCTTACTACAGTGAAAAATCACGAAGCGATTTGCATAGTATTAAATTTATCTGAAGAACAGATTTCTCTTGACATATCTAGACCAATAGATGTAGAAAATTTTGAAAATTACGAATTTTCAGAAAATTCTGATATAAATTTGATATTTCCAAAATTAGGACAGAGCATATGAACTCTGAAGAAAAAGATGCAATCACCAAGTTAGTAAGAGAGTATTCAGACATATTTCACATAGATGGTAATTACTTAACTTTTACGAGCAAAATTAAGCATCATATACGTACAAGCGATGAAATACCCATTTACACTAAATCATACAGATATCCTGAAATCCACCGAAAAGAGGTACAAAGACAAATACAATCAATGCTTCATCAAAAAATTATTAGAGAGAGCCATTCAGCGTGGTGCTCACCTATATGGATGGTTCAAAAAAAAATTAGACGCATCGGGAAAGCAAAAATGGAGAATAGTCATTGATTATAGAAAATTGAATGAAAAAACATTGGGAGGTCGTTATCCTCTTCCAAACATAACAGATTTGTTAGATAAATTAGGGCGATGCCAATATTTTTCTACATTAGACTTAGCTTCAGGTTTTCACCAAATAGAAATGACAGAAGAAGATATTCAAAAAACTGCATTTAATACAGAAAATGGACACTATGAGTTTACAAGAATGCCATTTGGACTAAAAAACGCGCCAGCGACTTTCCAGCGAGTAATGGATAACATACTGAGAGGTATTCAAAATGAAAAATGCTTAGTATATTTAGATGACATTATAATATTCAGTACTAGTTTACAGGAACATATTTCTCGACTTAGAGAAGTTTTTGAAAGGTTACGTCAGTCAAATTTTAAAATACAGTTAGACAAATCGGAATTTCTTAGAAAAGAAGTATCGTATTTAGGTCATGTTGTAACGGCGGATGGTGTGAAACCAAACCCCGATAAGATAAAGGCAATCACAGAATTTAAAATACCAAAAACTAAGAAGCAAATTAAAGGCTTCCTTGGACTTTTAGGTTATTACCGTAAGTTTATAAAAGATTTTGCGAAAATCACTAAGCCACTGACAATCAGATTGAAAAAAGATGCAATTATTAATCCCAATGACGCAGATTATATTAAATGTTTCGAATTATGCAAGACTTTATTGACAAACGATCCGATACTCCAATATCCGGATTTTTCCAAACCATTCTTGATAACTACAGATGCGAGTAATTATGCAATCAGCGCAATATTATCCCAAGGTAAATTAGGCTCAGATTTACCAATAGCGTACGCCTCACGAACATTAAGTGATTCAGAAACAAAGTATAGCACGACAGAAAAAGAACTTCTAAGTATCGTATATGCAGTAAAATATTTCAGACCTTATATTTTCGGACGTAAGTTTACTATTGTAACAGATCACAAAAGCCTCCAATGGTTATTTTCAGTTAGAGATGCTAGTTCAAAATTACTAAGATGGCGCTTAAGATTAGAAGAACATGATTTTGACATTGTTTACAGGAAAGGCAAATCAAACACAAATGCGGACTTTTTATCTAGAATAGAAGTAAATGTTAATGAAACGGGAGCACCGACTCCACTGGCACAATATATGAAAGAATTTAATAGAAATCTTGAAAATCAAGCAGGTCCATCGAATATTTCCAATATTCCCAATCAGACCGATAACTATTCGATCGCACCTCAACCCAATGATTTAGATAAAATTGATGAAAATGAAAGTACTTCATCAGGACACACCGTTCATTCTAATATAGAAAATCCCACGATAAATATTCCAATTAGTGATACAGCAGTAAATTGTGCAAAAAATCAAATTGTTATTTCCGAAGTAAACCTCGAACCAGCTGATCCAGTAATTAGTAGATTACATGTGAATAAACAGCGAATATCCGTTCAATTATCAAAGAACAATTTTGAAGCTGATACAATTAAATTTGTAAAAGAATTTATTGCACCAAAGGTAAAATATTGTTTATATTTTGAAGACCCAGTCTATGAAAAGTTCAGCGTAGTTCTTCAAACATATTTCAAAAATTCCCAAATAAATCTAGTAAAATGCACAAAGAAATTGATAGACGTTACAGATCAAAATGAGATTAAGGATATAATCAAGAATTATCACGAAGGTAAAACCAATCATCGAGGAATCGATGAAACTGATAAAAGAATAAAACAAATATATTATTGGCCGAATTTAAGAAACTCGATACAGACTTATATTAATGAGTGTGAAATCTGTCAGTTAACAAAATACGACAGACACCCGTTAAAACTTGAATATAATATTACGCCAACGCCTACGAAACCATTCCAAATTTTATACGTAGACACTATTTCTTTAGAAAATGCAAAATTTTTGACTATGACCGATTCATTTTCAAAGTACGGTCAGGTTTACATGTTGAACTCTGCCAATGGAGTAGAGGTAACAAATAATTTTATAAGATATTTTACACATCACTGTATACCAGATCAAATGATTTTCGATAATGGCACAGAATTAAAAAATTCAGTAGTCAAAGAACTTTTAGAATTGCATAAAGTCAAAATACATTTTATTAGTTCACAGCACCCAGAATCTAACGGAACCGTAGAACGTTTCCACTCAACGCTCATAGAACATTTAAGATTATTAAATAATCAGGTAGAGTACAAGAACGAACCTATAGAAACTAAGGTAAATTACGCTATATTAGCTTATAATAACACAATACATTCTGTAACCAATTTTAAACCCTATGAAGTGATTACTGGTCATTTCAATACAGAATCACCTTTTAATATAGACATAGATAAGCAATTATTAAATAATTATTTACAGAATCATAAGGAAAAAATGAAATTAGTATATAGGAATTTAAATGAAAAGATATTACAGAATAAAGAAAAAGTTATAAATAAAGCAAATGAGAAACGTGAAGTTTTGCCTGATATTCCTAACAAGGCATATGTTAAGAATAAACAGAAGCAACAGAAAACTAAAAATAAATATAAGCAAGAAAAATTAATTAGTATAGATAAGAAATTAAAAAGAGCGGAGATAGATCTCACACATGCCAATACTTCCAAAAATATCCACTTATCCAATATTAAAAGGCCCAGGAAGAAAACTTATCAATTTAAATTTACTAATATTTCAGATACCTCATCTATTTCGGATGCGGAGCAGAAATAAGAAACATAACGAACAATTTAGGAATTTTGCCAGTAAATTTAGGCACAGCTAGGCTACAAAAGACAAAACATACTTTTGTGCACTATTATGATCTATCACCTTTATATAAGGAATATGAAGATTTGAATATTCAATACAGTAATCTTAACTATAGTTACAGAAACCATTCTAAGATTAATAACGAGCTAGAAAATTATAATAAGATAGTATCTCATATAAGGAGCTTGATTCAAGAGAAAATCGAATACATTAAATCTCATTCTCAAAAGACTCGCAATAAGAGAGGACTTTTTAATGGCTTAGGCTATGTAGTAAAAACAATAACAGGAAATTTAGACTCCGATGATGGAGAACGTATTGATAAAATTTTATCTCATTTACAAGAAAATCAGCACCATATTCAAAATCAGCTGAGAATGCAATATTCAGTAAACAAAGAACTTGTCGCAAAATTTAACGGGACTATTCAAGATCTTCAGCACAATGAGATGACATTAAGAAATAACATTTTACAATTGAAACATATTTTATTGAACCAGACAACAAACCAGGATATTCTTTCAGCGAAGGACATTATCAATCAATTAATTATCCCTTATAATGCCATATTGAATATTTTACAAGATATCGAAAATTCGATAACTTTTTGCAAATTGAAAACCATGCATCCCAGTATAATAAGGACTAGAGAATTATTTCAAGAACTCCGTAAGATATCCACATTTTATAAAAATGAATTACCATTTGAAGTAAAGTATGAAAATATGCTAGATTATGAATCTATTATTTCTATCAGTTGTAAAATCGATGAGAATCAAATAAGTTACTTTCTATCTATTCCTATAGATTATCCTGAACATTTCGATCTTTATTATATGTTACCTATACCGACTCTGATGCACAAATCAGAATTCGTCACTATTATCCCAAATTATAAGTATTTGCTAAAATCTGATCGAAATGAGATCAAACCCCTGCACGAGATTTGTACCCAAGGTAGAATCTATCAATGCCCTAATCGTATACTAGCCAATCACAAAGCCCAATGCGAGAAGTCAATAATTACAGAAGATCATACAGAACCATGTAGATACACGAAGCTTCAGATTGAAGAAAATCACATCGAATTTATTCCCGAAATTAACCAGTATTTAGCCGTATTTCTCACCGAAGAAAAATTCAAAATTAAATGCAAGGAGCAAATCGATACAAAGTCATTACTTGGCATTTTCTTAGTCAAAGCCAGTGAATGCCAAATATCATTCCAAGACAATGAAATTATCTTTCAAGACAAAACCTATGGAAAGCCCCTCGTAGCTGACAAAATGGATTTCCATTTTATGAAACAAAATATCCCAGAGATACAAATTACTCTGAAAACGTTAAATTTACCAGAATTACAAGTTAATCGAATGTTACCAATTTTAGAAGAAAATTCCATAGAAAATTTTGGAAAACCCAGTATTTGGACCATATTACTATATCTCGTATTTTCAAGCATCTGCTGCATAATTTTATATAGAAGATGGAGAAACAAGGAGGCATCCAAGTTAGAAATCGACATTGAATTAGCCGAGATGAAAGAAGAAGGTCCAAGTCCCACAAAACGCACTAGAAGAGAAGATTCCAGTTCAAGATATAAGAAGAAAGAAATTCACCTTCCAGGGGAAGCTTCATTCTAGGGGTGGAGGAGTTATGTACCAGTCTACAGAGAAGAATATGCTGAACAAGGACTTTAGCCTCCACGTTCCTTTCTTATCAGTTACAGTATTGTATTTCATTTGTTCTTTACTTTGGTTTGTATAATGAACTTTGCAGTCAGTCTCGATTCAGAACTCATTCAATTAACATCATTGTATTTGGTTATTCTCAAAAATAAATCTTTTTAAAAACGTTTTCGTTGAAGAAAGATATTTCAGTTGTATATACCCCTGCGGGTAGCTTGGACAAATGGGATAGTCAGATTAGGAAACAATGATATGGCGAGTATGTTACTCTTGGAAATGAGACCGCGAAGCGCTTCAAGAACTGCTCACAATATTCGTAATGAAGTTGCTGAATATTGCATCCAAGAAGGGTCTGTCAGCTGGCAAGAAAATTATGCTTAAAATAAAAACTTACCGTATCTGTTGTGGCAACAGATGTATTTCTATCCAGTAGAAACATCATAGTTTTGTATGCAAACCAAGTACTATGGTATACTTCTTCAGCACCTGAAAATAAAGTATTTTTGGAATATAAAACATACCTATATTTATTTTATTTATGTTGTTCTTAAACTAATGCTGCCCTCGTTTTGTCTTTGAATCTGACACGTGGCAGCATAATTTGACATACAACTTAACTTTAAAATGTGGTTGAGTATTTGGGGGCTAATCGTACTGTATTATAGGAACTTAAAAAATATAAAAATAATTACCTATGTACCCTTTCCTGTACCACTTGATCTTTTTATTTTCCGTTTTTGCCTCCTCAATGACGCCAGTAAGCTTGTCATTTTCATTGTACACGTATTTCTTTTGCTGTCCATTAACAAAGCCAATCAATCCCAGGCGTCTTCTTTTTTTAATTTGTTGTAGTGCTCTGGATGAGCTGGATTCCACAATACCGATTCTTCTCTATATTTTTAGATGAAATGCAGAGTTTTTTCTTTATTCCACTCCATATTCCTAATAATAAACGAACAAATAAACGAAATGAACAACGTGTGCGCGTGCGCTCCTCTGGTGCGCTCGTCACGACTTGTTGCAGCAAACTGACCGAACCGCGTAACACTCAAAGGATTCGCCGAAAAACCGACAGCTGGGAGGAGCACTCAAAGCGAGCAACGGGCGGCTCGTTGCTCGCTGGTTTTCCCGTAACACTACGTACTGACTGCATGAATGCTCGCTGTGTAACATGTTACATTACGCCTCGTATCGTTGGTCAATACCCACCTTATCTGGATCTTTATACCACCACACTTGACACGGACAAATGTCAAGCGAACGTTGGAGGCATCAAATCTATTATAAACAATGACAATAGTCTTGAAAACTATACAATACTGAAATTTTAAATAATGTATTAGGGATTAATTCCGAGAATTTTGCCTAATTTTGAAGTCGGTCAGTTCGGTACGATTGGTTGATATTTGTCTACTGTTTTTTCGTCTTCTCGAGTTTATTTTCCAATATTTGGAACTTTTAATCGTACGAGATTTCGGAAACATACGTATATTGCATATATTAATACTTTTAGAAAAAATAGACCGTAGATTGTGTTTGGCTTGCAATATTTTTTCAATAATTATGAAAGTTGAGTTCTTTGATAGAGTAAGGGCGGTAGGTTGAATTTGTCCGTTATGCGTTTCTAAAGAGTTTAAATATTCGGGGTATTGGACTATATTGCTTTCTACATCACATAGGCAGGCAGGGAAATCGCCCCTCTTTCCCATTACGCTACCAGGCCTCTTAGCTTACTGTATCTTTATACCACTCTCGATTTTATTTTCCAATATTTTGAACTCGTCGCAGTCGTCTTGATCGTACGAGAATTCGAAAACAGACATATACTACATTAACACTTTGAGAAAGAAGGTCAAGGGAATTAAATTTCTTCGTAAAGAAACTGGATTACGTGTCCTACTTATTTGACAAAGTCTTTTATATAAACTCTAGGTATCATCTGTGACCGTGTAATAATTTCAGCTCTAAATATGTATTCACAAGAGTTTGAAGAAATCTTGAAAACAATTGTTTTTTTCGCAACAAAAGGTGGGACACGCTTTGTTTTAAAATGTGTATAATAACGTATGTTTTTAGAATGTCGCAGCGAATCTGTTCAATTACAAACAAATACGGAATGTTTTAATTTGTTTAGAAGAAAAACTCTTCGTTTTTCGCATAAAAACAACAATTAACTCTCGGAATGATTTGTTATTTATGTCGGCAAGGTAAACTCGTGTATTAAGCTATAAAATGCCCCTTGAATGAACCCTGTAAATTGCTCAGTAAACTAGTAGCGATCGCCGGAAGACAGGTGTTTTGGGATAAACAAGACATTCTCTAAAACTACTTTACCAATCGACTCCAATTTTGTTGTGGTTACTCATAAGTATGAAGCCTACGGATTTGAAGAATTTCGAGTAGCTGCGTGAAATTATCGTCGTATTAGCAGCAAGTGCTAAAACCTGCATGTTACCTCGGTTTTCGGCCATAACTTTACAACTATCAGTCGGGTATTTTTACTTGTGTTCTCATTCTGTAGGTCTAATAAATAACCTAAAATCAAAAGAGTGTTTTGCTTCCTGCCAACACTTTCGATTGAATACCAAAAAACACGTTCTCTTATTCTTTGTTGTCGAATAAAAAGTTTTACCACAAAAACTAGTGTACCCATTTTATGCGTCCATGATTTAAATACACCCTGGAACAACTTGCATCAATAAAACCAGACCTTACAATTATTTCGGGGAAATTCACTAATATGATTAGACTATTCGGGTAAGTGTAAAATTTAATAAAAGGGCTTATCCATCAAAATTTTCTAGATAAGTCTTTCCCTCTTTTACTCCCAACGATGTAATTGCGTTGTAGGATCCTCATATACTCCTTTTTCAGAAAATCTAGATATCTTTCCTATCTATTTAGACTACATTGTATTCTATGTATGTATAATTTTTCATTCAGCACTGCAGTTCACGTCGCAGTGCTTATTTTTACCTGCGTTACCGAGCTTAGATTTCTTTTGGTCATTTTTGGAGATGGAATGGAACTATCGCTTGACAACATCCTTGAATCAGTCGCTGCTTGAAATGTAGAAAACATCTGTTGGAAAAAGGCAAACTGGAAGAAAGCCAATGAATAAACACATCGATGTTGAAGTAGAGCCCGCGCAGGCAGGAGGCGGTCAGACGTTCCGAGTTCTGCGTCCTTTGTAATACGAGTATGTACTTCCTTTAAATGACCGCTTCGATCTGACTACCGGAAGTGCGTATTGTTACTTGAGGAAGTACATATCACAAAGAACGCAGAACGCTGAACTCCAAACTCGGAACGCCTGACCGCCTTCTGTCTGCGCGGGTTCTAAGGTATCGTAAGCATTAAAGTATGGTAAATTGTGAGAGTATTGCAGTGCCAGTGGAGGATTTTTTGCATATACGTACCTACTCTTAGTTTATTTTTGTGCATCTATGTGTGAGTAGGCCTTATGAATCTGAGGTCCAAAGAGAGAACTCATAGCATAGAAAACAAATATATAATATATTAATATCCAACAAATACAATAATAAACAATAAACTAAGTAACAAAAAACAACTGCACCTCTATCTTCTTATATGCCCCTTGAAAACGGCTTCAAGGATCCCCAACATATCCTTATATTTAGCTACAACAAAATGCTTATTCTTGATAGAAAATTGGTCTATTCCTAATATAGGAGACACTACGGACTGCTTGACTTTTTTGTGGAAACCAAATAGTCCTCTGTAAATGTACACGTTGAATGCTTCAGGTCCAGTATTTTCTGTTACAACATATAAAACTAACTCTTCAGACGGTAAGACACTGAATGAAACCTGAATTGGCGTTGCTAGTTGGATTATCTGGTAGGTCATGAATTTTTGTGTGGTTTCATCAAACCTAAAAAAAAGATATTGTCATAGTTCATGGCTGCGATTTGTTCGTAGGTGATAAAATGATAATGATGATGGGGTTTAAAAAGCATGACAAATATTCCCAGAGCAGAAAGTACATCCCAAAATAGCAAAAAACGTTTATATTAATATGCATATCGGTAATTTCTGAACACTCCCAGAAGTGTCGCTCCTTAACGGAGTGTTTTCGAATGTCGAATGGACAAGGATGCGAGATATCTGAAATGTCGCACGAAACTCAGAGTGCCTTATTGAATCTCGCAATCGACTTTTTTCATTTGACACAACAAAGAATGTTGTGTTCGAGACTTTTTTGCTGTTGAACAAGATAACAAATGACAAATAAGGAGTTTACTTGAAAATCTTTACTTTTTTATTTGTTATTGTTCCGTAACCCTTCATGTCCTGCTACTGGCCCAAGTTGTACGCGGAGTGAGTGGTCAGGTGCCGTTTGGTCACGTGGCTCACCCTAATTGTAACACCAGGTATAATCAAATTTGCCGAAATTGAGATTCTACCATCAATAAAACGTAACCAGTATTGCACACCGTCTGTAAAAACCACGTATTAGTTCAACCAATAAGAAACGAGCTATTTAAGCTTCAAAGAATACCGCGTAACATCATCCACTAAGTTAGTAAAATACCTCGTATGAACAGCAGTTTGCACGTGGCCCTTATGAAGTGCGCATCACTCTGCGACAAGTTAGAGGAATAAGCTCATTTTAGCAAAGGTACGTTGATAATTATTATAATTAGAGTAATATATATTGGCGTTAATATACTGAACATGTCATTTATTAGTCTTGTTTGAGTAATTAAGCAATACTTTGAATAGACAAGCCGTTTTTATTCAAACTTGATGACACGTGTTTATCTCAAATTATGCCCAAATTGTACTTTTTTTTGTAGTTGGATGATACGAGTTATTGTTTATCATTATTCCAAGCATTTAGTTAAGGAATCGGCGAAACATTAAAATGTTTTTGTTTCGTATTTGCTAATTTATAAAATTAATCTTTGAAATGTATGTCCTACTGAGTGCTGTTGTCAAAATGCTTAGTTCTAGTTCAAGTAAATTGCCAACATATGCAGTTCTAAATTAACGACAACTGTACGGAATTTATAGGAACCTCATCCAGCCGTTAGTATCAGATATCTTTGTTCTATTATAGATGTCAAGCAGATGTAAAAGAATTCTGGCCGCTGCTTTGGAAACGGATAAAAATAGCCAGGTTTTAGAAGAAGCGCTTTCACATTCAATCATTTTTACAAATGAAGATGTTATTATTGAAAATGTGACTAATGACGGACTTTCGAAATGGATTTCTGAAGCTGACCCTGTTCTCCCACTGACGTTGAGCTACTATGATATGAATGTAGATATCATAGAAGCATTGGTACATAATGCTGATCCTGTGTCACCATCTAAGCATGCGGTTGGAAGTACAGTCTTACCAACTGTAGCTTCAGGTGAGAACAACGTTATCCAACTACGTTATGCTGACTCAGATTTGAATGGCACTTCGGAAAACCTGCAAACATCAAGTGAACTTTTGGAAGGAGAAATGAAAGTACCAGTCTATCCCAAAGGATGCTGATACGGATGACAGAATGCAAGGCAAGGTCAAGTACTACAGAATAGCGAAAGACAATGCAGAAGTTTAGGTCCAGCCTGCTCTTCCATGAAGTGCTTGAGATACAAAAACAGAAACTGTAATACTATAACTCATGAGGAGCGCTTGTCGGTTTTGTACCGATATGACTTGGGAGCAAAAGAAGATATATGTAACAGGTTTGATGGAAAAGAGAGAAACAGGAAGGAAATATGTGAACGAGTCACGAAGTAGCTTCAGTTATGTGTATTTTTAAGGGTTGGTAATGATAAAAAGCAAGTTTGCAAGAACATGTTTTTATCAACTCTGGGAATCAAAGAATGGATGGCACTCAGCTGGTGCTCCAAGAGTCAAAGTGGCATGTATACTTCCCATGAGCTAGTTTTGAAAGAGCGGAAAGCTTTAAGATCGAGAAATCAAAAATAAAGAAATGAAATATCTTTGTAATTTCCCCACGGAACTGCCAAAAATGCCATTATTGTAAGCAGAGGGCAGAGGTCTTCTAAAACGTATTTAGAAAATAATTTTACCTCCAAAGCCAGCTTATATAGAGCTCATGTGCAAAAATGCGAAGAAACCTTAGAAAATAATAATTTGGCTCTGTTCAGTCAGAAGAAAGATCAGTGCAATATTTGTGTGGCACATAAGGTTGGCAACATTCCAGAATCTGAGTACACTATGCACATAAATCTGAAAGACCAAGCTAGGTATGAAAAATTAGTGGATAAAGAAAACGCTCAACAGGGAAAGTGTTTGGCCTTTGTTACGGATATACAGGCAGTCAAAATCGTGTCCAGTGAATAACGCGAATAAGTTTTTCTTCAAAACTCGCTTGAAAGTTCATAACTTTACAATTTATAAATTAAAAACACATCACTGCACCAACTACTGGTGGAATGAAATAGAAGGCGATTTATCATCATCTGTATTTACAACTATGATAATTGATCATTTAGACAAACTCTGCAAAAATGATTTACCCATTGTCCTATAGAGCAACATATGTCCTTATCAGAACCGTAATGCGGTATTGTCAAACACACTACTTCAGTATGCAGTTGTAAATAAAAATCGGGTAGATCAAAAATACTTAGATACAATCGAGAAATTGAGCTACTCACGGACTACGTGAAAGTAATAAGAGAAGCGCGATTAAAACCAGAACCGTATGAAGTTAAATACATGAACCATTTGGATTTCAGAAATTATGATATATAGACCAAATGGTATGTCATAGTATCAGACCAGGAAAAAAGCATATGGCCCAACATTAACTAATTTAAGAGAGATCCACTACCAACCAGAATGCAAAATTCAAATCAAGCTGCAGTTTCAAGATGAGCTCACCGACCTACCTCAAGGAATTTTAAAGAAGCCATGTTTGATACACCTCTTTGATCAAAGACTGTTTACAGATAGATTAAAAACATCAAACAAGAAATATGACCATTTGCAAGATCTGAAATCTACTCTAGCAGATGAGGTACACAGTTTCTATCTCATCTGTCTCTGTCTCATCTTCAAGGACAAAGTTTGCTTTGAGATGAAATATTCAATCTTATTAAGGAACTCGGGAACATATTATTTTGCTGAAAATGGATGTACATACTTACAATCTCCTAAGGGATGAAATATCCTGGTCTACGCCGCTGCATTAGTGTAGTTTGAGCCACGATAATTTTTGTGTGCAGTGGTTACGTAGTTCGGAGATCTACCTTTCCGATTTTTAATTATAGTAGTACCCTAATAGTTGTACCAAACCTCCACGATTTCAAAGCGCACACAGCGAAGGAAAGCGGCACCGCGCCCCTTCCCCCTACCTTCCTCCCCTCTGGTCACCTATAAACATTCATTCCTTGTTCTCGTGCCAAACCGTTAAGACGTCAATCGGCGCGCGTCTTTTCTACATTTTCAGCAGTGTCGAGGAACCGCTGAACATTTAAAATTAGAGAAAGGGACAGAAGGTTGGCCGATAGATGTGCATTGTCGAACGAGACACCGAACGACGGTCGCCTCAAGGTTCTTTTAGTCGTGGAGCAAAATTAGAAAGTGGCGTGCAGGCCTCTTTTTCTGAAGGGACGTCACCGTCAGGTAACTGTCGACTAACCGATGTGTTTTAGGTGCAAGTTAAATGAATATTAGTATGGATGCCTCACCGGCGCTGCAGACTGTGCCTAACATGACGTTTGGGATAACGTTCTGACACTGTTGCTTGGGATAGCAACCTGGACCTAGCTTGTGATAGAGAACTCCATACCTAGGACATTTACATTTTGCTTGTGATAGCAAATTCCATATGGTTTGGAATAGCCTTCGAATAGGTCAATAATATGCACATGACAGGTTACAAAACAGCTAAAGTACTATTTTTCATTAACAACATATAGAAATTAGGTACGTCTATAGTAGGCTAGCGTTAGATTTTGCTTGTGATAGAAAATTCCACCTGGCTGGTGATAACTATGGAACAGGACTGTACGTATGAACATGACCGGTTAGGAAACCACCAAAATTCTAATGTTCAGTAATAACGGAGGTTAAATATCATTATGCCCGATTAACGTTACATTTTGCATAGGTGGCACTCGAACAGCAGGGCGCTCTGGATTGTGTTGTCTTAAAGGCCATGTAGTCTGTTTCAATAGATGACTCATCACCCTGCTGATGCGGCGGCCTTAGTATAATTAATGTTCGCGCGTTGTTCCAAGGCTGACATTTTGAAGGTGCGCCAGGGGAGGTAGCGGAAGCCGTAATAGAAATTGTCGCACGTAGGTATGCGTGCTTGGTCTGTGTACAGCAACATGTGAGCTGTTCTTTAACTGCACGTGGCAATACTCTATCCTCCAGGTTCAAATAAGGGAGAGGAGCGCATGCTGGAAGATAAACACATTAAAGCAAAGAACTCAGGAGTACTCTGATAGAGGTTTCCATTGATATCTTGTTCTTCGGTGTAGTTTCCCCCCCTTTCCCCTGTATCCCCCTATAGCCCCACGGTACCCAATGGGTGTTTAGGCCTTAGGCCTTCGTGATAGTTGGAGTATAAAAAAAAAGTTCTGACCAAGTAAGTTACATCTAAATAGAAATCAGATAAATATAAGCAGCAACTGAAGGCCAAAAGGCCAGATAACGTACTGACAACATCAGATATTACCCGTTATTGCAGATGAGATATGTAAATCAGCAGGGACATTGACGCGTATTCATCATCAATGACAGAGCTTTAGAGAGTAGCACTAAAGTCTCGAGTTGGACTCAAATGGTCACTTGGCATTCACATGGCGACTGGTTCAGCACTTTGCCATAGCTGAACCTCATTAATTCATCTATGAACTACCGACCTTCGGCAGTCTCTCAATTACTTAGCTGCGGTGCTATCGGTAAAAAAGTTGAGCTAACTAAAAATCAGCAATTATCCAACTTTTCCTTGCCCCGAAGTTTGATGGGTCAACACGTTTGATTCCTTATCTCAAGACACTTTGTCTGTTTATAGGGATATAACACTTAAGTCTAGGCTATTGAACTGGATTCAGACTTCTCCGTACAGATACTTTCTTAACGAATCTGGATTTGGAATATGCAGAGATCTTGATGCCAGTCAGGGAGAGTCATATATTTCAGATTCATATTGGAAGGACAGCTCTTACAATACAAAGCTGTACCGTTTAGGGTAAATTGTGCCCCTCATATCTTCACAAAAATAATAAAACAATTTCTGGCATATCTCAGTAATAGAAACGGCCAAATATCATAAAAGATTCAAGGCTACTAATAACATCGCATATTATCAGGAATTCAATAGGCTTAGGGCCACATTTAAACAAAAAATTAAGCAGGCTCATATAACTTACATTCAAATACTGCAAAGCCAGCTTATTATTGAACCTAAATCTTTTTGGTCATTCATGCACACATCTAGAATTCCTAATAAAATGTTCTACCAAAATAACTCCTGTAATGACCCCGTATCAATAGTCAATGCTTTTGCTGACTTTTTTCAGAGTGTCTACTCTCCACCGGGTGATCGTGTTATAAGTGATGAGACAACAATTGTAACAATGATATTCTTATTAATATAACATGCGGGTCAATAAGTGAAAAAGAGATATTAGATGCTGCAAAGAAACTCAAATACAAATTTACATTAGGGCCAGATCAACTTCCATCGTTTTTCATTAAAAACTGTGTAAACCTCTTCTCAACTCCTTTGTTGACAATTTTTAATTCAATTCTACGTTCGTCGGTTTTCCTGATAAGTGGAAGATTGCCAAAGTCTGCCCAATTTTCAAGTCGCAAGACAGAACCTTAGTAAATAATTACAGGGCGATCACTATACTGAATAATTTTGCAAAGCTCTTTGAAATAATATTGTATTCCAGAATTTACTTGGCAACTAAAGACCATCTATCAGTGCACCAACATGGCTTTAAGAAGCAGAGATCCACTATTACGAATTTGACCACGTTCGGTCAATATCTATGCGAGACGGTAGACAATAGGGGCCAAATGGATGTCATATGTACTGATTTCACAAAAGCATTTGACAAAATTGACCATCAACTACTTGTACAAAAAATTGAATAAATGGGATTCAACAGAACTTATGTGGATCTTCTCAAGTCTTATCTAGACTTGAGAACTCAATATGTATTCTATAATGGATTTAGTTCTTATAAATATATGCCAAGTAGTGGTGTACCTCAGGGTTCTAATTTGGGCCCCCTATTGTTTGCCTTATACGTTAACGATCTTTGCAGCACATTATCATGCAAGAAGCTTATGTTTGCTCATGATCTGAAGCATGTGTTTCTAGCTGGCAGGATTGTGAAAACCTCCAACAACAACTAGTTTTTTTACAAACATGGTGTGTTAATAACAATTTGTATTTGAACAATTCTAAATGCCGCATTTTGACCTTCACCCATACAAAATAGATGATTCTGTATTGGAAAGGTGTGAAGCTTTCAAGGATTTGGGCGTCTATTTCGATTGTCAGCTCATTTTTAACTACCACATCAGTGAAAATTAATGCGTATCGCAAATATGGTTTTATTATCAGAAATTGTAGAAATTTCAATAACACAACGCTTATTAAGTTATTTTCAGTGCTTGTTATAAGTAAATTAGAATACGGTACAATTATTTGGAGTCCTATCTATAAACTGTACAAAAATAATGCTGAAAAAGTACAGAAGAAATTTCTAAAATATCTATGCTATAGGAGTGATGGTGTCTATCCTCCAAGAGGATGTGACTACTCACAATTACTGAATAGATTTGGCATCCCTTTGGAAAAGCGCAGAGAGCAGGCGTCCATCATATTTTCATACAAATTACTGCATGGTAACATCGACTGTCCTGTTTTGCTATCGCAAATTAATTTCCTAGTACCTAGATTGACATCTAAATATAAAGTTTCCTTTTACTGCAAGAGGGCGCAGATAAATCTTCTATCTAAAGCACCAATAAACTTTATGAGCAATAATGCGAATATGATTGTGAGTTTTTGTGATATCTTCTGTTGTGGATTTTAGGAATTACGAAGTGCTATACGTTCACATCTTTGACTTTTTTTACGCCTTTCTCTAGGGGTTTTCATTTGTTATATATATATATATATATATATGTGTATATATGTGTATACTCGTATATATGTGTATGTGTATGTATGTGCATGGATATTTATGTACCTCAAATATCTTTCTTCAACGAAAACGTTTTTAAAAAAGATTTATTTTTGAGAAAAACCAAATACAACGATGTTAATTGAATGAGTTCTGAATCGAGACTGACTGCAAAGTGCATTATACAAACCAAAGTAAAGAACAAATGAAATACAATACTGAAACTGATAAGAAAGGAACGTGGAGACAAAAGTCCTTGTTCAGCATATTCTTCTTTATAGACTGGTACATAACTCCTCCACCCCTAGAATGAGGCTTCCCCTGGAAGGTGAATTTCTTTCTTCTTATATCTTGAACTGGAATCTTCTCTTCTAGTGCGTTTTGTGGGACTTGGACCTTCTTCTTTCATCTCGGCTAATTCAATGTCGATTTCTAACTTGGATGCTTTCTTGTTTCTCCATCTTCTATATAAAATTATGCAGCAGATGCTTGAAAATACGAGATATAGTAATATGGTCCAAATACTGGGTTTTCCAAAATTTCTTTTCTTCTAAAATTGGTAACATTCGATCAACTTGTAATTCCGGTAAATTTAACGTTTTCAGAGTAATTTGTGTCTCTGGGATATTTTGTTTCATAAAATGGAAATCCATTTTGTCAGCTACGAGGGGCTTTCCATAGGTTTTGTCTTGAAAGATAATTTCATTGTCTTGGAATGATATTTGGCATTCACTGGCTTTGACTAAGAAAATGCCAAGTAATGACTTTGTATCGATTTGCTCCTTGCATTTAATTTTCAATTTTTCTTCGGTGAGAAATACAGCTAAATACTGGTTAATTTTGGAAATAAATTCAATGTGATTTTCTTCAATCTGAGGCTTCGTGTATCTACATGGCTCTGTATGATCTTCTGTAATTATTGACTTCTCGCATTGGACATTGATAGATTCTACCTTGGGTACAAATTTCGTGCAGGGGTTTGATCTCATTTCTATCAGGTTTTAGCAAATATTTATAATTTGGGATAATAGTGACGAATTCTGATTTGTGCATCAGAGTCGGTATAGGTGACATATAATAAAGATCAAAATGTTCAGGATAATCTATCGGAATAGATAGAAAATAACTTATTTGATTCTCATCGATTTTACAACTGATAGAAATAATAAACTCATAATCTAGTATATTTTCATACTTTACTTCAAATGGTAATTCATTTTTATAAAATGTGGATATCTTACGGAGTTCTTGAAATAATTGTCTAGTTCTTATTATACTGGGATGCATGGTTTTCAATTTGCAAAAAGTTATCGAATTTTCGATATCTTGTAAAATATTCAATATGGCATTATAGAGGATAATTAATTGATTGATAATGTCCTTCGCTGAAAGAATATCCTGGTTTGTTGTCTGGTTCAATAAAATATGTTTCAATTGTAAAATGTTATTTCTTAATATCATCTTATTGTGCTGTATATCTTGAATAGTCCCGTTAAATTTTGCGACAAGTTCATTGTTTACTGAATATTGCATTCTCAGCTGATTTTGAATATGGTGCTGATTTTCTTGTAAATGAGATAAAATTTTATCAATACGTTCTCCATCGTCGGAGTCTAAATTTGATGTTATTGTTTTTACTACATAGCCTATGCCATTAAAAAGTCCTCTCTTATTGCGAGTCTTTTGAGAATGAGATTTAATGTATTCGATTTTCTCTTGAATCAATCTCCTTATATAAGATACTATCTTACTATAATTTTCTAGCTCGTTATTAATCTTAGAATGGTTTCTGTAACTATAGTTAAGATTACTGTATTGAATATTCAAGTCTTCATATTCCTTATATAAAGGTGATAGATCATAATAGTGCACAAAGGTATGTTTTGTCTTTTGTAGCCTAGCTGTGCCTAAATTTACTGGCAAAATTCCTAAATTGTTCGTTATGTTTCTTATTTCTGCTCCGCATCCGAAATAGATGAGGTATCTGAAATATTAGTAAATTTAAATTGATAAGTTTTCTTCCTGGGCCTTTTAATATTGGATAAATGGATAGTTTTGGAAGTATTGGCATGTGTGGGATCTATCTCCGCTCTTTTTAATTTCTTATCTATACTAACTAATTTTTATTGCTTATACTTATCTTTAGTTTTCTGTTGCTTCTGTTTATTCTTAACATATGCCTTGTTAGGAATATCAGGCAAAACTTCACGTTTCTCATTGGTTTTATTTATAACTTTTTCTTTATTCTGTAATATCTTTTCATTTGAATTCCTATATACTAATTTCATTTTTTCCTTATGATTCTGTAAATAATTATTTAATAATTGCTTATCTATGTTTATATTAAAAAATGATTCTGTATTGAAATGACCAGTAATCACTTCATACGGTTTAAGATTGGTTACAGAATGTATTGTGTTATTATAAGCTAATATAGCGTAATTTACCTTAGTTTCTATAGGTTCGTCCTTGTACTCTACCTGATTATTTAATAATCTTAAATGTTCTATGAGCGTTGAGTGGAAACGTTCTACGGTTCCGTTAGATTCTGGGTGCTGTGAACTAATAAAATGTATTTTGACTTTATGCAATTCTAAAAGTTCTTTGACTACTGAATTTTTTAATTCTGTGCCATTGTCGAAAATCATTTGATCTGGTATATAGTGTATATGTGTAAAATATCTTATAAAATTATTTGTTACCTCTACTCCATTGGCAGAGTTCAACATGTAAGCCTGACCGTACTTTGAAAATGAATCGGTCATAGTCAAAAATTTTGCGTTTTCTAAAGAAATAGTGTCTACGTATAAAATTTGGAATGGTTTTGTAGGCGTTGGCGTAATCTTATATACAAGTTTTAACGGATGTCTGTCGTATTTTGTTAACTGACAGATTTCACACTCATTAATATAAGTCTGTATCGAGTTTCTTAAATTCGGCCAATAATATATTTGTTTTATTATTCTTTTATCAGTTTCATCGATTCCTCGATGATTGGTTTTACCTTCGTGATAATTCTTGATTATATCCTTAATCTCATTTTGATCTGTAACGTCTATCAATTTCTTTGTGCATTTTACTAGATTCATTTAGGAATTTTTGAAATATGTTTGAAGAAATACGCTAAACTTTTCATAGACTGGGTCTTCAAAATATAAACAATATTTTACCTTTGGTGCAATAAATTCTTTTACAAATTTAATTGTATCAGCTTCAAAATTGTTCTTCGATAATTGAATGGATATTCGCTGTTTATTCACATGTAATCTACTAATTACTGGATCAGCTGGTTCGAGGTTTACTTCGGAAATAATAATTTGATTTTTTGCACAATTTACTGCTGTATCAGTAATTGGAATATTTATCGTGGGATTTTCTATATTAGAATGAACGGTGTGTCCTGATGAATCATTTTCATTTTCATCAATTTTATCTAAATCGATCGAATAGTTATCGGTCTGATTGGGAATATTGGAAATATTCGATGGACCCGCTTGATTTTCAAGATTTCTATTAAATTCTTCCATGTATTGTGCCAGTGGAGTCGGTGCTCCTGTTTCATTAACATTTACTTCTATTCTAGATAAAAAGTCCACATTTGTGTTTGATTTGCCTTTCCTGAAAACAATGTCAAAAACATGTTCTTCTAACCTTAAGCGCCATCTTAGTAATTTTGAACTAGCATCTCTAACTGAAAATAACCATTGGTGGCTTTTGTGATCTGTTACAATAGTAAACTTACGTCCGAAAATATAAGGTCTGAAATATTTTACTGCATATACGATACTTAGAAGTTCTTTTTCTGTCGTGCTATACATTGTTTCTGAAGCACTTAATGTTCGTGAGGCGTACGCTATTGGTAAATCTGAGCCTAATTTACCTTGGGATAATATTGCGCCGATTGCATAATTACTTGCATCCGTAGTTATCAAGAATGGTTTGGAAAAATCTGGATATTGGAGTATCGGATCGTTTGTCAATAAAGTCTTGCATAATTCTAAACATTTAATATAATCTGCGTCATTGGGATTAATAATTGCATCTTTTTTCAATCTGATTGTCAATAGCTTAGGCCCGTATCGTCAGTCGTTCCTACAAGTGTAGGGCGCATTCATGGCCTCCTTGATTGTCATACTCCTTTCTCTCGTTCAAAAATTTATAGATTACACTTGTCTCGTGTCAGCGTCAGCGCTCTCCTATTGTGAAGATATGTTTTGTGTTTGAATTGTAGGAAATTTCAGGCTGATAAAACATGATATAACTCAAAAGCAAGCCCAATTTGATGCAAATAGATGTTGGTGACATAACCTCAAAATAGAGTTCTGACACGGAGAAGTAGAAAATTATGACAATCAAGGAGGCCATAAAGGCGCCCTACAATTGTGGGGACGACTGACGATACGGGCCTTAGTGATTTTCGCAAAATCTTTTATAAACTTACGGTAATAACCTAAAAGTCCAAGAAAACCTTTAATTTACTTCCTAGTTTTTGGTATTTTAAATTCTGTGATTGCCTTTATCTTATCGGGGTTTGGTTCACACCATCCGCCGTTACAATATGTCCTAAATACGATACTTCTTTTCTAAGAAATTCCGATTTGTCTAACTGTATTTTAAAATTTGACTGATGTACCCTTTCAAAAACTTCTCTAAGTCGAGAAATGTGTTCCTGTAAACTAGTACTGAATATTATAATGTCATCTAAATATACTAAGCATTTTTCATTTTGAATACCTCTCAGTATGTTATCCATTACGCGCTGGAAAGTCGCTGGCGCGTTTTTTAGTCGAAATGGCATTCTTGTAAACTCGTAGTGTCCATTTTCTGTATTGAATGCAGTTTTTTGAATATCCTCTTCTGCCATTTCTATTTGGTGAAAACTTGAAGCTAAGTCTAATGTTGAAAAATATTGGCATCGCCCTAATTTATCTAACAAATCTGTTATGTTTGGAAGAGTATAACGATCTCCCAATGTTTTTTCATTCAATTTTCTATAGTCTATGACTATGCTCCATTTTTGATTTCCCGATGCTTCTAATTTTTTTGGAACAATCCATATAGGTGAGAACCACGCTGAATGGCTCTCTCTAATAATTTTTTGATCAAGCATTGATTGTATTTGTCTTTGTACCTCTTTTCGGTGGATTTCAGGATATCTGTATGATTTAGTGTAAATGGGTATTTCATCGCTTGTATGTATATGATGCTTCATTTTGCTCGTAAAAGTTAAGTAATTACCATCTATGTGAAATATGTCTGAATACTCTCTTACTAACTTAGTGATTGCCTCTTTTTCTTCAGAGTTCATATGCTCTGTCCTAATTTTGGAAATATCAAATTTATATTTTTGAAAGTTCAAAGAATTAATATTCGGTGGATCAGAATTTTCTGAAAATTCGTAATTTTCAAAATTTTCTACATCTATTGGTCTAGATATGTCAAGAGAAATCTGTTCTTCAGATAAATTTAATACTATGCAAATCGCTTCGTGATTTTTCACTGTAGTAAGACATTCAGGGATTTCTAAACATGATAATTTTCTGTATGGATTATTAGCATTACCATTGTTTAAATTTTTTATATTAACTTTAATTATCTGTTCTGTTCTAGGTGGAACAGTGATAACATTAGAAGAATTTTTTGTAATCTCGTGATATTGCATGGGTATCCTTGTTGTGGGTGTGACTAAAAGATCATTGCTCAAATCAATGTTGGCATTCAATATCTCTTTCAGGTTATCGAGTCCTAAAAGGCATTGGAAATGTTCGTGAAACTTGAATAAATGAAATTTCATGAGAACATTTGGATTCTTAAAAATATTTGGACAAGGTATTGTCATACTATATTGTTTGATAGATGAACCATGTGCTGAAGTGATTTGAAATGAGTCTTTTTGAATATGTCTTGAAAATAATTTTTTCGCAATTCCAGGGTGTATGAAAGATTTTGTACTTCCAGTGTCAGCAATACTTTGAGATTATACTCCGGAAATACAATGTATGGTAGTTTGCTACATTTGTCGGTTAAACTCATAATTTCAATTGACTTTGGTGGTCCGTTGAGACTTGTGGTTGTCTCTGTACCGAGGCTTCTTGCCCTAAAAAATCGTCAGAATTATTCTGAGAATAAGCGCATTCATAATTGTGAAAATCCGTTCTATTCTATGGCGAACTAATTGCATATTATTTCGATTGACATTTTTATGTTTATCTACCTTATGATCAAGCTGAAAGTCGTTAGTTAATATATTCAGAGCTTCATTCAAGTCTGTAGGATTTTTCGTCCTCATGAGCGATCCTAGAGGTTCCTTTAAACCTTTTAGAAATACTCTTAATGCTACGCTTTTGCAAAAATTACATATTATCTGAGCTTCTTCACTCACACAATGTGTAGTTAAAAATGATATTTGTAAATTCAATAAACTCTGAACTTTGTTATAAAATTCAAAGGGGGTTTCATTGTTCTGTTTCAATTCACACATTTCTATATTTAGAGTAAATACGTCACGCTTGTCTTGATATGTATTTAAAAGTGCAGTTTTCAAGTCTGTCCAATTTTTTATAATATTGCTACTAATATTTAAAGCTGCATTACCTTTGATTTTCGCTAAAATACTACTCATAAGATATTCGTTCTGGAAGTCATTTTCATTCTCTAATCTATAAAATTTATTCACTAACTTTTCACAAATATCTATGAATCTTGGTAATAATTCTTGTTGACCATAAAATTTGGCTTTCATGTTAAGATACTCTGGGCGTAATGACATGCTTGATTGATTTACTTAACTTGTTGTTCATATTGACTGTACTATTTAGTATACTAGGTCTTAATTGCAAATTCCTTAAACTATGTTGGATATGTTCCGTATCCGACTGTGAGTCCGTATCAGTGTCACTCAATGTACTCGTATCATCAACAGCTCTTGATTGTTTTCACCCCTGTAAGACATTCGTACTTACAGTAGTAATCCAATCCATCCCATGTGTCCGTATGCTGGGTTGCCTGTCCTGGAGCAGATGTTCCTTCTGTCCTCTGGGCTGCTGTCTTCTTGGTTTCTCGATTTGGGTAGGGTTCTACCCCAAATCTGGTTCTGGTGATCACGGTAACGATATCGATATTCCGTCGGATCGTTCGCGACCAATCGCGGTTGGTTTCGTTATAGCCAGCAAACCGTTGAAACGAACCGAAAATGCCCTTTTTAGTCTGGCTATCCTACTGCTTGCTGCGCCACTCAAATATCTTTCTTCGACGAAAACGTTTTTAAAAAAGATTGATTTTTGAGAAAAACCAAATACAACGATGTTAATTGAATAAGTTCTGAATCGAGACTGACTGCAAAGTGAATTATACAAACCAAAGTAAAGAACAAATGAAATACAATACTGAAACTGATAAGAAAGGAACGTGGAGGCAAAAGTCCTTGTTCAGCATCTTCTTCTCTATAGACTGGTACATAACTTGTATATACGAGTATATACTGGTTTCCTAATATCTATTGACCATATTTATAGTTTCTTTTTTCTCTACTTGAAGCGCCTTACTCTTTTCTGTGTGTGTGTTTTTTTTTGTTTCACTTTATGACACACAGAAAGAAAGTAACTTTACTTGAGCGGACGATGAAGACATTGCTAAACCTAGTAAGGGCAATAATGGACAGAAAATGTTACTAACGATGCAGAAATAAGATGTTTTTTGAAGGGCTTTCACAGGCTGAGACCATCTCAACTGAAATATAGATACTGTGGTTGTTCTCAACCAACCAAGGGGGTTGCTGGTAAGCTCTGTAGATATTCGGATGAGGAACTCGGAAACACTGTAAGCTCTAACCTCAGGTCAGAGTGTGCAAATTGAAACAGACAACATCCGGATTGGGTTAAATAATATTGAAATTAGGATTTCTCAGTTTTTGAACGTCTCGCAGTCACTCATGTGGCAACCACTTTTAGTATTACCGTATTTTACGCCCAAATATATCTGCAGTCAAAGTATTTATTTGTCACTGTACAGTAACTTTATCATGGTGCCTCTGCTCCCAGAGGGATGAAGTCGGTTTTAGCAGAGAGTGTCACAATTGACAGCCTACAGTACATGAAATGCATCTAACTTTCCGCCTGCTAAATTATAGTAGTCTCAGGCTCGCGGCCGGCTGGAGTACGTTTTCTGAGATACGTCACAAATCTCTTATGCCAAACAACGGCTTTACTCAAGCAGCATTTGAGTTAAACCAAGTCTTCACACCTTAAACATAACTGTTTTATTACGTTATTTGCTTATTACGATGTATTGGATGGTAATTTTTGAACCAGGTACGTAATATTACCTGTTACTAAAAGCCCTAACTTGAGTTGTTACAATGGAAATGTATATTCAGTTGACACACACATTGCGTACAATTTGTCTAGTTGTGTACAACCTATCGTTTACCATTGCAGAGGGTTAGTAGTATGTTGTTGCAACTAGCTTTGAACATCTAAACATCTCGATATTATTTGCTTCGACGAGGACGGAACATAATTACATGATCAAACGAACTTACCCTATGTATCACCCAATTGTTGCAACAACTTGGCTTTGAAGAAAATGAATGTTTATAGGCGGCCAGAGGGGAGGAAGAGGGGTTTGGTACAACTACGAGGGTTCTACGATATGTATTCTAAATACTTACTTCGACGAGGACTTCACATAATTAAGATCGAACATCACTTACAGGCAAGTTCTTTTGATCCTGTAATTATAAATACAATGCCTACAGTTTGGTAAGAAAGCATTTAATGAATCCTGTTTTGTGGATACTTACAATGAGATATTTGAATGTATTTTCTGCCTAAGAATATTGCTACTATTTTCTGAATCTGAAACCCTGTATGTAAACTTACGAAAATATCTCCACCATTCCAAAATACATCGTGTGTTCAAAATGTATGTAAGCCACAGCTAGAAAATGCTGTCCGTTGTGAGATACAGATGACACACTTATAGGATCGCCTCTGTAGATTAATTGATATACATTGAAAAGTTGATCGCTCATTTTCCAAACAACTGTACGTGATTCATTGGAAGCTTCTCTATCTGGACTTCCAATAGTTATCAGATAGCTGCAGTGGTCTATATTCAAAAATGATGCCTAGAATTGAAAATGCATCTGTCACTAGTGCATCAGTAATGACGGTGCTTAATATTTCTAAGTATTTCGCAGTCTTTCAAACAGTGTTTTTTTATGTAATGTTGAATATTTTTATCCGCTTACTGTATTTTCTTGAGGTCATCAACACAGTTGTGCGAATAGAAACGTCTCCTGTGAGGCCATGTTTTCAAAAGTGTTTTTTAAAAATTTTTCCCCACCCAACCTCAGGGTTCAACGAAAAGAGACCAACCGAATTCAATGCAAATCTAGAAGGATAGTGTGTGAGTATACAAGCGTGCTAGAATAACACTTATATACCTCTCATCCATTCAGGAACTGTTCTACGGGGTCCTCTACTGGCTGAATAAAATCGGTTTCTCCTAAATAACTTTTGATTTTTGAATTTAGAAGACGGTGTGCATGGAAAACAGTTGGCTTCATTAAGAGCACCAGGGGCGGACCAGTCCTGAAGCGTTAATAGTGAATGTGGTACATAATGGCTCAACAATGACATTTTTCAAGAGCCTGATCTTTAATCTAAAATAATGTACTCTGGTATGATATTGACAATATAGGGCTGTCTCAAGCTATGTAGGGGTACCTGAGCATACAGGAAGCTGCAGCTGAAGGGGTCCTAAGTCAGAGCGAAAGCCAGGGCTCTATTTTAGAGAATTGAAGAGCGGAGGCTGGGAGTACTCATAAATTTATATTTTTGAGCATTTGGGGGTCTCCAGGCTACAGTAGTATGGTATCCTGAGTACCAGTCCTATAAACATGATTTAGATCGTATCCAGCATAATTTTTTACGTCTTGCGGCACTAATGATGAACTTAAACATGACTGAATATTATATGACATGTTAGAAAATTTACATTTACCTACATTGGAGCATAAGCGATTGGTATTTGATAGTTATTCCGGTTTCAAGATTGTATTGGGGCTCATCGATTGCGAAGCTTTGTTAGCATTGATATTGAAATTTTAATGTACCCTGCAGAACAATGCGTAATAGTAATCTGTTTGCGAAGTTCCATTCGACAAATTATGGTCAGCACTCTCCACTCGATATCATTGTCACACATGAATTAAATATCACAGAACGTCAATCTGCCATTCCCAACAATGTATTTCTGGGAGTCCCAATCGGTTATTTACAGGGGAACAACTCAGTTCAGCTCGCAGCCAGGCAACATTACATTTGTTCTAACCTTGAGTGTTGGTATCGTACCAGAACCATCCGTTTATCATTTAGTACGCTTTTATACGCATGCGCCGACTGGGCATGATTCCAGTATTGTTTTTGGGCTGGAAGGTGGTTGGACCGATTTTAGAATCGTTTTCGTAACAAGGAACAGATATGCTCTTCACTATTCATCGCAATTAAAGCTGGAGAATATCAATAAATTACCTTTAAATAGTAAATACATAGGCTATCAGAGCACGCTTGCAGTTTGGTTGGAGGTAAGAGGCAATCACCTGATAATAGTTGTACTGCTCAGGTCAGTTCCTTTGATTCCCCGTTTAATGCAGGTACCGAGTTCACTGTAAGAAAACCGTTCGAGAACGATCCCAACATTAGTTGGAACGAAATGCAGAGCTGTCCCGTTACGATTCATAATATGTTGGAACAGCTTTTCCTCAATGCGCATGCAGGTCACCGTTATAGAACGGTTTTTTGACAGAATAAAACTATTATATGATACATTTGTATGGAAGACTATATTTGACAGTCCCTGATAGCTGATAGTCAGACATTCCTTGTTGGAAATAACCATATATAAACTTAATATTTTGCTGACAAACTACTATAAGATCACTTGTTTTAATCTCAGCAACATTTATGAGATAGAGTGTCAGGGGCGTAGCATAGAGATCAACCCTCATGATATCTATAGAATTTGCATCCGTTAACTATGATAACAAGTTCATGGTCTTCGCGATTACGGAGTATTTCCATTATCCAAGAATTTATCGGTACGATCATTCTAAAGACAAATTCACTAGCATCGAGGCATACCTACTCACCATATATACCTTTTCATCTTCTATGTTCTGCCGCGGATAAAATTGTCCATAAATCTGCGAACATAGTATATGGGTTGCATAACTATAATCAATGAAAAGCAGACAGCTTTCTTGTGTTTCTTCCAAAACAAATGAATTTAAGAAGCTGGTTCCTCTAGTAAATAATGGCGTGCTGTGAAACTGTGTTGCGTTTTCAAAATGGAGTAACTGACCGTTGTGTGTGTAATCTGAAAACAAACATAGGTGCACGTCTGGTGTGTCAATTTTACATGGCATTGGATGTTGGGGGTTAGTGCATAAAAATTACAGGCGGTGCGTGGATATTTTGTACGTACTATACATAGTGCATGCAACGTTGTGTATAACAGTGCACAGTCCAATATGAGTCTGAAGCTTAGTTCAAACTGGTAGAATGTTCCAATCATTTTGGATTTTTATTTGGAATTTTTATATAAGACTAGCTGTTACCTGCGACTTCGTTCGTGTTAAATTGTTACTAACATTATATGAATATTGCTACAACTGTATTGCATAGTATATTAACAGTGTACCATGCTTGGGTGGTTATTTTATTAATGGATCCAACCGGAGATAATACCACGGTTCGGAAAACTAACAAATTAATAATATTAA
>CAVLJG010000005.1:89327650-89395150 GCA_963669975.1 Acanthoscelides obtectus | reverse complement strand
CAGATCTGGCCTAAATAGTACCTAATCAGTTATTCGAAGATGCCGTGTGTGATGTCAGACGCATGCAGTGAGCGTTGAACTTTATACTTACATTTCAAAGACTCTCCAATTTTCTCAGATCTGTTCAAAAGATTCCAGTAGTAATCATTTATGTAGTTAAGTGAAGCAAGTTCTGTGATATTTTGGACCAGCTGTGAGATATTCACACCTTTGTACAGTTTATCGAAGTTTACATTCTTGGTGCTGATCACGTGTGTGAAGTTTACTTCTGATTCAAATACGTTATCACCGGTTTTTATTGCCTAAAAGAACAAATCTATAGCGAACTCTAAGATTTGTTGGAGCTGTTTACATAGCATTCTACATTTGTACATACAAATATAGACTGTTCATCAAATAACACCTGAATCGTTAGTAATACGCAATCTTGTCGAATGTCGTTTCAAAATATTATAGAAAATTGAAAGACGTAGATATTAAGCTGATAAGTAGAGGATACTACACTTTGAAACATGAACCTGACTCAGCGATTACTTCCATATAGAAAGCTCAAACGTCGTTAATATTATGAAATAAACATGCCTTATATGAGTTTAGATATATGCAGATTAGTATACAGAAATGTTTCGAAAATAATTGGTTCTGGATCGCCCCACGCATTCGTAAACGACATAGAACTTAAGTCAGCTTATAGTGGAGTGACCCTAGATTTAAACCTCAGATCCTAGTTCCAAGGGATTAATTTTGCAATTTTTAGTGGAATGCGTTTATTAATAAGTTTATACATTTTTACATTTTTATGTTTATGTCAGCTCATTTGACTTATCTATTTTGCGACCTCGTTACTGAGATACAAAGATTTCAAGTTAATTTCTTTTAATACTAATATTATCAATTTTTATTAAATTTCTTGAGCGATTTAGATAAAAGTCTGTGAATCGACGGTAGGTAACATTTCTAGAGTCGAAAGTACATCCAAGAATATCAAAAAAATCTTACAACAACAAATCATGCAATCATAATCCCTAAATTTTTTCGGCTACCACAGGGATGAGACGTAATAAGAACGAAACATGAATCAGACTGTGATGAAATTGGATTATTCTCGTAATACCATACCAAAGTTTTCCAATTTCAGCGTTCTTATACGGCTTTTCACCAAAAGGAGCAGCCACACAAAAATTTCTCGAATAAATGTCACTTGTAAAACTAAATACCCTTTTTAAAAAGGAAAAAGCTGTTTTAAAAGAGCCAGTGGTGCAGAAAATAATTTATTTCTTTTTGCCTTGCATTTCATTAAGTGGAACGCCCTGTAAGTTACCCTCAATTTATAATTATTTATCAGTAAAAGAGCAATACATGATATAAATATAAGGAAACGGTAATGTTATGCAACCACTTTAGCTTTTTTCCAGAAATTTTTCATGATTTAATGCTACTTACTGATGTTATACTACAATATGAGTCCTGCTTTAAAGGAATACGGCATTTCGCATGCAAATGCAATTTGGCTCTCCAAACTAATTGGAAATTATGACGAAAATGTAGAAATACCCAATATACAGTATTCTACATTTTAAGTATTTTAAGCATAGTTACGTTTAAGTGCTCTCATCGCAACCCTACGTCAGTTTTAGATACATGATACATAATGCATAAATGGTACATCAAACAACTAAATATCAAGTCCAGTCCTGCCTACTGAGTTTTTGTGGATTTCAACTTAATTGTACTGATCTGAAAGATACAACTTAGTGGTGTTGCATATTAAATGTCGTTTCCCTTTTTAAGCAGAACCCGTTGTACAATATGAGTTGGTGGAATTAAATCATTAAAAAACGACCGATAAAAGTAAGTAGGACACAAAACATTAATTTCGCCTTTTATTTACATCATTTATCGCTCTTCTTTCTACGGAATAATGATAAACTCAAAGTATAACTTCAGGGCATTCCACTCAATAAAATGAAAAGAAATAAATAAAAAAATAAGTCCTGCCCTGTAATTTTTTATTCCAAAAAGAAATCTTAAGCTCAATTTTAAGCATCGTTTTGTAAAATGTTGATGAAATTAAGTTAGTAGCGCTTAAAATTTTTGTGCTCTGTGTCACATAAACTGATAAAAATAAGACATAAAAAGAAAAATTTATCCAACAAACCAAAGAGGCGCAGTCAATCTATTCTGCTAATTAATTTAGGCAGCAGCGGTGGCCGCAGTAGTAGACTCTTCGGTCTCCTGATCAGTCGCCGTGCGCTTTGCGGGTTCGAGTCCCGTCCCAGGAGAAATTTTTCTCTTGGCTATGGATGTTGTGATTGTCCGTAGGTGGTAGACGGTCTCTGACTGTCGAACGTGGAGATACCACCCGGCGGATCTCGTAGGCGGAGCCAGAATGTGTGCATGTTGCATGCACACGTGTTCCCTCGCCAGAGTCCGTGTGGCGTTCCCCCTTTCCCCTGTATCCCCCTATAGCCCCACGGTACCCAATGGGTGTTTAGGCCTTAGGCCTTCGTGGTAGTTGGAGTATAAAAAAAATTAACAACATTAATTGGCTTGCTTTGTACATAGACAAAATATTTCATTGTCTGGCTTAAAACGTGCTGCTTTTTGATAGAATACAAAAAAGTTGAAAAAATCGAGTCCGGCGATCTAGTTTTACAATACCCTTAGGTAGCTCTGTTATCGTGCCAAACTGTGACAAAATCTGTTTAATAGTGTTTAAGATAAATATGTGATATTGAAGCTTTGGTGTGTTTAGATAAATTCCTACATATCCGTAAAAACTGAATTGGGAACTTTTTTATTTTCAGATATTAAAAAGATATTGGTCCTTACTACCTACCATTTCACTATGTTCATTTAAGTACGTTTATTTTATCGATTTCAAAATTATAACTTAAACAGTCTGTGAGTTGATGAGTGGACCAATGTTTATATGATCTTTTTGTATTATTTATTGATCTAATTAATGAGGAATGGTGCCACTGTTTTCTGAATCGCTGTTTCTTCCTATTTTTTTTTTAATTTATTAATTGTTAAAAATTGATGGGTAAACATTTTTACTTAAGCTTTTATCAACGCGTTTGATTAGGTTTCACGAAAATCCATTCGAGGTTTTTGATCTTACGGCACTCCTCTATTAGAGCAGTACGGACAAGAAGTTTGCAGATTCGAGTTCAAATGTTCACATGAACGTAAACATAAAAACAGTATGCGGATGTTAAATATTCTATGACACAGCAATGGATCCTGGAATTCCTATTTGAATGGTTGAAGTACTTCTTAATAAACAAATCAATAGAACAATTGCAATAGGAGTTTTCTTACCTGATTCTTCACAAGGTCCATAATATCCGTATCGTTAATCAGTCCTTTCACTTTCAAAGGTTTAAATCTAATTCCTTCAGGATTTTGTGGATGGAACACCTTCTTACCGACTATGTTTTGGTTTGTGGTAATAGTCATGATTGATTCCTTGTTGAATTTACCACCATTAAGTTTTCCAGCAACACTAAAACATTGTTCAAGTTCGAATCTCATAGTGACCACTAACAAACACTGCACGCCATTCAAGGATCATACCACTTATAGTTTGGGACCTCATTACCATAGAATCATCTTATGTTAATTAATGCAAATTGGCCAGGTTAATAATATTAAAAGTCGTCTTTATTTATCTACATTTACATTGTAGTATAGCCAAATGTCAGACTTATATGGCGAAGTTTAGCTTGCTTCTAAGTTGGAGTATAAAAAAACTTAACCATATAGCCTCTACCAGATGTTCACAAACAGATTCGGTTTGTTACATCGAAAGTAAAAAAGAAATCTGGATAACACAAGGGATGAAAAAAGAAATGCTTGGTTACGTAAATTATTTGTTTGGGGGGTTAAGTAATATTGTTTTAGCTTTTTGTCGAAAGACATTTAACGAAAATATTATTTCCTCTCAGAATTCTACACTGAACATCAAAAATAAATGAACTTTTTTCCCTCAAGTAAGAGGGTTTTTACGTGAGTAGTAATTTGTGAACAAAACCTGAATAGTGATACCAAGACATTACTTTTTAACAAGCTTAGAACTGGATATTTCGATGATACCTGATCAGCCAAAGATGAAACGTATACAATTGTTTTGAATAACTTGAATAACGTTGTTGGTGAAATTGTTTAAACATTATGTGTCGTATACGATGTTACAATAATTTAGTATAAATATGACCAATGCTTTACATAGTTTTTTATCCAAATTAAAATTTAGTAAATAAGTGTTTGCTATAAGAATACGTAGCCAATGATAGGTATTCTGTGAAAGACTTTTAACAACCAGAAGATTGGACTTTTGAAAAGTATGTTCAGATATTGGACCAAAAGGATAGAATTTTGATAACGGACCATCTCAATTGAGTAGTTAGTAGTGAAGATTGATTGTGCAAAGGTGTGTTCGGCTACCACTATGGAAAATAAAAAAAACATTGATTGGCTAGGTAGCCGCGAGTTTTATAGACCCTGCATCCTCAAAAATTGGTAGCTGCTATTTTTGTATAAACATGGGCATTCCACCTGCTTAATTTAATTTAACATCAAAAAAGAACCACTGTACGGACTGCCGAATTTGCATCCAAGAACATACCAGATGTTTCAAATTCCTCTCTCACCAATGGGATCTCAGAAAAAAAAATCAAATCATTTGCGATGTCTTATTGATGAGTTCAATTGTTACTTCGCCAAGCCATTTGATGACGCAGATAGATGCCCTGCCAGAATCACTTCAAGAGGAAGCCTTGGACATTAAAAATAGTTCTGCTACCAAATACGATGTTGAAAAAATGGGTCAATCATTGTTTTGGATCAAAGATTTCTCAATTTACCCTAAAGAAAAAGCAGTTCAATTGTATTTACCGTTCTCAAGTACATTTTTGTGCGAAATGGGACTTTCTCCTATAGTCGCAATAAAAACGAAGTACAGAAATAAACTTGATATTGGTAGTGATTTGCTTTGTTCGATTTCTATGGTTAAGCCGAGAATAGTAAACCTCGTCAAATCCATGCAAGCTCATACGTCACATTCCAATAAGTTGGTACTACTTACCAAATACCTCTTGTATGGTTTTTGTATAACTTTAATCAGTAGTAAAAATATTGATTTTATTATGGTCGAAAGGGGGCACGTCCCAAATAAGTTACGGAACCCCTGTTTTAAACTGTTATTACTGAAAAAAAGTTCTTTCCTATGTAAGTCTTAAAATTATCAGATTGTCATTTGTTTTATACCATGTGCCAATTTTATGAATTGGAAATTGGTGTACACCACTTATTTTTGATTTTAATATTGTACATAACATACTACGGATTCAACTCAGCGATTGGAAAATAACATAATTTTTTTTTCTACTAATAACGAAAACATTGAAAATGATATAACTTTGGGATACTGGGAAAATATTTTTGAGCAAATAAAAGCTGTGCGCTGGGGTAATTTTAACCATAAATCTAATTTAAAGGAAAGTTTTCTATTAAATGATAAAATTAATTCTTATTTTTGGTCTTCTTGCAAATCGACATGTACAACTTTATCGACATATAGTCCAGTGAGGCGATTTTCTGCCGTAGAAGCTCGCAACCATGTCTTGAGCGTCCTGAGCGAAGAAAAGGACCTCTCTGTTGTCGTTACACTAACTGATAACGTAGCAGGGATACATAAGAACTTTTTGATTTTGAGATACATTTCGGTGTCGCAATTTTTAATAAAATTAGCATTCGACTGCGGAATATTCTGCACTTGCTGCCATTTTGCCATTCACACGCGATATTCATTCACAATTATTGAAGTTGGCCTATTATTCTCCAGGAGCGGTTGGTACTCGAATACGAGCTGCTGAACGGTTTCTAGATCTTCACTAATAATAATGTACTAACGGACATGCAGTGCTGCCAAGCCGAAAAACGCAGAATCAATAGTTTATACATATTTGCGTCTAGCTGTACAACCAGGCTTACGCAACCTTTTAATCCACGCCATCATCGATGCGCTCACAGATTGATCAGGGTTGGCAGGTATGGTGATTTTATACCAGTTTATATCCATTGCATTACACAAAAATTGCAGCTGTCATCGGGTCACTTACCCCAGTTCCTTCAAAAAAGTAGCATCTCCTATGTGTTTGAATCCAGATACCTTGGAAATTCCCTCGTTAGGCAATACTCTCTTTAAAAATCGATCTAAATTCACGCCCTGGATAGTAACGTTTCTCTCCGAATGCAGATTATCTATCTTGAGATTTTTGAAACGTTTCATGCCTACTATCTTGTTCTCTTTATCAAATCTCAGGATATCAGTGGCAAGGCTCAAACCATTGAGAAGGAATTCGCCCTTGACATCTGGAAATTCTTAGTATATTAGACCAAGATATCTAGAATTCCAGAGAAAACATGTATAGTAGACGAATTCTACAACATACACTTATTGTTGGAGATGAATGAAAAGGAGTTGAAAAAATAGCTTTTTGTCATGAATTCAGAAAACTAAGAAAAACTGCTTTGGCAGAAAATTGTAGAGCCTTAACATACCTCCAAAGTAAAACCTTATATGTTCAATTTACTGTAGTGGTTAACTTTTCAATCCAAAAATTCCCAAATTTTCCAATTTATTTTATAAAAAATTATATAACAAATCCTATATGGTTATGTGGTGATCAATATCCAGAAAGAATCTCATAAAAATGTTTAACATTTTCTGAAAATTTATGATTGCCACTTGTTTTTTTGTGGTTCATGGTAATTTCTTACGAGCTATCTAGCCACGTCGTCAATAGAGACAATTGGGCATATTAGGGTTCATCCAGCCTCTATAGCTTTTTTGTAAAGTACTTATCCTCATATTTTTTTAATATACGCGACAAGGTGATTTGTCCAACTTTGACATCTAACAAAAAAGCTACCCAGTAACATTTTTGGTATCTTTAGACGGAAGACCTTTCCATTTCCCCTAAAGAATATTATTATGTACTTTGTAAAGTCCGTCTGAACCTTTTTATAAAAGTCAAAGTAAGCCCGTTCATATCCTATGTTCGGTTTGAGGAATCAGCCAATAGAATTTGCGTTTGATTACGCATTCTGATAGAACGTGACTCTCGATCATAGAAATAAATGGAAACACTAAAGAAGAATTCGAGATCTGCAGATTAAGTGATGAGACTAGCAACGTAGCGTTCGATCTGGCAACACTGGAGGCGTCATGCTTGGAGAGGAAACAGTAGAATATAAGATCCGCCTTTAGTACAAGTTTGAACTAGCTCGAGTCATTTGGTTGCCCGTAGCGATTTTTTTTGTGAAGCAGTTTTTTCTATTTGTGCTTAAAAGTTAGTGGCACCAATTTCAAGCAACGGTGTGCTATCAGGTATTGCTTCAGACTTGGACGCAGTGTAACGAAAGCTCCTGCTAAACTTCAGGTTTTTCGACGGTTTAAGGCATGTTTAGAAGATAGAAAGTCGATTGAAGATGAACCACAAAGAGGAAGGCCTTCATCTCCAAGAACCGATGGAAATATCGACAAAATCCGGGATCTTGTGCGTTCAGATCGTCGGTTGGCAGTCAAAATGATCGAGGAAGAGTTAGATTTTACTCACACCACCATTCATCAAATCAATAACAACTGGGTATTTCATCACGATAATGCTCCTTGTCGCACAGCAATGTCAAAAGAGTTTTTGGCCTGCAAAAATATTTCTGAGGTTCCTTAGCCTTAATATTTACAGCTACAGTCGGAAACATTCAGACGCCTGTAACCGACCAACTGGAGGGTATTCAGTATCGGAGTTCCACCACTGCTGAGGAGTGGAAGAACCGTCTTCAGCGCTGTGTGGCTTCAGAAGGCAGTTATTTTGAGATGGTGACAATATGAAATTGTAATTATATTTGAATAAAAAAATTAAGCAAATCAGTCTGATCAGTTAATTTATGACCTTGTATACCTTAAGGAGCAAAACTATTATTGGCATTCCTTCGGAATGAAGTTTTAAGAAGTGTGATGTGTGAAAGTTTTAAGAAACTACATAATGACGAACCATTCTATTTAAAAAAGTGTTACAATATGGCTACCAGTTTTAAGTTAAAATAGTATTCATTCATCAATCTCATCAACCCAGTTTTCAACTGGCCAGCTTGACCCGTTCAAATATTAAGTGAACTAGAGCCTTTTTGAGAAGCATTGTAACATATACCTGATACAGAAATATTTCCGAAATATTTTATGTCCTCGAACAGTTGATCTCTATTAAGTAGGACATTCTTCGTTAAATCACCAATATCCATTTCGTTAACAGTGCCTGAGATTATTAAATTTGGAGCTGCTACATCGTCTTCAAATATTATGTCGTCGGTGAACGTTATATTAGCTGGAATACTTTGAATTTTTGTTTTGCTCATATATTTCGTTGGTAGGAGGTCCAGGTCAACATCATTCAAAAGACCCTGTGGATATTAGAAAAAATGTATGTTATATTCAGAGGTCAATTTTGTACAGTCACGTGCCGTATTTATGTTGTATATAGGATGTCTAAGATAAGCATCCTACGCATGGGGACCTCAATTCCTGTGGGAGGTTGAATCAGGAAAAAGTTGCGTTTTTTTGGGGCGTATTCACATGCAGTTGAGAAGCTTGTAAACATTTCGTGGCTAATTGAGATATGTGGGAAAAACTAAAATTTGGCCAATTTTTTTTTATTTTTTTCTGAATTTATTTTAACAAATATCAGAAACATATGAAACTTTTTCATTGGCAACTTTTATTCACTACATTATGATGTTTGTTAAGTTTTGAGCCTGGTGGTTCTTTTTTGAGAAACCATCATCAATTTTATTTTTTTATATGGTCCGAAAAAGGTACACAAGGTATCTAATAGCATCTTTTTATACGAATTCAACGATAGCGTCCTTATCTTGGACACCCTCTCACTGTATACTTACGTTGATGATAACCAAGTCTTTGAAGGTAGCATCACCAAAATTTACACTTTGGTTGAATGTTGTTGGCTCATCGATAAACCAAAGGCTTTTCGACATGTCTGTCAAATCACGCCCGTTCAAATCAAGGACACTGGGAATCATCGCAGATATGACGTTACCTGAAAATATTATATAATACATTTCCTCAACTTCCAATTTTTTCAAACGTTTACCTTTCACAAATAGGAATTTATCGTCTCTGTTTGAAGTAAATCTACATATTTCAGATATATTTCGGCCATGTACTGTATTTGTAACAGACGTATCTCCGTTAGCAATAATTCTGCCTCTGATAGTTTTTTTGTCTCTTATAATTTGTGGTTCTAAAATACCATTCTGCCAAATGTTATCCAAATCTAGATTTTCAACTTCACCATTGAGATTAACACCGTTCTCCACACGAGTATTTTCTGGAAATCAAATATGAAAGAAATTCATTTAAAATGTTTCTCGAGAAAACAAACATTTTGACAATGATACATTATATGAATAGCCGTTTTGCCACAAAATTAAGCTTACCAAATGAAGCAAAAGTGAAATCTCTGGCTTCATCCATTTTTATCGTATCATTAACCAGCTCTCCCAAGGTCACATCTCCAAGTTGATTCGAAGTAACATATGTCTTTCCAAGCACTTTCAACGAATCTAATTCATTCACACTTTCAACAACTATTTGCTCATCCACTGGTATCGGAAAGTGGCACTTCTCCAGGCCATTGAAGCTTTTTTCAAAATGAATTCTGTCTGCAGTTAAGCTGCACAGCTTTCTAGTATTAGCCAGATGTACTTCTTCATTGTCCAATTTATTCAATACCTCTTCTAAGCTTACTACGTTGAGGTGTTCTATGTGTAAGCTTTTGAATGATTTTTCTCCCAAAACTTTCAGTGGTAAGTGTGACTTAAGCGCAACATCATTTAAGATTTCGCTTATATTTACGTTGTTTACACGTCCGTCAACAGTCAGTTCTTCAATTTCAGCATTTTTGGTGTTGATATTGCCCTCTATAGTCGTCGATGCAGGGATAATTTGATCGCCATTTAATGTGATGACGTTTCCGAATGACTGTTCTCCAAGTAATGTGGTATTGGTGATTATGCTACACAAAAACGTTCAAAAGTATTATTTGTAATTGCGATGCTTTAGTAACACCTTATAGTACAACTATTAAGTTGTCAGAAAGGCGGTGCCTAAAAGATTTTTGGGAAGTTTCGAAATGTTAATGTCCCTACAGATGTCCATATGCTCTTTCTATACTGAGGAAAATTAAACTAATTATAATTTTAATTATGGCAATTAAAATGTGATTAAGAATTTCAGCATTCTTGACATTGATATTGCCACTAGAGTGGTCGATGCAGATATAACTTGATCGCCGTTTAATGTGATGACATTTCCAAATGACTTTTATCCAAGTAATGTGGTATTCGTGAGTATGCTACACAAAAATATTCAAAAGTATTATTAGTAATTGCGATGTTTTAGTAACACCTTATAGTACAACTATTTAGTTGTCCGGCTGCCTAGAAGATTTTGGGGAAGTTTCGTTAATGTCCCTACACATGTCCATATGCTGTTTCTATACTGAGAAAAATTAAACTAATATTAATTTTAATTAGGGTAATTAAAATGTAATTAAGAATTTCCATTAGTTTAATTAAACTACGATTTTTAAAACAGTTTGCTTGAATCTATTAAACTAGTTCAATTGAGCCAAAACGTAATCGCTTAATTCTATTTCTTAAACCGTTTACTTAGATTGAGTACAACAATTCATAAAAAATTGGTGAACTATTATAATACTTACTAACTACAAGCAAAACAATTGAATTATGGTTGTTATGTCGCAGATAAAAGTTTATTTTCTTGAAACAACTTTTATTGGGTCTGGACTGGATACATACTTATATATAATGTATAAGCGATACATTCAACAGATAAGTTATGTATTTTTCACCTCTGGTCGACCGCGCGATCGATTAGCAGATCCGCGAGCTGACGTGTTGTGTCCAGAGGTTCAAGCGTGAGTGTTTTTTCATTCATTGAGATGGTCCAAAAACAAAGCACAAGCTGCCAGAATGTGACTTGACGATATTTTGGCCCACTAACGGACAATGGCTTTCTTCAGTGGCTCAAGGCTGGTGTCTTAGCTCGGACCTTGCTCTCCAAAATGGCCCAGATAGAATAATCCATTGGATTCGTGTCGGGTGAATTCGAGAGCCATTATGTGGTCGAAATGAAGTTCAGAACGTTGTTTTCCAGCCATTTTTGGTTCATTCGCGCTGTGTGAGACGGTGCCTAGTATTGTTGAAATGTCCATGGTCTGCGGCCGAAATGTTTGTCTACCCACGGCTTCAAAGCAGCCTCCAGAACACTTTACCGATAGTACGTCGCATTTAGTTTGACGCCAGGCTCAATGAAAATAAAGCATTTCCATAGGTTGAATGGAGTTCCTCATGTTTGTATCTTATTTTTGCAGCTTGTCTTTCAGTTTGTCTTGAAGTTCATCAAATGATTTGATTGACATATGAAAGTACGAAAATAATCTTCCCTCACTGTTGCAATGAGTTGAACAAAACCTTGAAGGACCCAGAAATATGTCGATTTTAAAGCAACTACATGGCTAGTACTTTCTTCTTCCGCGCTGTGTCCATTTCAAATAGCTAGCCACAACTGAACAGTTAAAATACAGCAGCGCCGCGCGGCGCGCGCCGGACGAAACAAATCTCGTGTGAAAATATCACGCTTTTCAGGCGTGCGCCACGTGGCGGATCATATGAAAGGGGCGTTAGACATCAAAAATTTTGTAAGACTTGGATATTAATAGTTGATATCTTCGAATTAAAATGAAAACCTCCGAGTTTTGTAATCCTAACAAAAATCTATATCTTTTATTTTCATTAATTGGGCCCATATCGCATACTCTCGACCATTCATCACCTGTTTTTGTTAAAATGATTAATTGTCTTAAATGTACCTTTTCTACATAAAATAAATTTCCTAAGCTAATTAAACAGCTTAATAAAACAGATGTATAGTTTGCTAATTTCAGGCAAATTTGTTTAATACTATATTTACATTCAATTAAACTGGTTCCAGAAAATTTGGTCACTTGGAGTAGTTAAAAAATTCATTACAGGTAATGAAAATCTTCCAGACTGTTTATTTGACCACGCTTGTTCAGAGTAGAGTTCACTTAGCCACTTTGTATTCCTTCCAGTCAAGCCGTCCCAAAACTTTCCAGCTATAATTAATGGATCGTCAAACCAACAAATTATTTTCCGTATACTCATACTATACAAAAAATGTTGAAGATGCATATACCTTTTTACCGTGAAAAGAGATGAGACGGATTTTGAGCGTTGTTTAGCATAGCAAAAAAGAAATCAACATAACCTTAATTTTAACTTGTAAAGGTCATATTCAAACACAAGAAAACAACCACGACTTCTCTGTGTGCTTGAATAGCTACCTATCCTATTGTTTTCTGAATTCTCGAGCAACTCGTGTCACATCTATTCTAGCATAAACATATGAAAATGAACTTTCTCTGAAACTGACCTTGTGAGGATCATGGTCCCGTTCAACATGACACCTCCAAACACCTTCGTACAAGGTGATTTCACGAAATATTTCTTTTAGTATACTGATTCTCAGATTTTTTTTTCTGACAACTGCAATGGGTATATTCACCATTTTTGCAAATCAGGCAAACTACCCACCTATTTCTCACAACCTAATCATGGGGTTGCTTTGGTCCCATGGACACTTTTGTTCGGGAAGGCAAGAAATACATCATACTGATTTTTTGAACAAATCGCCTCGAACCCATTTATATATGCTTTGCTGCTGGTCCTTACTGGCTGTAGCTGTTTTTACGAACACGTTTTGTATCTTTAATGGGATTAATAAGCTGAGAGCCAACTTGCAAGCTTGGAAAAATTGGTTATTTTCAGTCGCGCCCCCAATACGTTCTGCTGGTGACACTGTGTGACAGAAACCTAGTAAATTACGACGCTTGTTCAACTGAAACCCGTCTTTGGTCAGGTTAGCCTTTTAACCACTTAACTGACGTTCTGCAATGTTAGTTGTGTTTGTAAACGTCACACCCATCAGTTCTTGTTATTTGCTTTGACTGCGATTTTAAGTATTGTGACCTAAAAATGACGTTTGCTGTTAACAATACGTCCAAATAAGTATATATACGTATATATAATATAGTTATAATCAGCTTGCGGTGATTCAATTTTTCTGTGCTGAAGGTTTGAACCATTGCAAATTCATACGGGAATGCAAGCAGTGTATGCAAACGCTTGTTTTGCGTATCCAACTGTCAAGGAATGGTGACGAAAATTTAAGAGTGGAAGAGAGGAGGTGAATGATAAGACTCGATCAGGTGCATTGAGTACTGGATCAACAAAAAACAGTCAAATTTTGTTACAGCAAAGTTTGTGCGCAATGGGTTCCTCGCCTTTTGTCAGAGGACCAAAAAAGCTTGCGACCGGGCTTAACTTTGCAACATCTCTCGGAGTACAAGAAAAACGTTAATTAATGACATTCATTCATCACTAACTGCTGACGACGAATCATTATTTTGAAGCATCCAGTAAGCTGTCATCGATGCAATGGAAACACGCAAATTGTTCGCCACCAAAGAAGTTTAAAGTTCAACCTTCTGCAGGCAAGACCATGTTAATATTTTTTCCGAAGATGAAGGACCGTTGCTCATAGAGTTTAAAGAACGTAGAGTCTGTATCAACGCAAACCTGTATAATGAAACTTTGAACAATCTCCATCAAGCATTAAAACGAAAATGTAAGGGAAGCTCTGACGCGGTGTCATTTTACTGCACGACAATGCTCGGCCGCATTTTGCCAAAGTAGTGCAAGAAAATCTACAACCAAAGAAATGGAGGATACTAGAGCATTCACCCTATATTCTCGATTTATCGCTGCGATTTTCACATCTTTGGGCCACTGAGTAGGCGTTGAAAGGTAAGCATTTTCGGTTGGACGAAGAAGTACACAATGCAGAATTGCTGATGATTTTGCTCTGCCCCTAACTTTTTTGAATGCGTGCTTTTTCAAAGCTCTGGGTGGTGGGCTAATATACCTATGGCCATCTCCAAGGACTAATCCGCACCTACAGGTATGCTGAAATTAACCAAAATTGTTCCAGTCGTTTTCACGTGAAACCGGAACATACATATATAATGTATACAAAAGTAAGTATATACATAGTTATGGAGCATCTAAACGGGCAAAATTTGTGATCCGGTTATATAGCCCGATATCTAGGATATATCAGTTATATCTTCATTATACCTTGGCATTATTGTCTGCAATGTGGAGACACATACCTCGATAGAATTTTTCATCAGAAGGACTAAAAAATCAGGCAAGAATGACTGACGATATAGTTCACATCGTGGCAGCTTACATTACTTACATTACATTAAACAGAATTCCAGTGATTTGATTGTAACATGACAGTATTACATAAAAATAGGTCGGAAATGTAAAAAAGTATGGCTGGGCTAGACAAATGTTGCCCGTTTAGCGCAATAAAGGAATTGGATCGCAACAATCCGCTGCAAAACAAAATCTGAAAGCAACACTCAAATTAACAAACCTTTTCCTAGCAGATATTCCTTCTACCCAATGCCTGCCTTGGATGATCTGGTTGCCCTCTTTCAACAGTACATTGTTCTCTAGTTCAACGACATCAATACCATTTATTATCGCAACTTTGCTTTGACCATTTATCTCTAACTCACCCTTGAATATCTTTCTACCTGTTATTATTTGTGGTTCGTTAGTACCACTGACTACTAAGGAGCTGCGGAAAAAAAGTAACTTAGAAGTAATATAATTGTAAAACTAGAAAATCGAAACTTGTGTATTGTTACCACGCGCATTCACCATCTTTAGCCCTTTGTTTTAGGGTTGTGACAATGACTGAAAAAATCGATGAACTAAAACTCTTTTTAAAAATATAGATTTTAAAAGAAAAGATAATTGATTTTTTTTGGCTTTTCCCAGTTCTGTTAACCTTGGGTAGTTCAAACTTCTATAAGTTCCTAAGAACATTCGCGGCACTTAGGCTTTCGCCTGTGCGGCTGTTTCGGTGTTAAAAAGTGTTAAAAAGAAAAAATTAAAAAATTCAAAATGCAAAACTGAACTTAATTTGAACTTTAAACATTCAAGAACTAAGAATAATTATTGCCACAAATGTTCAGCCTCAGTACCATTTAACATTTTACCTCATGGTCTCGAAACCAAAATAATTTCAAGTTTAAACCATAAACTGAGAGGAATTATTGCCATGAATTTTCAGTTTTAAAATAATAGTTTTTCCTTAAATACGGATTCGTGCTTTCTTGACCGTATTTCCCGCTTTGAAAAATAATCTTTCGGCTGGCACAGACATGGGCATGACAAGTCACAAGCTACTTAGTTATACTACATATATCGAGAGGATCTGTCTTGAGATTCAATAGCGGTACCACATTATGTAGGTCCATTCTGTATTTGTGACCATTGACGCGTTAGATACCAATACCATTGTTTTTTCATGGGCACAGTATACCAGCCATATTATGTTTTGTTTGTCGACGGCCGCTCCTGATAAACAGATAATTGTAAACTAGCTGTATTTGGATTATCATCATTTCTCATCTACCAATCCATTATTTTGTAACATTCCTACTTTGTGCAGGTGCATAAAAAATCGAAGCTAACAAAAACAAACAAACGTGGAACTGAAAAGAGGCTTACCGTATAGATAAGGAATTAACACTGTCCACGTCAATATCCTTAACATTGATGTGTTGTCGTAAGCTCAAGTGCATTTCTATCTCTGTGGAATTTAGTGGCAATCCCAAGCGAGTAAGCCTAGCAATAGATACATTGCTACCCGATGGCGTCATATCCTGGAAATACAGAAAATGAGAGTCAAAATGTTCAAGAATTTAAAACGCATAGAACTAAACCTAAAGGATTTTTTAGAAAGTCTTTTGGAAGATGCAAATGTGGACAGCGACTTTCAAAGGACCCTGCAACACGCTTATTGGAAGTGTTTTTTTGGTTCAACCTTGTTGAATTTCTTATATGTTTGTCTCGGAAACTTGAACAAATGTCTGAACATCCACTGGCTCTAAAACTCAACGGGTCTCAAGATATAGGTCTTCCAAATCAGTATAATGGGGCATCGGTCGTACTCAGCTATCTACTTTACGTAGAAGAGTGTTTTTGGTTAACTTCGCTAGAATTTTTTATGTTATATGTCTCGGAGCCCTGAACAAATGTCTCACTGGGAACAAACTCCAAAACTCAACGAGTCTCAAGGTATGGGCCATCTAATTATTAATGTATGATGGATACCGGATCTACTTTAATATCTTCTACTTGGAAGAGTGATTTTGGTTAATACGAATATGACTCAATTCATTAGTTGTCTTGTATCTCGGCACCTTGTACAAATCTCTTACAGGGCACGTCCCCCAAAACTCAACTCAACTTGGACGACTTTCATTTTGGAACCTGAGATGGAGTTTATGCCCATTGAGACATTTGCTTAGGATGCCGAGATACATTCTATTCCTTAAATTTAGACGGTCTATATCTTGAGACCCGTCGAGTTTGGGGCTGATGCCCATTGAGACATTTATTAGGGATGCCGAGACACGTAACGTATGAAGAATTCGGCAAATTTAACCGTAATCACCCTTCTCGCATTGCAGGGCCTTTTTTTGAATTCTAAACTTACCTTAGACTTGATCAGATTTTCCACAGTTACGTTTCCAATAACTACAACGTCCTCTTCAACATCAACATCAGAGTACACCAAAACTAAAGGGTCGAAACTCTCAAATTGTTTTCCAATCTTCCCCTGGAGGTTAATTACATCCTGTATTTCTAGATTCTGGAACGTCTTCAATCCAGAAATGTACTGACTCTCAGATCTGTTCTTCATTAATATATCTAGTTTACCATCATGATCAACCGAGATATTATTTAGATGTCTGGAGATTTGTAGACGATTGACGTCTATATCTTTGTGCAAAATGGAGTTTCTATTTGATTCGTAGTCTCTTCCAACTATGAGCATTATATCCTCTGGTCGTTTCCCTAAGATGGATGAATAAAATGTGTAAATATTTGACTCGGCAGTGCATATTCGGTATTTACAAAGGAATATTTTTTTATACAGGATGCACCAAAATAAGATGGCAATATCTCGGATGCGCATACGAGTAGAACAAAAAAAAATGCTCAGACAGTATCTTGCTCTACGCCAAAATTTCAAGCCTTCCAGATAACCCTGCTCACCACATCATCTTTAACCACTCTTCCAGAGAATTGCACAACAACGACAGAGGCTGCCCAATACCAGAACGTATAATTCGCCCCAATTTCAACCTAAGCAATCTTCAACATACATACACATATTAGTTATATGCTTCCCCATGCAGAATTTGCCTATCCGATATCAATATATCACTGAATAGTTATTCCAAGACAGAAACCAACCATATCATCACCCGGAACAAATACAGAGAAGAAAAGTTGACAACTAGGAAAACCACATGCTCATTTTTATCGATGCCTGAAAGTCGTCAAACCTGACTACAGCGGCAGAATTAACTGCTACCAAGCTAGCCCTAAGTATCGCAGAGTCAACCGCAGCAAGCAACATTCTTATTTTGTCTAACTCCATAAGTGCACTGGACGGAATCAAGCAACTATCTCCGCAACACCTCATCCTTGAAGCAATAAAATAATATCTACAAAATGAAGATAGTGAAATTCCTGTGGATAATGTTACGCGCAGGAATAAACTGAAGTATAGAAGCTGATCGAGCGGTAGCTGCTGCGGTGAATATCGAAATAATGACCACACCACAGCTAGCATGAGATACCTCGAAGCGCCATCTACCGCACTAGAATCGAACCATTGTAAATCGCGTACCGCTGCTATTAGACGGAACCGTCGCAGTTCCCGTTTAATAGCCGTGCCGCTAAATGGCTGATGAGTCTTACAGAATACAGAGGGAGTCGGCTAGCCATTAAACAGGTAAAAACAAAATGACGTGCCTTCGTCCGCCCGACCAAGAAAAGAAGAGACAGCCAGCCATGGACAGCTGTTTCGTGCTTCTTAACGTCTTATCAGCATGGTATAGGCTTGGTTTCTTATCTCTGGACGAAGAAACGAAAGCATTACATTGATCCTCTATACCGGAGGTACGGTTTATCAGCATGAGATACCGCGAAGCGCCATCGATCGTACCAGAATCGAACCATTGTAAATCGCGTACCGCTACTATTAGTCGGAGGGACGAAGGCATCTCATTTTGTTTTGACACCACATCTAGATTCATTGGGCCTGGCAAGATAACACGTCTATAGTACCACCAAATTGCGGGAGTATATTTCAACTGTAACGCAACACCTTATGGTGTATTTTTTAATTCACCGGTTGAGCAACCGGTGCCACCGGTGGACCAGACATCTGTCCTTTCAATTCAACCGGTTGCTGCCATCACCATACAAAGCTGTCAACAGTGTCAACCATAAGCATCAGTGGTGGAATCAACCGGTGAATTAAAGAATCCACCTTTATTTTACCCAGAAGAAGACGCGACCAACTGATTATTTTCAGTTTGTTCATTGGTGACTCATAGACTGTAGGCTCTTAGGGCCGTATCGTCATTCGCTCCTACAATTGTAGGACGCCTGGATGGCCTCCTTGATTTTCATAGTTTTCTACTTTTCCGTGTCAGCGCTCTATTCTGAGGTTATGTCAGAAATATCTATTTCCATCAAATTGTTCATGCTTTTGACTTAAACTATGTTTTATCAACCTGAAATTTCCTACAATTCACGAGCAGAGATCGGCTTGTAACTCTGAGAACCTGCATGTAGAGTACTGTCATTAGTAAATCTGTGGATGGGATTGACCGTGAAGAAAAGAAGGTCGTTGATATCTAAGAGGAACAATGTCGGAGCCAAGAACGATCCCTGAGGAACACCCGCGTTGATGTTATGCGATGAACAGGAGAACCGTCAATTACGATGGATATCTTGCGGTCAGAGAGGAAGTCAACCACCCATTTGCAAAGTTTCTGGGGAAGACCATAGGATAGAAGTTTGTCATAAGAGGGCAGCTAGCCACTACTGACCGAACGTTTTTGTAATATCCAGAGCAACGACATGGGCCTCACCAAAAGACTAGATGAGTTTACTCTAAACTTGAGTGACGTAATCTACGAGGTCTCCTGTGGATCGCTGGAGCCGGAAACCATACTGCCTGTCGCTTATCGAGCTGTGACGTTCTACGTACTCCAGAAGCTCCCGATGGGTTGGAAATGTGCAAATTTACAGTTTTCTGGAAAAATGCCGGAGTCGTAAGATATCTGAAAGAGACGCGAAAGAAGTGACTTTGATACTAGATTTAGTATACTAGAGTACTGGTTCCGTGATTTTGAAAATAATAGTAAATCTAATAAAAGATATTTATTCAGCGACCCAAAAGACCGCTTACTCAAGATTTAGATTTTCGTCGAAGTTTTTGAGGAATGTATTGTAAATCGATAGGAACAGCTTAAACGTTATTACCAGAATCGTCGATTGCGAAAGTGAAACCAGCAGTGGTAGAGTCTGGTAATATCTCATACGCTGAATACAGTTGCTCATCTCTCATTGGTTGTCCACAAAGACCACGCCTACACCTTGTTGAGGAGTCGTCAAATAACGCGAAATAGCTGTCCATGGTCGGATACCTGTGGTCGGACGAGCGAACGCTATATATATTACAGGTTTGCAGTATTTGGTTTAAATTGTTCATAAAATAGTTTGCCATAGACATCTGGTCTCGATGAAAAAAACCTTCTAACCTGAACATGTTAGAGTCTCCAAATTTTCTGCAGTCAGATGATCGAAAGTACACGTTCTGGCACTACCAAAACCTCCAGATTTCCTAAATGCATATTTGTTCAAAGTAGGTACATCCAAATCGTTAATGAATCCGCCAAGTCTTATGCTGTTAGCCTTGATAGTTTTGAACTTATCTGATCTTTTTTTCTTATTTGCTGTTTCCTTGTCCTCAGTCGCTTTTGAGGAATTTGAGAGAATTACTTTGTTTCTGAAAAGAGCATTACCATTTATGTTCAAGCTATGTAGCAGTATTTTTTTATTTCTATGTAAAATTCCATCGTTGTGATTGATCTTCTGGGGATGAAAATATTCTTCAATCCTCACGGTGTCAAAGTTCATGTTGCTTATTTCGAATCCTTCGTTTACGTTTATAGTGTTGGCGATTAATGTTGATATGTTGACACCATCAATAAAATTAATATTCGGACACACGACTGAACCTTTGTTTTCAAGTACAATCTCATTGGCAGTAATGTTATTCAATACAACTCTGTGATGATTCTTGTGCAGGAGTAGTGCATCGAGATTTTCATTGATTTCGTCTAGTTTCCATTCGTACTTTTTTAATTGGGAGATTACATCATCTAGCTCGGAATTACTTTTCAGTGACTCGCTATCTTCATGTACACCCTAAAAATATAAATCGACATTATTATTCACTCTAGTTACCACGAAGGCAGCGTCAGAAAAATATTTAGTACCTGAAGCTATACAGGAAGACAAAAATAGGAAACGACTACATGGAAAAATGAGACGAAAATAGGTGTTTCAAATGTACTAAAATGCAACAGCTTACGATCCTTATAATAGTGACATCCGAAGCTGATCAAAAACAGTTTTCTGTTCTTATTTTTCAGAGAAATGCTGAAATAATATTTGTTCTAGGGGAGCAAAGAGAGAGGTGCTACCAAGTTACGAAAATATTGTGCAGTATGTTAGGTAAAAAATCAAAAGAGCATTTTCGTAAATTCAGTTCGGATACTGTAGAGTGTAGATTTACAAGATACTTCTAAAGACAAAAGGTGACCTAGTTGCCAGGCTTCGCCACTCCATCTGCACTACCACTATTAGTGCGCGCAGTACAAAATGTTCAAAGATATGGGAGTAAAATCAATATAATAACATTTTACTGTCAAACATTAGTGCAACTTTTGGCCACTATCTTTCAATCGCAAGTAATTAGTTATTGCATTTCAATGCATTTGAGTCAACTTATTTTATTTTATACATGCATAGTCACTTCTACCCTTTTATTTCGGCACCTAAAAACTTGTTGAGGTTGGTCTAGTACCCTTGAGACGGATTAGAGTGCGAAAAAGCTAGTAACATCTCAAAATAGTCCTTAAATATTTTGAGGCACTTTTTCCAAATATGCAGTTAACATTTCTAATTTTGGCTTCAAATTGCAAATATATCGTTTTTTAGGGTTTTCGAGTCAATCTATCAATCAAATTGTGCGAAATATGCCAGTTTGTACCCCGAGAAACAATATGTATGGCAATCATCCGTAAACAAAATCTCAGGGCATATTAGGAAGTATTGTTATTGTAAACTTTTGTTTTCAATTGTCTCTCGCATTAGAATATGCATTGAGCGCGTGATTGATCAACACTCAAAAATAATATTTATCATTACAATACCCCCTAAGATGCTTTGGCAATTTGTGATTCAGTATTTGAAGGATATTTAGGAAGATACTTCCTGGTATAAGTATAACACTAAGGAGAAAACGTAATATCGGTTCTTGAGATGGATTTCACCAATTGTGAAAAACAGATTCTTTCACTAAAATGTATTTTTTTTTGTCTTTAAAATGGGCATTGCAGTGTTGCATTTTTTTAATTCGAAATTTAGAATCACACTTTTTTATGGACAAAGATCGGATAGTATACTTAGATATTTGCTTTGACATGTTTTAAACGAATTAACTCTTGCAAATGAGCGGAGCTCTGGTTTCCATTTTTAAGTATCAAAACTACTCTCGTAAATTACATGTTTGTGTGGTTCGAATTTTCTGGACTCATATATGGAGCTGAAGTAGTTCACCTCTACACAGAGTGTTTCAAATTCAATTTTCACCATTGGGGTCTCAGGAACTGTAGGAGATACGAAGTCGCTAAGATAGGGGCAAAGTTGCGTATTAACTTTATTTTTGCTCATGGACACCATATTGGATTTTCACGCAGATGAATAGAGGTCTGATTTCAAAAATGTCTAATATGTCAAACAATGGCATTGCCAAACTTTAGTTAGGTATTTCAGAAGATGCTCCTAGGTAGGCCGCCTTGACATTATCTGATTTCATTTCGTGCCACACGTCAAATTGAACAATGAGCAATGTTCCGCGAAGAGTCAGGCTTTGCCTACAAAATAACGGACAGTTCGATCAACTCCTATGAGTTATCTCTGCTTATTTACGATTATTGTTGTTATTTCCATCAATAAAATTTTTCATTTAGTGTTCAGGTTTCACCATACCTTTTCATTTCCTTATAATTTTCATGGAACAAGAAACTAATGGCCAAATAAGGAAATAGATCACCAAATTTGGGACTGAAAAGTCCATTTAAATGTAAATATATGAAAAAAAAGTTGGTTATGGAAGTCGAAAGAAGAAATGTCGAATTGGAAATTTGACTATGCCATCTTGTAGTGTGCAATTTATTTTGAAATTCCATTTCAAACTGTCAGAAAAACAAAAATAATTTTAGGATAAATCTGGTATGACTAACAAATGTCAATCTGATAATTTCAAAGCCTAAATACCTAGAAAAATTTTGCTTTTTTGAAATAACCAAGGTTTGGCAATGGCGATATAATGACAATTTTTGAAATCAGAATTAAATACTGCCATCGGTGCAAAGATCTAGTATCGCATACTACAAATAAAGTCAGGAAAACTTTAAAACGATTTTAGAATAATTCGGTTTTTTCGTCTCTCCCTGGAAGTACTTTGAATTTAGAATCTTTCTAAGCGGCATTTTGTTGCTTACCTAAATGTGCAACTTTGCCCCTAATTAAGCGACTTCGTATCTCTTACAGTTTCCGGATCAAAATGGTGAGGGTCGAATTTGAAACACTCTGCATATAAAGGTAAGTGTCTGACCAGTCTGTCAGCATCACAACAATAATATGAAGAGACGGAAAAATTGTACACGAGGAAGGTTATAGGCATGGCTTTATCCGGGAGCTGATCGTCGATTTTGCAATAAATATTCGCGGCCAGTACCAAAATCTCCAGCGTAAGCATCAAGCCAGCAACAGCGCGGGCCTGCCCACAAATTACCGAAATAAATTAGATACGTCACTAAGCTGTTCCCGCCAAGAAATGTTTTGCTCCCCTTAGTGTGGATCGCAAACACAATGGCGCTCAAGTCACTTTTATTTCAAATCGCCACCTACAGAGGGCGCTGTATCATCGGGAATTTGAAAGATAAATTTTTTCATGAAGGCGATCAAGGCGCCATCCGGCATCCGCCATCATCAGAGCCATCATTGTGCATCATTCATCGAGCGTCAGTTTGCAATTTTTTGCGCTAGAATTTTTAGCGATTTATTGGTGTTATACATTGGATTTGGATTAGTTTTGTATCTTATAATTTTCCCCATAATGGAGGATTACGTGCCAGCCCAAAAAACAAAGGAGTGCTGTGTTCCGAACTGTGTCAGCAGGCAGAGTAAATGACATCGTTTCCCCAAGAGCGATACGGAGGTTTTTCAAAAATGTCTGCAAATCATTAACCCCGCGGATCACAAAAGACTTACATGGGAGCAAATGTACAACAGGTATTACGTTTGCGATGATCATTTTTCTCCCGAATAATTCCAATCCTTGCCTGTCAGGGACAGGTCAGCGTACATACTAGTACGTTATTTATTTAAGTAATTTCGAAAACTTTGTTCTGATGTTTATATTCGTTATGCTACACTTCTTTTCTAAACTTTTAAATTGCTTTATGTAAAATAAAATAAGTAAAAAGTGGCAGTGCTTGACTGTGTTACCTTGTCCGTTTATTACTTCTTTAGATGTTTATACATTTTATTCAGCGTCATACTAAAGTTATTTTTAACAAATATATATGTCATTTTCCTGAGAAATATTTTTTTAGAAAATGACATTTTTGTGTAAAATTTACGTCTGGTAACATCATTGAACAATACTCTTAAAAAAATAGACAAACGCTGTAATAAAAGCGCCAAATAGTATTTAATAGCTTTAGATGGGAGTTTCATATCTAAAAGTATTCTGTATCCCACTAAGCTTGTGTCCGTCAAGCGATACCGATGTTTTATTTTGTACAAGCAGTTACCCACGACTTCGTACCCTTGAAACGTTTTACTATCATGAAGCATGGTTTTCACGTAATGCTATAGACTTCCGATCACGTTTCGTATGTTTGATAGCATTAGTAAATTGACAGCCAACTTGCTTGAGAAATTTGGTTACTTTTTTAGTGGCGCCACCTACATGTTCCGTGGGGCAGATGGCTAGTAGACTGAAAAACTGAATGAATCCTGGCGTTATCCATTCTATAGCTTATCAGATTTAACGATATCCGCATAACAATATCTTAAAGCACTTACTATGTCACCTCTCCTTTGTTTTCCTAGGACACTGTCATCATGCATGACAGTAAATTTTTCCAAGCTATTCTGACACCAAGACAGCATTTCGTCGTGTTCAGTCCTTATCTCATTCTGGAATACGTAACTCATTTCATACAAATTAATGGACGTAGCATTTCTTCCCAATACCACTGAAATAGGAAATATTTGAAACTGTTCAAAGTACTCTTTATATAATATAAAATTTATTGAGTCAAAAAAGTTCAGTTTCCAGAAGTATTACCAATAAGTCGGATTGCTTTCCTCTGAACTGCAACAATGAATATCATTTAACATAGTATGTCCATTACATGTTGACGGATACAAATTCTGTAGGCTAATAAGGTACCAAGTACGCTTAGACGTTGGGTGAAAATTTTTCTACCGTTACGCATAAAGTAATTTGTTAGCTTTTTAGAATAATCAGCAACTAACAATTTGCAAGGGCGTGCCCAGCTCAAAACGGAAGGGGGAGGCAGCTTCAAAAAATTTCTTGGTAGTTTCGCAAATCATATCTGCCTCACTATACTCGATAATTTTTTTCTATTTGCATTTCATTCTTATCCATTTATACAGAGTCTTCTACGATGATTGAGAATTCAGATTTATCGAGAAAATTTCTAGGATTACTTTTCTAAAACCTTCATGCAAATAAAAATTAGTCATTTTTGGGTAATATGATTTTCTCAAATTCTTGGGCGTACTTGACCCTCGTAATTCATACAGGGTGCTCCTTTTTCAGTCAAGTCAATAGGCCAAGGAAGTCAGTAATCGCGGAAAGACTTCAAATGAAAGAATGATTTTCAGATATAACATAATAGGTACATCTTTATAATAATCATGCACTCTATTACAGACAGAAAAATAGAGTTTTTGCTAGTCGGTCCTGTTGCGATAGGGTAACTTGGTTTTTTGACATATTTTGAGACATGGTCAAGAGTCTATTTGAACGAATCAAATATATAATCTAACAAAAGTCATTTTTGTGTATCACAAACACAACAATTGTACAATTCAGAAATGTGGGTTGCAATATGTTGGCTAGAAATGTCATAAAACTCATTTGATCAGGCTGACTAGCTAGACGAGAACCCGATTGTGGAAGAAATTGTATAGAAGGATTTTACAAAAAAACTATGTATATTTTAAGAAAGAATGCAAAGACCCATTATCTCGAAGTAAAACATTCGTAACCCTTGTTATCAAACTTCAAAGTTATAGGTCCACAGAAGAATTGTAGGGGATGATAAGACCTTCGAAATGAGAAGTAATAGGTATGCCCAGTTCGTCGCAACGCTTAATCGGTTCTTGAAAAAGGTCGTTTGTTTTTTGCCGGAAAGTGCATGAGAATAAATATGAAATAGTAATCTGAAGTTAAAGTTTTTATAAGAAATTAATCAAAAATACTCAAGCTATCCAGCTACGTAACTGCTGCAACAAATCGGATGCATGAAAGCTGTATTTATTTGTTATGGTAATTTTTTTGTTTCACTAATATGCTCAAAATCAATGATTCGTATAATTAAGTTTGATAGATGAAACTTAGATTTATACGGATAGCTTAAATTAATTTATTTATACTTTACAAACCGCATCGTGCAACTTAAATTCCATAAATTGTATTTTTGAAACATTTAAAAAAGTTTATTATTAATACAATAATAATAATAATAATAAATTTTTGGGTATAGGGCGATATTCATGAAATCGGAAACAACCGGAAACCGTTATAGTTTAAGCACGCACTATCATAACTTTTTCAGTGACCGATCGCTTCAGTTTAAATGGGACACCCTTTATATGATGGACATTTTTGAGGTATGTGGGAAATATGTAGAGAGTAGTAGTACCTCGTTAGACAGGAAAGCAATATTCCAGATTTTCTTATCTGGGTTTTAAACAATCTGAGGATTTTCTGACATAAGTAATTGCTACAATCGAAAAGGCAGACGTTGCTAATGCTAAATTTTGTCGTAGATAACCTTTCACAAGCCTTAAGCTAATTGTTCGTAGATACAAAGTTTACTGATTAATTGATCTCTGTTCTTTAGTTGATCAAAACGGGATAAAATTTCAAAACTCGCAAACCTATGAGGGGGTAGTTAAATGAAAAAAAAATGGTAGTATCGAAAACAGAATGAACAGCAAATCAGTATAATTCTTGTAAGACCGACTTTAACTTACTTTACCAAGACAAAAATAATTCGGTACATATAAAAGTGTCTAGTATGTACGGTTATGACTTACAAATTATGTTTTTTCCTTGGAAGTGGTAATGACGTATGGCCATAATATCAGTTGGTTTTTCTCGTGGACTCGTAACTACATTCTTCTGACGAAAATTCCATCCGTTGTAATGTAAGGCTTTGACGCCATCCAATGTTAGGACTAGTAAAACTATATCACCGTTCACCTAAGAGGTAATCTATATTAATACAACATTTTGTTTAATAAACCCTTGCTTACCATAATGGGTTCTATTTGCTTTATACCATTCATCCTTACAGTTTGAAAGGGAAGGAAATAGTCTTCTATGAATTTATATATGACAGATGTGGTATTATAAGACTTGTTTCCGGAAGTGTCTGCAATTAAAATTTAGAGTTTCTAGGCGAAAGATCAAAATAAGGTACTGACCGTTCTTGTAGAGATTAGCTGCAAATATATAGTGACCTTCTTCAGTTCCAAATTGAACTTCAAAATGCTGTATGTCAGAGCAAGCATAGGTGAAAATCCTCTGGAATGGTCTGTATAACTTTAGTTCCTCGTCATATTTCAGGATTTCAGAAAATATTCTGTCAGAATCTGTAAAGCACGATTATTTTGAATCAATGTCTTACCTTACCTCTGGCGTTGATCTTGATGTAGACGTTTGGGTACTGATCTTCTCACTTCCTAGTGAATTTGAAGTCACCTTATCTGTTGACATGCATAATGTGGAGAATTGTCGACAGTCTCGTTAATATAACAAGTAGGCTTACTCTCAGAAAAACACGTACGATAGAGAAATTAAATGGATCAAGTATGTCAAACAGGTCCATTTAATTAGTCCAGGAATTTTTTTCTCTTGGCTATGGATGTTGTGATTGTCCGTAGGTGGTAGACGGTATCTGACTGTCGAACGCGGAGGTACCACCCGGCGGATCTCGTAGGCGGAACCAAAATGTGTGCATGTTGCATGCACATGTGTTCCTTCACCAGAGTCCGTGTGGCGTTCCCCCTTTCCCCTGTAGCCCCCAATAGCCTCACTGTACCCAATGGGTGTTTTGGGCTTAGGCCTTCGCGGTAGTTGGAGTATAAAAAAAAACTATTTCCCTGCGCTACCCGCAGTTACCGTCCATCTGACAACGGTTCCCCTTCCCATATCGTCAGACGTGACAGCACCCAACGAAGCACCGACGCAGTAATTAGACGGACCTCAAAAGAATCCTGGAGAAAATTCTGTCAATCCATTAATCACATTGCTGCTACAGCTAGAATACACAGAATCCTATGCAAAGGTACTAAAGCAAGATTGGGCTCTGTCTGATCCTTGGGAGGTAATACTACTTCCGAGGAAGGCACTCTGAGGCTTCGGATGGATACGCTCTTTACCGGTTCCACAGTAGCGCAATCAATCATAGAGTGCATGAAGTTGCCCAGGCGCTTAGGAGAAGACTAGCGCACAGCAAGGGAAATTGTCACCTTCGAAAAGATGGTAATGACGATTGATTCGTTTGCTCTATATAAATGCCTGGGTCTGGACGGTGTATTTCCGATCATGTTACAGCATTGGCGTGATTCGGTTGTTCCTCACCTGTTTTTAAGGTGTTTCGAGCATGTGTCGCCACGGGCTTCACACCTAGAAGGTGGCGGCAGGCTAAAGTAGTATTTATTGGTAAACCGGGCAGAGCTGGATATACTGACCAGAAGGATTTTCGTACGGTTCGCCTTTTCATCTTTTGTGCTTAAGACATTTTGAAGGATAGTTGACATATCTTTGAGGGATTGCCCGCTGGAAGGGTGTGTCATTCACTCCAATCAGTTTGCATACCAAGCGGAGAAATCGACTGATTTGGCTTCACACAATCTGGTCGGCAGGCTGGAGAAGACTCTAGATTAGCAAGAAGTGGCACTTGTGGCACTCGTGGCCTTTTTGGAAATTGAAGGTGCATTAATTTGCAATACAACGCACTCTATCAGACATGCCTTGGTTGGGCACGGGGTTGGAGCAAATCTAATAGATTGAGTCCTACCTACTCTGGAGGGTCGGGTAGTAAGAACTATTCTGAGTGACGTAAACTGCAGCGTCACGGTAGCTCGGGGCCGAGTTTTGTCACCCCTACTGTGATGCCTCATGGTGAACGAACTCGTCAGGCTCAACAGTGTGGGTGTTAAGGTACAAGTATATGCTATGCGTAGTAGTTAGTGGTCGTTTTTATAAAACATTCTAGATACTATGCGGGGCGCTCGGCGCACTGTGAAATCGTGGTGTAGGGAAGTCGATCTTTCTCTCAACGCTGAAAAGATCGAGCTGTATTCACTAGGAGAAGAAGGCTTGACGAGCTTGTTTTGCCAACCTTCTTTGGGATTAGATTCTATCCCAATCATTATAATATCTAGGAATTATCCTGGACTGCAAACTCAACTGGAGAGAGCAAGTTGAATACAAGGTTAACAAGGCTTGTAATTCAATGTGGGCTTGCAGAAGTGTTGTCGGTGTAAGGTGGGGGCTTAAACCCAAAGTGGTACACTGGCTCTACTTGCCGATAGTACGTCCATCTCTCTTGTATGGCTCTCTGGTTTGGTAGCCTTGCATTGGAACTGGGACAACTAAGGCCAACTCAATAAAATTCAGCGTTTGGCCTGAATCAGTAACACAAGCGCAGTGCGAACAACGCCATTGAGTCCAATGGGAGCTCTGCTGGATCCCCCACCGTTGGATATAATGATCCGCGGTGAAGCGAGAGTAGTCACAATCGACTGTGGAGTCAGGGCAGCTGGCCCTTCTTGAATCCTGTTATCTTAGTCGAACGGCAAAGGGAGGATCCTGTCCTTCTGAGCAGGAGTAATCTAATCGTCCCTAAATATCGCTTCAACCGCAAGTTTAATGTGGAATATCCAATGAGGTCGGTGTGGGACGCCGGTAGCCAGAAGTTCTTCGGAGTGAGTGGGCAGGTCTGCTACACGGACGGCTCGGTCACCGAAGAGGGCTCTGGCGCCGGAGTCTCTGAGCCTAGAACTAGGCTAACTCAGCCTCTTGGTGGATACACCACTACTTTCCAGGAAGAAATCTGCGATTCTGGCCTGAGTATCTCTCATTTTGGAGGGGGGAGGGCCTAGGAGAAAATTTAAAATCTTCTCCGACAGCCAGGCTGCAATGAAGGTACGCAGTGGCTGAACAGATTACTTCAAGCCTTGTATTGCAATGCAGGGAGGCTCTGGATTGTCTAGCAGCGAGGTATCCGGTATCGTTAGTGTGAGTACCGGGGAACGCTGGGCATCGGACGCTCTGGCGAAGACAGGATCAGCTCGTTGGTCCTGAGCCAGATTTAGGGGTGCTCGCGCAAAGAGTTAGGAGGAAAATGGAGAAGTGGATTGCAAGACAACACTCTCAGAAATGGAGAAGCATCTCCAGACATCCTGATCAGGCATTTCAACTAATTGTAGAGCCCAGCGCTAAGGATGGACGTTTAGGCTTATCTTTGCATAGAGCCAAACTAACGGGTGGCTGAGGATCCCTTGTGTGAGCGACGTCAGGTAGAGGTAGATATCTCAGTTATGTGTCGCTGTGAGGCTCTGGCACACTATATTGTGATCCATCACTTTGGTGCCATACTCAACTTTACCAGAATGAGGTCTAGGGAATGTCGAGGTGCACAAGCGCTCGATTAAGTGGCCTATGCGCTGGCTCTTTACAATGGTTGTTATGCCTCTAATTTCATGATTCATTCATTCGTTCACCACCACAGTATGGACAGAACAACATCTTTCAGGGTAGTAACCGGGACCCTTAAAAATATTGAAGTGCCAATGCTCGCTCTATAGGTTTGGTAGGTAGATGACAGATACGTAGCAAGCTGCTACTAATAAAAGTGAAATACAGGAGCTTTAATGGTTGCGATATCAGCGAAGCCTGACCAATTTCTGATGCAACAGTGTGATGCTTTGAATGTTGTATTCACCATATGAAGGATGTGGCCATTCAATGCCAGTTTTGCGTCGGAAATGAAACCCAAATTCTTAAAAGTCCAAGTCCGCTTTAGCAGGTTGCCATCAATGTTATAATTATTGTATAGTATAGAACGTAGTTTTCTAGTAAATGACATAACCTTGAATTCCGAAATATTAATACTAAGTTGATTGTTAGAGTAACATGTGAATATGAATTTTACGCTGTTTTGCAACAGAATGCAGTCATTGAGATTACTAATAACAGCATAAATGTTCAAATCACCAGCATAAAGTAGATGCATGCATGGCATAGGCAGCGACAAATCATTGATGAAGATTATGAACAACAAAGGTCCTAAGTTGGACATCTGATGTGCAAGAACAAGCTGCAAGCACAACACAATATAGCACACCGAGAAGCGGCCAACACATCATGGTACGTACCAAATCCAGTGCTATATGAAGACCTAGGACAAGTGCCAGTGTTGGAAGTAATGATCAGAGCGCAGAAGTTCTTCAACAACACCGAATATCGCGAGAACCAGCTCATCAAGGCAACTCTGGACACCGCGATGATTCAAGCAATATCGGCCACCCAGCAACAAGAGGTAGTCCCTGTTCTCATCAGCGGCCGCGCCGCGCTGGACATCCATCGCACGGCACAACAGCAAGGAAGCAGCGCAGGGTAAGCAGGCGGTGCGGCACCGTCTTCCAATATAAAACGGTGTTTTAATAAATATACAGGGTGACTTTGAAGTTGAGTCATTAATTTTCAGATAATGATTGTAGAAGGAAGATAAACCAAAATATGTGTGTAAAAATAAAAAAAAAATTAAAAAAAAATTTTACCTTGTTTTATAAAATATCCTCCCGACAAGTATTTCAGTGCGGACCTGTATTTGATCGTGAGGTCCCCTGTGAGGTCATAAGTCACCTGATTCACGAGCCCGTTGTACTACATTAACAAAGGCACGAGGGGTTGGTTGCACTCGATTGGGAAACCGATCCGCATAAACATGTGCCATTTTTTATTTCGTTTGAGCCACGCAACAGACACACGCGACTGAAACTGACTGTATGTATAACTGAACTGAATTGTAATCGTAAAAACATCGTTCCAAATTCTTTCGCTTTTTTGTTTCCGATGCGATGAACCGTTGTTGCCAAACACGAACACATGATATTATTGAGACAGGGCGGTACTCAAACTTCCAAAGGGCTATAACTTTGTTACTTTAATTTTACCAGAAAAATGGTAAAGGAAAAAAACATTTCTTTTGATCAGATCTACACACTGTTAAAATAAATGACTCAACTTCGAAGTCACCCTGTATACATTGTGTGTGATCAGTGCTATTACGTTATCAATTACACTACGTGGCCGCGCGGGGCATATTGAGCCTACTAGGGCGAGCGAAAGTTACCTATACGAAACGCACATGTAAATTTCAAAATTAGAATTCACAATTTTTCTTCAAATCAACACCACTCTATTTCACGAAAATCAATGCTTCAATGTATCACATTCGGGATCTATTACATTCTGTGGCCGGGGCATGTTAATCCTACCAGGGGGAGCGAAAGTTACCTATACGAAACATACATAAAAACTTCGGAATTATATTTCTCAATTTTTCTTCAAATCATCACTACGTTTTTCACATAAATCAATGCTACAATGTATCCTTCACGTCTGGGATCGATTACATTCCGTGGTCGGGCCATATTAAGCCTACCAGGGGGAGCAAAGATTACTTATACGAAACGCACATTTAAATTTTAAAATAAGAAATCTCAAGTTTTCTTCATATCAACACCACTTTTTTCCACAAAACTTAATGCTAAAATGTATCCCTCATATCCGGGATCGATTACATTTCGTGACCGGGGCATATTAAGCCTACCAGAGCGAGCGAAGGTTACCTACATGAAACGCACATGTAAATTTCAAAATTAGAATTCTCAATTTTTTCTTCAAATCAACATCACTTTTTTACACGGAAGTCAATGCTACAATGTATCCTTCATACCCGGCATCTATTAAATACCGTGACCGGGACATATTAAGCCTACCAGAGGGAGCGAAAGTTACCTATACGAAACATACATGCAACTTTCAGAACTATATTTCTCATTTTTATTCAAATCGATACCACTTTTTTTTCATGAAAATCAATGCTACAATGTATCCTTCATATTCGAGATCGATAGCATTCTATGACCGGGGTATATTAAGCCTACCAGGGGGAGCGAAAGTTACCTATACGGAACATACATGCAAACTTCAGAATTATATTTTTCAATTTTTCTTCAAATCGACACCACTTTTTGATTACGGAAATCAATGCTACAATGTATCTTCATACCCGGGATCGATTACATGCCAGGCAAATGTTAGTAATTACTGGCAAAACGGCAACACTAAAAATGAGTCAATTTGAAGCCAGATCCACACCAAACCAACAAAACAGAAACAAAACAGCAACACAATGTCTTTCTACAATTAAGCAACAAATCGGCAACATTTCATCAGCAACTCATGTTTTGTTTCTGATTCTGGCAACTTTTGGCATTCCCCTAGCGAGTCGGTAAAGATCAAAAGGTTTCTGTTTTTTTTTATTTTAGGCAACATTGTCACTGTGAACATTGTTGCGAAATAATTATAAAACAGAAACCAGTATCAAAAACTTACCTAAATACATTCTTTGAGGGCTTCAGTTAGGACATCACAAGTTTCCAGTATTATTATCGATATTGTTTGTTTTGATAAATCTGACTGATACATCAAGCTATGATAAGAGTCTCCGGTCGGTAAGAATCTTAGTGTTACCGCCGAACGTTCAACTTCTATAAGGGCATTTCTAAAATTACGCAAATCGGACAATAATTCTTCAATACCACTTAAGGATGGTTTCACCCAGAAACCTTTTTTTAAGTCACAACTCTGGAGGAACACATAACCAGAAGACATTATCATAAAATCTTTGCGCTTCTGCCTTTCACTATAAAAATGACACATATATACTAAGTGACATATAAATCCGAACACCCAGTTTAAGTGGTTTTATTTTAATAAATGTTGGTGAATGTATTTATCTTACTGTAAATAACAAGTGAAAAAATGTTCAGCCTTATCAGTTGGACATTCCGATTTTTATACTGCTTTTCTTTAATTCACTAACCCTCTAAAAATGAATATTTCAGCCGCAGTAAAGAATCAACGTTGGCGGATTTTGGTTCTTGACATCCTTTACGATCGGTTACGATGCCTAGAGTACGGAGACCTGTACGATTTCGTCAACTTAGTGAGTTTGATAGGGGCCGTATAGTGGGAAGCTGGACTTTCTTTTCGGGCAATTGCAGTTAGAGTGCAAAGAAGTGTAGACACTGTGGTTAGGTGTTGTCAGGCATGGCTTCGAGAAGGCCGTACGCAAAGAGCAAGGGGCACTGGACGCCGCCGTAGAACAACCGACCGTGAAGATCGCCGCCTAAGATTATTGGCCTTAAGGGACCGTTTCTCCACTACCAGGTCTATTGCAAATGAATGGTTTGCAGAACACGGAAGACCTATTGGCATGTGAAGTATTTACCGACGAATGAGAAGTTTTGGCTTGTTTTCATACCGGCCACACTGGGTCCTCCCTTTAACTCGAGAACACCGACGTAATCGTCTTGAGTGGTGCAGACAACGGTCACTCTGGGATCAGGAATGGAACAGTATTGTCTTTAGTGACGAGTCTCGATTTTGTTTAGGCATGCACGATGGTCGTGCCAGGGTTAGAATGCGACGTGGTGAAAGGAGGAATCCACAGTTTTTTGTTGAAAGACATGTTCATCACACTGTTGGAGTTATGGTTTGGGGTGCTATAGCTTATGGTTCCAGGTCACCTTTAATCTTCATCAGAGGTAACATGAACGCGCAGCGTTATATCCACGAAGTTCTAGAACCCCATCTTTTACCCTATCTTGACACCCTGGCAGATCCAACTTTCCAACAAGATAATGCCCGACCACATGTTGCAAGAGTCACAATAGACTTCTTTCAACATAATGATGTCACATTGTTACCATGGCCACCAAGATCTCCCGACTTATCCCCAATTGAGCACGTGTGGGATATGATGGGTAGGAGATTGCTCAATTTGCAACGTCCTCCTCAGACTCTAGAAGCACTTCGAGAGGAGTTGGTGGTTGCCTGGAATGAGATACCACAGGAGGACATTGACCACCTGATCAGAAGCATGCCTAGGCGCGTTGGAGAATGCGTAGCACATCAGGGTGCATCCACACATTATTAAAGGTCAAAGGGCTTTAAAGCAGTGCAATCATTTTGAAATTTTTATCATTTACTTATTATGCTTCATTAAGTACTTATACAAAATTTTATTAAAATAAAACCATTTAAACTGGGTGTTCGGATTTATATGTCACTTAGTATATTTTCACTCTGAAAATTTTTGATGTGAACTGCACGAAACAAAAGAACTGACAAATTTTTCACTTTTCACTTGGCAATGTGGAAATAAGTTTTCATTTTGTTTTGTTTCCAAAAACTTGCTCATTTATTGCGTTTATGTTTTCTTCCCTGTTTTTGTTTTGTTGCTTTGATGTGGACCCGGCATTAGCGGCCAGGTCCTACACGGGCCAGACGGTGAATGACGGAACAGCTTGAACCAACAGGCAGCGTTGTCACCGTTTTATCGTTTTCAATAATTCACGAACTGTTATGTTGAAACAAGAATATCAAATATATGTCTGCCCTATATTAAACATAATAAATCTTATGTATATTTTCTCAGTTATAACTGCCCTTACCTCTGTCAATAATATGTTTCAAATCTCGCTTAATAACACAGGCAATTTATTTTTCACAAATAAAAGTGATTTTCGGATGAATGTGGTAAACAACACAAATGACTATCTGAAAATTTTTTTAGCAACAACAGCATCGCTAACACAATCTACTTTACTAATCAGTTAGCGCTAGACATTGGCTTTTATGAACATAGTCAAACATTTTAATATCAAGCCAAAAATGTGTTGATTTTGACCAAAAGCGAAAAGTGAAAAAACCGAGTCTGACCCTGCATTTTTTAACCGTCCATCTACTTTTACGTAACTCCTACTTTGTTGTCGTGCAAAATTTCAAGGAAAGCGGTTTAACAGTTCCTGTGATATGCGATCTTAAGTATTTGGTGTATTCCGTAAAAAAGAAGATCGTTTCTATTTTAACATAAGAACACGTTCCGGTTCATAGTACCTACCCCTTCACTATGTCCATTTAAGTACTGTATTACAACAGACAGAGGGACACCCTTTCCAACTTGTCTATACATGTTATTAGGCGAGATTTATAGCCGGAAGGAAAGGCAGATATTAAAGTGAATCGCTGGAAAAGAAAGCCGTGGCAACGCTACCTCTTGCTTTGAGCTGTACGGTCATTCCCCGGCTGCCACGCGTAAATCATACCACTAACATTGACTCATTTCGCAATTGCATGTGCGTTTCGTACAGGTAACTTTCGCTCCCTCTGGTAGGCTTAATATGCGTCGGCCACGGAATGCAATCGATCCCGGATATGAAGGACACATTGCGGCATTGATTTTCGTGAAAAAAAAGAGTGGTGTTGATTTGAAGATAAATTGAGAAATCTAATTTTGAAATTTTCATGTGCGTTTCGTATAGGTAACTTTCTCTCCCTCTGGTAGTATTAATATGCCCCGGACACGGAGTGTAATTAATCCCGGGTCGCATTGATTTCCGTGAAAAAAAGTGGTGTTGATCTGAAGAAAAATTCAGAATTCTAATTCTGAAATTTGCATGTGCGTTTCGATAAGTAACTTTCGCTCCCCCTGGTAGACTTAATGTGCCCCGGCCACGGAATGTAATCTTCCCCGGATATGAAGGGTACATTGAAGCATTGAAGAAAAATTGAGAAATATAACTCCGAAATTTGCATGTGTTTCGTATAGGTATCTTTCGTCTCCCCTGGTAGGCTTAATATGCTCCGGTCACGAAACGTAATCGATCCCGGATATAAAGGATACATATTAGCATTGATATTCGTGAAAAAAAGTGGTGTTGATTTGAAGAAAAATTGAGAAATTGAATTATGAAATTTGCATGTGCGTTTCGTATAGGTATTTTTGGCTCCCCCTGGTATTCTTAGTGTGCCCCGGCCACGGAATGTAATCGATCCCGGATATGAAGGATACATCATTGTTCCATTGATTTTAGTGAAAAAAACTGGTGTTGATTTATAGAAAAATTGAGAACTCGGATTCTGATATTTGCATGTGCGTTTCGTATATATAACTTTCGATCCTCCTGGTAGGCTCAATATGCCCCGGCCACGGAATGTAATTGATAATGTGATAACAATGACAACACGCAATGTATATAGCACTGCTTTACGCTGCACCGGCTTCCTTGCTGTTGTGACAGTCGATGGATGTCCAACGCGGCGCGGCCGCTTGTTGCTGGGTGGCCGGTGTTGCTAAAATTACCGCGGTCAGCTTGTAGGAGTTATGTACCTATAACGGGGTGGTGGTGGGAACGCCTAGGAAGCCGTGGATCTGTTTCTGTTGAACATCTGAGTACACCAAATCTTGCAGTATAAGTCAAGGGCGGATTTAGGATTTCGTCTAAAGAGGGGGGGGGGCAAACGATATTTGGGGCTGGTAATTTTTCAACCTCGGTGGAGCTTCTATCCTATTAACGCTCCTTAAGTTCATTGTGTTCTATCTGGTCAATGCCAGCTTGAAAAAAAAAACATGGAAAATGGTCAGTAATCCTCAGAAATGCAATATTTTATTATATGAGAACAAAAGATTAAAACCTCAAAAACTTCATTGCTCTGTTACCCAAAAAAAAAACATTCTGAGGGACACCGAGACATATCCCAGTGCATTCCACACAAAACAATGGCGAAAACGAACATGAGACCAAAAAGTTCACATTATTGTATGGACGCTAGAACAGACAAAGAAGGATCTCTATAGACCATCTAGAGATCGTGTCTTGAGACCGTCTCCAGACTGCCTATAGAAAAACTGCGCAACGGGGTCTACTATTGTATCTGTGTCTTTGGAAAGAACTATATCTGTTAGTTCGTAATTATTTTGATAATGTAAGTTTGTACGAAACAAGTACAGGAATACAGGGCTATACATGTTCACGTGTAGTGCAGAAGCTCTGTGATTTAAGCGAATTCAATATAGCAACATAAATAGAAACATACGCGGGATCATCGATCGACGTATTTTCTGGGCAGGCCACAGGCGCACCGCTAAACAAATCTCATAAAAGTCTATTTCCAATTTAGACGTTCATCTAACATACACTCCAATCATATTAGCACATTTCCCCGAAATAATTGTAAAGTCCGGTTTTATTGATGCAAGTTGTTCAAGGGGGTATTTTAAACATGGACGCATAACATGGGTACAACAATTTTTGTGGGGAAAACATTTTATTTGACAACAAAGAATGAGAAAACGTGTTTTTTGGGATTCAATCGAAAGTCTGACAGGAACGAAAAAACTTCCCATATAAGATTTTCAGGTATTTATGAGACCTACAAAATGAGACCACCCGTAAAAAGATTCGGCTAATAGTAAAAATGTTATGGCCGAAAAACGAGGCAGAATGCAGGTTTTGGCACTTGCTGGTATTGCGACGATAGTTTCACGCAACTAGTTGAAATTCCTCAAATCCATACGATTCATACTTCTAAATAACAGCAAAGAAATTGGAGTATATTGGTCAAGAGGTTTTTTTGAGAATTTCTAATTGTTTATCACAAAACACCTGTTTTCCAGCCATCACTACTAGTTTATTGAGCAATATACAGGGTTCGTTCAAAGAGCATTTAATAGAAAAATACACGTGTTTACCTTGCCGATATGAATCTCAAACCACTCCGAAAGATACATGTTATTTTTATGCGAAAAACAAAGGTTACGTTTTTCTCTTCTAAGCAAATTCAAACATGTCGCATTTGTGAGTAATTGAGCAAATGCGCTACACTATTCGAAATACATACGTTACTATACACATTTTAAAACAAAGCGGATGTGTGTATCATCTTTTGTTGAGAATTACTCACAAATACGAGATGTTTGAATTTGTTTAGAAGAAAAAACGTAACCCATCCCTTTTTGCATAAAAATAACATTTATCTTCCGGAATGGTTTGCGATTCATATCGACATGGTAAACTAATGTATTTTGCTATAAAATGCCCTTTGAACTAACCCTGTATTTTCTCAATAAACTAGTAGTGATGGCCGAAAGCAGGTGTTTAGGGATAAACAATTACAAATTCTTAAAAACTACTTGACCAATCTTCTCCAATCTTGTTGTGGTTATTTCAGAAGTACGGATCCTACGAATTTGAAGAATCTCGAATATCTGCGAGAAACCATCGTCGCATTACCAACAAGTGCCAAAATCTGCAGTTTGCCTCGGTTTTCGGCCATAACTTTTCTATTACTAGCCGGATCTTTTTACGTGTGTCATTTTGTAGGTCTCATAAATACCTAAAAGTCTTATATGAAGAGATTTTTCGTTCCTGCCAATACTTTCGATTGATCCCAAAAAACAGGATTTCTCATTCTTTCTTGTCGAGTAAAAAGTTTTCCCACAAAAATTGGTGTATCCATTGTATGCGTCCATGTTTTGAATATCCTCTTGAACAACTTGCAGCAATAAAACCAGACTTTGCAATTATTTCGCAAAGCAGGGGTATTTTCTCTAATATGATTAGACTAATAGTGCTTCGTTGTAACACCAACCCCGAACAAAATCAGTCAAGCTTTATACACTTTTCAAATTACTATTGAGCAACAAACAGAACATAAATCACTTTTTAAATGCAATCTGTATAGCGAATGTATTGCTTAGACTTAGATTTGTCACAAGTCACCGTACTCGTATATACGTATAAATCGTAAGAATTGTGCTGTAAACGTAAGTGATGTCGAAAAGGACAAAGGATACCAAAAGTCGCAATGCTCAGTTCCTATAGCTATAACTTATAGTTAGTACGAATCTGTCGCCATGATGTTTCAAAAAGCAACACAATGGTGTTAGATTACAAAAGCAAGTGTCAGACGTCTAGGGGGGGGGGGGGGACGCGCGCGCCCCCCTCTAAATCCGCCATTGTCAAACCTATAACGCAGGTTCCGATTTTTTTCAAATCGTGAGTACATTATTCGTCGGATTTTCGTCACTTAAATTTCCTGTAATTTCTGGGATCAGAAGCTTCTTAATAATAGAACGTGTTCCACATATCAAAGATGCTACATTTAATATCAGTTTCATCTAACCCCCACTTTTTAAGCACTATAATTTTTTCTGACAATGATTAAGAACCCCTGAAACGTAAGAAATAGATTGTTAGCAATTGTTATTCTTTTCGTTTTTTGCCAATAGCGCCGCCGCCACTAGACTGAAACTACAAAGCTTTGGCATAGTGGTAACCTTGTGTGGAAATTTCATAAAAATCAGAGCGGTACCTAATTGCCAAGTTATAGACGGGCAAAGGATTAGCAAACAGACGGGCGGACATGAGTGATATAGTTTTCGTAATAATGCCATATTCGACCTAAAAAGCATAACATCTCATTTTCGAATTTTTCGCACCACTAGCGTGCGAAGTAAAACAGCTTTAAGATGGAGGAGTAAATATTTTTAATTTGCCAAAGCAGCCTAAACGTCCGGAAATCAGTTTATTCACCATCGTAGGTTTCATTTATTGGCCAGTGTAAGATACAATAGATAGACCAGAGAGACAACCGGGGCATAAGTTCAGAAGTTACATTTACGTAACTAGTTACGAACATTTACTTCGCATCAGCAATCACGATTATGAACACATTTTTGCAGAATGACTTATAGACACGATATTATATGAAATAGGGCCATCAAATTATCTGAATATGGCATTCATATATCATAGTGCTTCGCTGCAACACCAACTCCGAACAAAATCAGTCCAGCTTTACACACTTTTCAAATTATTATTGAGCAACAAACAGAACATATTTGTATAGCTAATATATTGCTCAGACTTAGATTTGTCACAATACTCAAATATACGTATAAATCGTAAAAATTGTGCTGTAATCGTAAGTAATGTCGAAAAGGGACAGCGTTTGGAATACTAAAGGATGCCGAAAAATCGCAATGTTCAGTTCCTATAGCTATAACTTATAGTTAGTATGCCTCTGTGGCGACGATGTGTCAGGGGGGGGGCGCCCCCTCTAAATACGCCACTGGTATAAATTTTGGATTGATAGCCGCCATATTCCATGTACCTGCTCCTTTCCAGGACTTTATGAGAAGCAGTAAAGGATCTTGACAATCCAGCAGATTTGAGCTTAGCTAATGACAGGTATTTTTTACTATTTGAACAAAGGTCTTTTGGATCAGTGTATATGTTATCCAATTAACCTTGATCATTCAAAACCTCAGAAATGCCTTGCATTAAACAAGTCAAGTTTGTGACTGTTGACCTCCCAGACATAAACCCACGCTGATTGTCAGAAATAGATCCCCTCACAGGGGGTTTAAGTTACAAAGTATTGGGTAAGCAAGGAAGGTTTTGAACAAATTAATCATTAGCTCAGCAAAATCCGCTTATGAAGCTATTCATTGTGAGTGGTTTTCCTTTTTGTTGCTATTCTATAGTTAAATAACAAAATACGATAGAGTAGCATAACGCACCGCACGCCGCTGTTAACGCAATTCCGGTGAAATATCGGATTTGAAGTACGTACGTTGCGTTATGCTAATCTCTTCCATTGACTAGTTTTAATCACGCAAAATTAATATTGGTAAATTTCATAATTAGTAAATCCTTAAACAAAGATGTACCTATTCTTTTACTCCCTGCTAATGCCAGAAAATGAGAATGGTCGAAGCTGAAAGCTGATACTTTTGAAATTTCAGTTGCTTCTAAGTTTTGATATACATCAAAATGGTTTCCCATCCATTTATATACTGAGTTAATTTTTGTACGATCGGAGTTCTTCACAAAAGTCATGAAAACATCATGATCAGTTTTCCTATAACAGAAGTATCTCTTATTTTTCATTTAAATATTTAAAAAGTTTGCTGCTTACCAAATTGTTGTTTCTTCCGAAAAGCTTTCATTAAATTTTTGTTTGGTTTCTAAGATGTCACTTCTCAGTTGGTATATACTAGATTGATCCACAAATTGTCTGGTTGGTTCTCCATTTTCTGCTACAACTATTATTGTAGATGAGTTGATCTGTAAGGAACTAAGCTTTGTTGCATTGACAACTGGTTTTACATCCATTATCAAAAACTTGTTTCCCTAAAAGAAAATCATGATCGGTAACCTTAAAAGGACCCCATAACCAGAAGATCATAGAGTCCTGTAAAGATGAAAACTACAGGATAAGTTCCAGGTATTACATCCATAGCCTTCTATAGAAATGTTGATAATACAAATGAAACAATAATTACTAAGTATACCTCATGTTTGTACAGCTTAAGCATAGTTCCATATTTTTCCACAGATGCAGCATACCATGATCCTTTTTGCTTAAACAATCTTAGATCTAAGCAGTTTTCAACTGGTATTTCATTATACTTCGTCAGTTCTGAAAGTATAAATACCGTCAAAATGCATGAAGTTTACTGCATTGCATAGATAGTGAAAAACGTATCAGGTTCTAGTCTATTAAACTATTTTTTTGCGTGTCAGAGAGTGAAGGCTCAGTTTCTTAATAATTTCTACTCATGTGTAGTCAACTCCGAAAGCCCGACCCACAACGTCTTATTTGGTATATGAGGTTCATAGATCTTCTGTCATTTATTAAACACTCACCAACAACATCTTTTTTATTCGAAACATTCCCATTGACACTCCTCCTATTTCTAGAAGACTCATTGATTCTGGTTTTCTTCACCCGATTCTTGTAATTTTCAATGCGCTTATCCACATATCGCTTCGAATTTGGTGAAAAATCCGGATCAGCTAAGGTTATTTAGATAAAAAATATTACTTCTATGCAAAATGGTTCTTGAATCACCTGAACTATTCAAAAGGATGACTCATTCCGCGATTCAAAGGAAAAAGCTCTGAGCGAATACAGGTCGCAAAATATATCTACTTTCCAGGAACCGGCATTGTATTTCAGACAAACAACTTGAGTTACAACAGCTGTACTTACCACTAATGATATATTTAATAACCAGAAGTTAAATATTGCAAACGCGGGTTTGCTAGTATTAATCATAGATTTGCGTATTCTCCAATTATATTAATCAGCGGTTTAACACAAAATCTAACCTTGCATTCGGTAGATCCGCTTTCTTTTATGTGGTAAAATATTTTATTAAGACACTATTTACTGTTATATTGGCAATATTAATTATACAGGGCATGTTATGGTTCAGTTAGCGACTGAATAAGCAAATTTGTGCCAATAAATAATTGACCACTGTTTAATGATTTTTTAAGCGCTATGCTACCGACAACAGATCAGCCAACTGAACCAACTGTTAATATAAAGTATGAGAATGATAAAACGTATTTTCGATAAGCCTTTTCTTTTCAATAAACTTGACAAATTTCGAAACACTCCAGTATATCTAAGAAATTACCTAGAAGATAAGGATCTGCTCGTAAACTTTCTATTAAACTTTCAGTTAACAAAACAGTACCACTAGTAGCTGCACTAATTGTAACTTCTTCTATTACTAGTGATAATACTAACAATTTTAGTATGAGATTCATTTTATCTCTGTTCTTGGTGAAAATTCACAGCCAACTATCCACAACTGTTCTAAAATCTGTACCTATTAGATGAGCACATTGCGTTTTTTCATTGCTGAAAAAGGTGAGGAGTTTTTAGGATCATTTATACCCGTTTGGGAGGCACAGGCGAAGTGAACACCATATCGCAAATACTTAGGAACCTAATTTTAAACAAATACATCATATACAGTGAAATCCATATATCACTGACGTCGAATTAGCCACAACAAGGTTTTTTTTAAATATTTATTTGATAGACATGAACGTTTTACAAGTTGGAATGATAACGAACCTGAATATAAAAAGAAAAATAGTTTTTATGAAGGGTTCTGCTGGCGTTGCGTCTGGCGGTGTCGTCTTGCTGACACCTCGGGTTCTTGACCTATAACGCCTCCCTCGCTAAGTTGAAAATCCGTCCTCGGACTTTTGGATTTTTAGATTTCCCAAGTCGGCTACGGAAATTTTCGGCTTGAAGAAAAGCGTCTGAAGTCTTCTTCTTTTTCTTACGACGAAGTAGATGCTCGCTGTGATAATGAGGAGCATCAGGATTGTCATGGACCAAGTTGTTGTAGACGTCGCCGTAGGGCTTAGATGTAAGGGCTGTATGGCCGATAGCTGTGGTACATCTTTGAGTGGCTGCAACTCGTTAAACTGCAAACTAAACTTCGGACGGATCTTTACAGGGATGATATCAGGAACTTCGGTTTGTTCTGAAGTGGTGCTGTAAATCTGTCCATTAATTTCAAATGGGCATGAAGAATCAACAATTGCTGCTTGACTGATATTTCGGTCCTACATCGGTGCATGTGGAATACCAGCGTTTATTTCCATAGAAACTTGCAGGAGGTAGTAGTATAATGCTTTCTTAATTATGTATGGGATAAATATGGTAAAGTCGGAAAGAGTGATCGTTAAGGATCGGGATTTTGAAAAGGATAAGTAACTGAGTATTAGTGGTAATTAATGAACAACGTGAATTTTCGATGAGTTCAAAGGGATGTGAATTATCTGTCAGACGACAGTTTGATTTATACGAAGATTATATAATGATTTTGATTTTCAAGGCTTTCGGAAAGTGAAAATAATTCTATGTTAGGTTGTTCTAGTGCAGATAGGTTTATACTTCTAATTAGCTTCAAGATGAATTGATTCAGACGATCAATATTACGAATTTCACTTTGAATTGTAATAAACTACTGATATTCGTCTCTAAGATAATTGATATCTTGTGTAATTCTCGCTGTATTATTATTTACAGTTTCGATTAAAACATTATATCTTTTTATTGTTTATTGCGTAACATGTCGAATTATTTAGTACATTGACTATATCATTTTGTTTATTTTCAATACTGAAGATATGCTTTTCCAAAAATATACGATTGTTTTCGTCAAGGTTGCCAGTCACTGATTTAATAAAAGTTCCCAAGAAGTGAGCAATTCCACGCTTCTGGCGGGGACGGATTATTTTATGAAAACTGTGAAGTGTCTCTAAATAAAGATGGTTATACTGTTTAAATAGTCTGTGGTTGGAAGTAGTGAGTGTCTGGTTAAGGAATAGGACGTTAGTTATAGTCGTTGTAAGAGTTACGTCGATAGCAGTTAAGTTAACAGTAATGTTATATCGGTCATAGTGATTTAACTCTTGAGCATGGCCTAGCAGTTCCTAGCAGTGTTTTCCTTAGACGTTTGATCTTTCTGGGGTGGGTATTGGTAGGGTTATTTTTGGAAGTAACGGCTTGAATTTTGGTGTGGCTACTGGAAGTAGTTGTAAGGTGCAGGTAATTTATTTCGGGGATTTTCTGAATATATATGGTTTGTCCAGGCTCTGGAGGGGGAGTGGTCTCAGGTAGCTTTTGGTTGCGTCTATTTAAAATTGCTGTTTCTTTATCGTGGAGATTTCGAAAAAGGGAATCGATGAAAGGACGGAGTTCGTCTTTATGTCGTTGGTATACTTTTCGTAAATCGGTAAGTCATTGTCAAATAATATTTCTTCTGCACATGGGCCATATGGGATACAAAGTGGTGAATAACCTGTGGCGGAATGGATGAACTAATTATGAATAAGGACAAAATGTGTAACGAGATCAGAAAAATATTCTTTAGGGCGTTCATCGTTCTGTGAAAGTAGAGTGGAATCTTTCGATTGGACTATTGGAATTTGGGTTGTTCATTGTAGTAAAGTGTAGCTCGATTTTATGGAGATCTAAAAATTCTTCAAAACAGGTTATTCGAAAATTCGGTATCTTCGTCGCAGACTATTTTTCGAGGATAATTATGGTGGGATAAATAGTGACGTAGTTTGCTAAGGATTGTGGTATTCATTTTGTCAGGTATACAGCACACTTGGGCGTATTCAGAAAAAGAGTCGATGATTGTAAGGAAATTTTCTCGGTTACTGGAAAATGTGTCAATGTGAAGGATATCGAAAGGATTTGTCCTAGAAACGGACCTTTTAGGGGTAATTTATATGGGTGTCTCTCGTATTTATTACAAAGACAAATATCGCATGTTCTAAAATGGTAGAACGCATATTAGGCCAGTAATAATGTAATTTTAAATGACTAAGTGTTTCGTGAATACCATTGTGATTTTCTTTGTGATAATTTTGGACATTTCGTAATTGGTCTTCGGGTTTCTGTACGTCTTGAACTCGTTTGGAGCAACATAATATTTGAATAGTTTGATTATAAGTATTACGGACGTAGTCGTAAATATATTTTTGGATATCAGGATTGTCTGTCAGAATGTAGTACCGTTGATTGGGGCCTATTGTTCGATGGAGGGCAGTCTTGATGTCGGTTATCTAGTCATTTTCGGAAAGAGTGACGATTGGACTTGAAGTTCAGACGGTATTTTGTGTTAAAATTGGTGCCCAGATTTATTATGATTTGATTTGAAAAATGATTAATAGGCTCTTCTGAGAATGGAACGAGGGCAACGGGATTTTCATGAGAAGAATGTTGGGTTGACTGTCCAGTTTCTTTTTCGAAAGTTTGATTAATAAAATCATCTACGTCAAAGTCGTCATCATCATTTGGAGGGTTGGCACACAGGGACTCGGATTCATGCGACTTAAAGCATCGGCAACGACGTTTTCCTTTCCTTTCTTGTAGTTAATTTCAAAGTTGTACTCCTCGAGTTTGAGTTTCCATCGGACAAGACGAGAATTGGGTTCTTTAATTTTGTATAGCCAAACTAAGGGGTTGTGATCTGACTCCACAGTAAATTTTACACCATATACATAGGGACGGAATACTTTACAGGAATCGAGTATAGCAAAAAGTTCTTTTTCAATTGTAGATTAATTTTCCTCTGCTGAGTGTAGGGTGCGGGAATAATAGGCTATCGGATTTCCTTTCTGCATAAGGACAGAACCGATCGCCATGTTTGAAGCGCCTGTTGTGAGGGTAAATGGTAGAGAAAAATCAGGGCATTGGGGGAATAGGGGAGTTACTAAGAGCGGATTTACATTTCTCAAGGGATTCAATATATTTGGGATCTTCGATATCGATTTTAGTTCCTTTTCTAGTGCAGCGTGTCATGGGATAGGTAACTTTCGGAATGAATCGTCGGTAGTATCCTATGAGACCAAGAAAGCTTCTGATTTCTTTCACTGTATTGGGTATAGGAGACCTTTGGATGGCTGAAATTTTTGAAGGATTTGGTTCTTCAGGTGTTATGACGTGGCCTAGGAATGCTACTGACGTACTTAGGAATTCGGATTTATCTGGCTGAATCTTGACGTTGACTTCACGGAATTTTTGGAAAATCTGTTTTATGTGGAGAGATTTGGAGAATACGATTTCGTCGTCCATATAGACAAAACAGGACTTGCATAAGAATTACCTTAGGATTTCATCCATCATTCGCTCGAAGGTGGCTGGTGCATTTTGTAACCCGAAATGACCGTTAGGGACTGTGAATGCTGTCTTTTCGATAGAATCGGGGTGGACTTCGAACCCTGAGCCAAATTGAGGGTAGTAAAGTATGAACATGTTAAGAATTTCGTCGATGCGGGGAAGAGGGTATTTATCTTCGATTGTGTTTTCGTTAAGACGTCTATAGTCGATGACCATACGGAATTTTACTTTTACCGCTTGCGTCAGTTTCTTTCGTAACGATCCATACCATATAGGGGCTGAGTAGGGACTTGTAATAGAAGAGCACATGGCATTGTTTTGTAGTAATTTTTGGATTTGATCGGAAATTTCAGGTAGCATTGATTTTGAGTGTCGATAAGAGCGGGTTAAGATTGGTGTTTCATCCTTAGTTCGAATTAATGTTTTACAGAAGTAGTAACGGTTAAAGGAGAATTTTTTGTATAAAAAATATCCTTAAATTGATGAAAAAGACATCCACATTCAGATGGTCTGTCCGTAACAAATTAGAATCAAAAGAATTATCACCAGAAGATGAGGGAGTGATTTCTTCGAAATTCGAAATGGATGTGGCGGAGATTGGTTGTGAGAAGTTGATTTCGACATTGTTGGGACGTGGTATTTCTAAGAAGCCGTCTTCACCTACATGAATTGATGCTGGAATTATTACTTGATTTTCGTGTATAATATCAGGAGTGACAACTTCGCCATTGTTAATGGAGACTGGAATGCGTAGTCGTCTATCACTACGGTAAATTATTTTAAATGGAATAAAAATGTGCAATTTTGGAATCGAAAATACGTGTGTTTCGTAATCAATATTGGCTCCTAACTGATCGAGTTTACCTGCACCTAAAAGTACATCGAAATCGTCATGCCAGTCGGCGATTCTAATTGTAAGGGGTTGATAAATACCACTTTCTTCGAACAAAGGGTAGTAAAGGTTCCGTGGATATGTTTTTGGGGTTTTCATCGAAATTAGGGTTCATAGAATTCATACTTCGAATCGAAGTTTTGAGCAGCTTTGGGAGTAATTACTGTATCAGAGCCACCGGAGTCGATTAAGACTTTTAATTTAGAATGTGGGAGACAGAAGTAAGGAAGTTTGTTGCTTTGGAATAATTATCTAATTGAATGGTTCTATTTGGGAGAGGGTTTCATTGAGGCTGGTCCTGGAAAATTTTCCTCAGGAGTATCAAAGTACGCTCAACTCAATCTAAAGCTTTGCTGCTGACCGCATTTTACCTGCAGGAGATCAGAGTGACAATACACAAACATATTATTATTATTATTATTATTATTATTATTATTATTATTATTCTGTATGTCACTCCTAGAGGAAGGGATGAGCTTGACCGGAACTCTGCCTGAGTTCTAAGGTCTTTAGTCGGAAAGGGTTTTCCGCAAAATGTGGGCTGTTCCTAGCAGTGCTATCTTTTGAACTTGTGTTGCAAAGACATCTCCGGGGAGTTCTTTTATGTTGTTCTTGAATGACATAGTGGCAGTCCCCAAAGCTCCGATGATCACGGGTACCGTTCTTGTCTTTGTCTTCCACATGCGCGATATTTCGATTTCGAGGTCTTTGTATTTTCTGGCCTTTTCCGCTTCTTTGGTGTTGACGTTGTTGTCGTCTGGTACAGATACCTCAATTAGCAGACATGTGTTCTGTGTTTTATTATGGTAAATAATATCAGGTCGGTTGGCGGAAATCGTACGGTCGGTAATGACTCCTTTGTCGTACATAATTAATGCTTCGTCTGTCTCTACTGCTTCTTCAGGAGAATGATCATACCAGTTGTTGCTAACTGGTACTTGGTGCTGCTTGAGGATAGCCCAGTGTATGTATTTAGCGACGTTGTTGTGCCTTTCGGTGTATTCTGTTGGTGCCAGTGTTGAGCAGCCTGAAATAATGTGGCTTATATGTTCCTCACATTGATGGCATATTCTGCATTTGCTGTCGACATTCTGTTTCAGGACCATTCTTCTATGGTAGCGCGTGTTAAGTGCCTGGTCCTGTGCAGCAATCAGTAGACTTTCAGTCTCCGCCTTCAGTCCTGTACTTTTCATCCAATCCAGGGACATGTGTTTATCTACATTGGTTTTGTGTAGGTTATTGTAGAACTGTCCATGGAGTGGTTTCGATTTTAGGGCGTTGACTTTTTCTGTTCGCATGGCCTCCTTTACTCTGAGTTTCAAGTTGTCCGCTGACTGATCTTCGTTCAATTGGTATGCATATTGTCTTTTCATGGCTTCCCCGATCTTTGTAATGGAGTATTTAGCCTTTTGTTGCTCATGCAATAGCACTAACTTGATGAACTTGTCGTTGGAATGGAGTATATACTCATAAAGGCCGGCAATTGTCATCCTGTAGGCACTGCAGAGTTCAATTAAACCTCTGCCACCATCGCGCCTTGGAATATAGAGTCGGTCTTTGTCAGCTTTGGGGTGATGAAACTTATAGATGGTTAACAGTTTCCTGGTTTTTCTATCTATTTTTTCAATGTCTGATCCGCTCCAGTTCAATATTCCAAAGCTATACTGCATTACCGGTACAGCAAGACTGTTGACTGCCTTTATTTTATTTTCGGCGCTCAGTTCTGTTCTCAAGATTCGCCTTAACCGACCATAGTATTCCTTCTTCACATTTTCTTTCATAGATTCATGATGTACCTCGTCACTTTCATGTACGCCAAGATATTTATAGGTTTCACTTAGATCAAGGTAGTCAAATCCTGCACTATTTTCAGTTATTTGGTTTACATTCATTGAGATCTTTCCTCTGGTAATCGTGATCCTTTTACATTTTTCCAGGCCTAACTGCATGCATATGTCCTCACTAAACCGCTTCACAATGTCTAGCTCTCTATCTAGCTGCTTGTTGCTGGATGCGAATAACTTGAGGTCATCCATATATAATAGGTGACTTATATAGGAACCCTGCCTGACCTCGTATCCAAGTTTTCCAGAATTCAGAGCGTTAGTCAGTGGAACCAGGGAGATGCAGAATAGCAGCGGTGACAAGGAGTCTCCTTGGAATATCCCTCTGCGGATTCTTATTTTATCAGTTTTGAGGCACCCTTCAGCGTGATGCAGCTGTAATTCGGTATTCCACTTCTTCATAGATGATTCGAGGAACTTCACAACAATCGGATTAACTCCATATAAACTCAGAGCTTCAAGGATCCAACTATGAGGTATACTGTCGAATGCCTTGGCGTAGTCTATCCAGGCCATGCTTAGATTTCGTTTTCTCTTCTTGGCATCTTCAGCTAACATTTTGTCTATGAGTAACTGATCCTTGCAGCCTTGAGTTGATCGACGGCAGCCTTTTTGTTCTGACGGTAGAATGTTGTTAGAGGACAGATGGTCATATAGTCTATTAGAAATAAGTGAAGTAAGAACCTTATACAGTGTGGGTAAGCAGGTAATTGGACGATAATTTTTTGCCTCTTTAGAATTTTTGCCTTTGTACAGCAAATATGTGATACCAGTTGTCAACCATTGCGGAGTGTTGTTAGGATGTTTGGTCAAATTGCTCATAGCAACAGCCAGGTGACAGTGGAGTGCATTGAAGGATTTTATCCAGAAGTTACAGATCTTATCTGGCCCTGGTGCTTTCCAATTTTGCAAACACCTAATGACTTCCTTAACTTCGTCTTCGGTATAGTCATGCCATTGAGAGGTGACAATTTGGCTGTTGTTTCGCCTTTCTTGCTCAATCCAGGCAGCTTTTTTGTTGTGAGGTATCTCCTGCTCTAATATGTCTCTCCAAAATGAGTCGACATCTTCTTTTGATGGTGGTTCTTGTACCTGTACTTCTTCCTTTAGACTCCTGTAAAATTTCTTGGGATTTGCTTGGAATAGCCTATTCTGTTTGTACTGATCGACACGTCTTGTATATCGCCGCAATCTCTGAGCCTTCGCTTGCAACTTCATTTTTAGTGTGTTTATTAGGTCACCAAGCGATGAATGGCTATTATTATTATTATTATTATTATTATTATTATTATTATTATTATTATTAATATAATTATTATTATTACTATAATTATTCTAATTATTATTATTATTATTAATATTATAATTATTATCATTATTATTATTATTATTATTATTATTATTAATATTATAATTATTATTATTATTATTATTATTATAATTATTATTACTATTATTATTATTATTATTATAACTATTATTATTAATATTATTCCGTTTTCTGTTAGCTATTCTCTGTTACTGCAGGTGGTATCCTCAAACGCGGCATTACACTGCAAGCGTCTGAGTGTGACTATTGGTTTCTCTTTGCCTATATGGCTACATTCAGGACCTTGCGTGCTATATGACTACCTAAGATGCCAGCTTTCTGAAGTGAGAGGTATAGTTTCTGCGGCAGATTTAGTTTCTCAATATATTTATGTAGACTCTTAGGTATTTCTCCTGTGGCTCCGATCACTATTGGGATGACTACAACTTTTTCTTGATGTGTGACAGTGTTTTTACTTCTGCAGCTAGTGGTAAGTACTTGCGAACCTTTTCTGTCTGCTTCTCAGCTACCTTATGTGGGGCTGGCACACTAATGTCAATTATGCAGGTTACTTGATTCATTTTATCTTGAACTACGATATTATTATTATTATAATTATTATTAATTATTATCTTTTTCTTCCACAGACGTATCTGTCTGGTAATAAAGGATAGACCAGATATCAACCAGATATCAAAGAGACTATCCAAGCACCTTCCTTAGTATATGCGCTGTTCCTAGTAGTGCCGTTTTTTGAATTTGGTAGAGTGCTGGTTTACCGGGTATTGAGTCACAATTTCCGTGGAAGTTTTTGGTGATAGTTCTTAATGCACAGACAACGACAGGAGTTATCCAAGCTTTCACATGCCACATCCTCTGTATTTCTATCTGGAGATCTCTGTACTTAGATATCTTTTCATTTTCTTTCGATTTTACATTGGATTCGTCGGGAACCGCTATATCAATTAGTTGACATGTTTTCTCCTTTCTGTTATGAATTATAATGTCAGGTCGGTTTGCTTTTATTGTTCGATCCGTTATTACCGGCACATCCCACATAATACATACATCAGTGGTGTCATTCTTGATGTTGGTGACACTCTGTATTTCATGCTGATAATATTAATTTATCTGTAACTGGAATACCAAACGAGTCACATATTTTCCAGTGAACGTAACTAGCTACATTGTTATGTCTACCGGTGTACTCTGAAGGGGCTAGTACTTGGCAACCTGCTACTATATGGCTGATGTGTTCGTCGGACTGCCCGCATATTCTGCATTTACTGTCTATACTTTGTTTTAGTGTATACTTTTGGTGGTACCTTGTATTTAATGCTTGATCTTGTGCAGATACTATCAGAGCTTCTGTTTCCGCTTTCAGCGTAGAGCTTCTCAACCAACTGACACTTCCATGTTTATCTACCTCTGTTCTCTCGAGTTGTCGGAAGAACTGTCCGTGCAATGGTTTCGAGGCTACTTTTGCTAGTCTGCCACTTTCAGCGACGTTCTTGATCTTGTCGATTGAGTTTCTGTTGGAGTCTTCGCCTCCTAGACGTTCCGACATAATCTTCTTCATCTCTTTCTGGATGGAGTATTTGCCAAGGCCATTGTCCCATTGTTTTACTATTTTTGACAGTTTGTCCTTCCCTGGGTTATATATTCTCCGAGACCAACCATAGATGTTTCATATAGAGCTTCAATTTCTACCATTCCGCGTCCTCCATTGCGCCTATTTACATATAACCTGTCCACGTCAGCCTTGGGATGGTATATATGTGCCATTGTCAGCAGCTTCCTGGTTTTCCGGTCAATTCTCAGAATATCTGACTTCAGCCAATTGACAATTCCAAAGCTGTAACTTAGTACAGGCACAGCGAAAGAGTTGATTGCAGATATTTTATTTTTGGAGCATAATTCTGTCTTAAGAATCAGGCGCACACGACGATAATACTCCCTCGATATTCTGGATTTGGCATGTTCATCTTCGATTCCATCTGCTTCTTCAATGCCTAGATATTTATAGGTTTCTTCAGGCTCCATGTTCACTATTGTTGTTGCTTTATCTAGAATTATATTCTGTGCCTTAGTGAGTTTACCCCTTTTGAATATTGCTGTTGCACACTTATCCAGTCCAAATTGCATATTTATATCATCCGAGAATGTTTTCACTGTCATTAATCGCTAATCGTTCTCATTTTTGGCAAATAATTTCAGATCATCCATGTATAACAGATGATTAACTGTATTGTTTGCGTCTATAACAAAATCAGTTTTTTCTCTGTTAAGCATACTGGTCAGTGGAATTAGTGACTTGCAAAACAGTAGGGGGAGAGAGAATCGCCTTGAAATATGCCTCGCTGAACGCCTATGTGTCCGGTTTTCATGCATCCCTTAGTGTGATATAGATGCATTTCGGTTTTCCATGTTTTCATTGAGCATTCTATGTACCTTTGTATAGTTGGACAAACTCGATATAGCTGCAGTACTTTCATAATCCATTCATGCGGTAGACTATCAAACGCTTTACGGTAGTCGATCCAGGCCATGCATAAGTTTTTCCTTCGTGTTTTTGCCACATTGGCTACCATTTTGCTGACTAAAAGATGATCTTTACACCCTCTTGTTCCTTTCCTGCTTCCTTTTTGCTCGTCAGGGTAAATGTTGTGGTTAAGTAGATGTTCGTTAATCCTGTTAGCTAATGCTGCTGTAATTATCTTGTACATTGTACTCAGGCACATTATAGGGCGATAATTTTTGGGGTCTTTCGTATACTTTCCCTTGGATAAGAGCACTGTAGTTCCGGATGTGAGACATGAGGGTGCATCTTCTGGATGTTCAATAATGTAATTGATGGCAGCTGTCATTGCGCTGTGAAGGGCTGAGAATATTTTAATCCAAAAGTTTTGCAACCTATCTGGTCCCGGTGCTTTCCAATTATCTGTACCTTTTATTATTGTGGTTATTTCTGGTGTCGTTAACTTGAAGTACTGTTGTTCTTCAATACTTTGGTATTTGCTTTCTTCTTGCCTTATCCACTCAGCATTCTTGTTAAAGCTTACTTTATTTTGGTATATACCTTTCCAAAAGCTAGCAATATCATCCGGTGTCGGTGGTTCATTGCTAACATTCCTTTGTCCATTAATTTGTCTAAAGAATTTTTTTGCGTCAGAGTTGAAAGTCTTATTGTGAAAATAATAGTTGCTTCGTTCCGTATATCGCTTTAACCTTTGTGATTTTGCTTCCATTTTCATTTTTATATTTAACTCAAGTTCATCTATGTTCTATCTATATTCATGTAATATTGCTAGTTCCTATCTGTATGCATCTATATGCTTCTTTATTCTGATCTTCCATGACGGCTCTCTTGTAACTCGTACAGTGTTTGTTCTGTGTTCTACTTCACCTGCAATTACAGCGGCAGCAGCGTACATCAGGTCACTAATGTCTTGAATACTTAGAGTATGCTCTTGAGCTATTCTGGTGTATTTGACGTTCACGTTGTCAATTTTTACTTGAAGCGCCTTGGTGGCTTCTACCTTATTCAGCGCTTTTCGTTGTGTAATTGAAGTGAGTCCTCTAATTTCTTTCAGTTTATTATTATTATGATTATTATCATTATTATTATTATTACTATTATTATAATAATTATTATTATTACTATCATTATTATTATTATTATCATTATTATTATAATTATTATTATTATAATTATTATAACTATTATTATTATTATTTCATCTTTTTTTTCACGCTACAGGACCGTTTTCTATTAGTAGCGGTATCTTATATGGAACGGTTTGACCTCTACACCGGGTCCTCGCCGAGGACCTGAGGGGTACAGATCATTGTAGTTTATGAGCTTATGTTATAACTTTCCTAATTATGTGCGATGCGCCTAATAAGGCGATCTTCTGTAACTGATAGAAATTATGATCTCCTCGTATCCTTTTCAGGTTATCTAGGATGTTGCGAGTGACATATCCAGTTGAACCAATCACTACGGGAATAACAACTGCCTTTGTATGCCTCATTCTTTGCACTTCTATGAATAATGATTTGTATTTTAGTTGCTTTTCAGCCTCATTTTGTATGACATGTCTATCTGCAGGTACCGATATATCAATTATATAGCATATTTCGGTGGTTTTTATAACAATATCTGGTCTGTTTGCTATTATTTCTCTATCCGTGATAACGGGATGGTCATACATTATTGTGATACTACCATCTTCACTTCGTGTTATTCTGTCGGGGTGATGCTCATACCATTTCGCCGATTTTACTGGACAACCAAGGTGGCGAGACACTTCTAGACGGATGGCTGCGCAGACATTATTGTGCCTGTCAGTATATTCTTTTGGCGCTAGTATTGTACATGCAGATATTATATGTTCAACAGTTTCATTATGAATGTGACACAATTGCATTTACCGTCATTCCTCGTCTTGTGTATTGCTTGCTCAATGTAACGCGTTTTCAAGGCTTGGTCTTGTGCTGCCACCAGCAAGCTTTCGGTTTCCCCTTTTAAATCTCCGTATTGTAACCATCCAAATGAAAGTCTTAAGTTAACCGGAAGCTCCTCCATTTGACGGATATGCTGTCCGTGTAGAGGCTTACTTCGCCATTTCTCTTCGACACATTGCTTCAAGTACAGTTTGATGGACCTGTTACCTCGCTCGACCGTATGTCCGACTTCCGCAGCTTCTAATTTGATCTTATTAATCCGCTTTACAACAGATCTATTTGTTGGTTTCCTATTGTCATGTGCTAGTAACATCTGTAGTAGGCAGTCTTGCTCAGATCTAGTTTGAATATACTGCCCTACTGAGAAGATCGTATTGTTGTACGTTTCTTCTATTTGCTTTAGTCCTCGTCCCCCGTTCTTGCGTGGCACGTATAATCTGTCGATGTCTGCTTTGGGATGAAGGATATTATGTGTTGTCATTAGTTTTCTTGTTTTGCGATCCATTTGTCTTATGTCATCCAATGTCCAATTGATTATACCAAAGCTGTACTGCATGATTGCTATGAGAAGAGCTCCAATTGCTGTTATCTTGTTTCTAGACGTGAGTTGAGTTTGCAGAATTTTACGTACTTTCGTTATATACTCATGTCTGATATCAACTATCAGTGAATCGTGGGTGATGTGTGAGCCTTCTTTAATTCCCAGGTACTTGTACACTCCGCCATGTTCTAGTGATTTGATCGTCTCGCCTTCATCAACTATTATATTAGCAGAGTCATAATGCATTCCTCTCCTGAATGTGACTACAGCGTACTTATCGAGACCGAAGCTCATCTGTATGTATGTCGTCGCTAAATTTTTTTACAATATTGAGAGACGTTTTCAGTTTGTTTTGGCTGGGAGATATGAGCTTCAGGTCATCGATATACAGGGTGACTTCGAAGTTGAGTCATTTATTTTAACAGTGTGTAGATCTGATCAAAAGAAATGTTTTTTTCCTTTACCATTTTTCTGGTAAAATTAAAGTAACAAAGTATAGCCCTTTGGAGTTTGAGTACCGCCCTGTCTCAATAATATCATGTGTTCGTGTTTGGCAACAACGGTTCATCGCATCGGAAACAAAAAAGCGAAAGAATTTGGAACGATGTTTTTACGATTACAATTCAGTTCAGTATACATACAGTCAGTTTAAGTCGCGTGTGAATAGTGTCTGTGAAACGAAATAAAAAATGGCACATGTTTATGCGGATCGGTTTCCCAATCGAGTGCAACCAACCCCTCGTGCCTTTGTTAATGTAGTGCAACGGGCTCGTGAATCAGGTGACTTAAGACCTCACAGGGGACCTCACGATCAAATACAGGTCCGCACTGAAATACTTGTCGGGAGGATACTTTATAAAACAAGGTAAAATTTTTTTTAATTTTTTTTTTATTTTTACACACATATTTTGGTTTATCTTCCTTCTACAATCATTATCTGAAAATTAATGACTCAACTTCAAAGTCACCCTGTATAGCAAATGGGAGAGACAATCATTTCCTCCTTTAAGTTGGTAACCTAGGTTGGCCTCGTTGAGCAGCGTACTTAAAGGAACCATCGCAATCACAAACAGAAGAGGTGACAAGGTATCACCTTGATATACACCTCTTTTTATCTGTATGGGTCCTAACCCTATTTCTTCCCAATTATTACTGACTAACAGGGTAGTACTCCATAGCGAAATCAATCGCTTACATAGATCAATGATCTTCTCAGATGTTCCTATAAGCTTCAGAGATTTCAGGAGCCAGCTGTCCGGGACGCTGTCGAATGCATTTCTATAATCAATCCATCCAATGCTAAGACTTTTTGTTCTCTTTACAATCTTCTACAATGGCTTTCGAGAGGAGTAGCTGATCCTTGCAACCAAGCGAGCCCTTGCCACAGCCTTTTTGTTCAGTTCATTATTATTATTATTATTATTATTCCGTTTTCTGTTAGCTATTCTCTGCTACTGCAGGTGGTATCCTCAAACGCGGCAGTATACTGCAAGCATCTGAGTGTGACTATTGGTTTCTCTTTGTCTATGTGGCTACATTCAGGACCTTGAATGCTATATGACAACTACTTAAGATGGCAGCTTTCTGAAGTGAGAGGTATAGTTTCTGCGACAGATTTAGTTTCTCAATATATTTATGTAGACTCTTAGGTATTTCTCCTGTGGCTCCGATCACTATTGGGATGACTTCAACTTTTTCTTGATTCCACAGTGTTTTTACTTCTGCAGCTAGTGGTAGTACTTGCGAACCTTTTCTGTCTGCTTCTCAGCTATGTTATGTGGGGCAGGCACACTAATGTCAATTATTGCAGGTTACTTGCTTCATTTTATCTTGAACTACGATATCATTTTTGTTGTACTCCATGGTGTGATCTGTTTGAATTGTTCTATTCCAGTATATTTTATGGCTGTCAGTTTCTATAACTGGAGTCGGCTGGTACTTGTAATATGGGATGCGGTCAGTTAGTATGTTCGCAGCATAACAAATTTCTTGGTGAACTATTTTAGCCACGTTGTCGTGGCGCTTCAGATACTCAGTGGAAGCTAGGGGAGTGCAGCTCGTCAGGATATGCTCTATTGTTTCCGACTTGTTATGACATATACGACATCTATCTTCAATGCCTTCTTCTTTCATGATGTATTTTCTATAGTTTAAGGTTGGTAACACCTGATCTTGAATGCAATCATGAAACTTCAGTTTCCGAAAATAGCTCCCCACTCTTCAGCCATCCATGTGACGCTGCTGCATTAATGTGATCTGAGCTGAGCATGGCTGGATGTCTTCCATGAAGCTGTTTGGACTTCCATTGATGATACCATTGTTCGTCGGTGGTCACATGGGTTAGAGGTTCATACTGTTCATCCGACAGGTTCAGTGGTGTGAACTTGTAGTCAGCTGAAGCTATATTTCTGTGATATGCAGATGTTTCGCCTTTTCTATCAAAGAATCTCCTGAGGTTTTCTATATTCCGCAGGTTAGCTGCTTTAAGGTCAATCACGCCTCGTCCTCCTTTGGATCTTGGCAAGTAGAATCTTTCGATCGAACTCTTGGGATGTCTTGCTCTATGATTTGTAAATAAGACTCTCTGTTTCTGTTTAGCTGCTCTAAGTCAGAGTCAGTCCACTTGATTATTCCGAAGCTATATGTTATTGTCGGAATAGCATATGTGTTAATGGCCCTTACTTTGTGTATTGCGGACAGATGAGTCTTAAGTATTGATTTGACCCTACTCGTTAATCTTTGCTTTAGAGCTTCTTTCATATCTTTGTGTTTGATACCCCTTGCTTGATCTAATCCCAAATATGTATAGCTCTCTTTCTCAGACATGCTTCTTATTGTCTGACCCTGCTCCAACATAACCCTGGGGGATCTTCCGATATGCCTTTTCTAATAGCCCCAATCTTACACTTGTCCAGGCCAAACTCCATTCTTGTGTCAGCACTGTATCTCTTAATGGTTTTAAGCAACCTGTCCAGTCCATCCTTAGTGGCAGATATTAGATATTATTATTATTATTATTATTATTATTATTATTATTATTATTGTTTATTTTCCACAGCCCTATCTATTCAACTGGTTCTGTCCATGTGGGCCGGTTTTGGTTGTTCATTTTCATTATGGTACTTCGAAGATGTTACCCACATCCTAACGAAGTCCATTACCTTATAGTGTCTTACGTAATATGGTTGCTGTACCATACAAAGCAATCTCCTGCACGTCTGCTGCCTGTGCCTTCCTGGTATGAGATTTAGGTTTTCACGTAGATTGTCTGGGATCGTCCCTAATGCACCTAAAATTACGGGAACTATCTTCGTCCTCAGATTCCACATTCTTTGGATTTCAATTGAGAGATCTTTGTATTTCAATTTCTTTTCAGCTACTTTGTTTACAACGTTTTCATCGTTGGGGACTGAAACATCTATTAACAGGCAGGTTTTGTCACGTTGGTTTTTGACGATTATGTCTGGGCGGTTCGCGGATATCTCACGATCTGTTTGCACTGGTAAGTCATATATTATGGTAATCTCATCTTTACTAACTACTGGAGTGGGGTTGTGATTATACCATTTTTCTTCCACTGCGATCCCAAAGCTTATACAGATGGCATGATGCAAGTATATGCATATTTTATTATGTCGGACCAAGAACTCGTGCTTCGCCAGTTGAGGACAGCCGGATATAAGATGATCTATTGTTTCTGAGTATTGTTTACATATTCGACATCTATCATTTGCTGTTATTTTGAGGATATGTTTCTCATAATGTCTTGTACGTAAGGCCTGGTCTTGGGCGGCCGTTATCAGGGCCCTCTGTTTCACCTTTTACCTTCCCTCTCGTGAGCCACGCAAACGTTTGGCATTCCCTGGCCTCTTAATTCTCTTCACGTATTGAACATGAAGCTGCTTTCGTATCCATTTATCCTTCAAGGTCTTCCTTGTCATGGACTTAATATCTGTAGACAGTATTTCTTCTTCATCCTCGACCGCTTGATTTTCTATTTCCGGTAAATGTGTCTTTACAATTTTTATCGCTGACTGACTACTGACTTTCCAACTCGAGGGTGCTTTCACATCTCCAAAATTTGTCTAACAAACTTACCATTTCTGCGGCTTCTTAAGTAATTGGCTATGGATACAATACTGTATTATCATAAGTCATCTCTAATTGCCTGAGCCTCTACTACCTTCTTCTATACGACTCACATGTAGCCCTGTCTACATCAGCTCAGGATGCAGCTGTCCATGAATAGTAAGCATCTTCCTTGTTTACGATCTAGGTCTGCAATTTCCTTCTGACTCCAATCTATGATTCCAAAACTGTATTCTACTATTGGAACAGCTATACTGTTGATGGCTAGAGCAGTTTATTTCGTGCTGTTAGCCTGAACGTAGTACCATCCTAAGCCTTCTTAGATATTCTTTGCTGATGGTCTCTTTCATTTCATCATTACACAATTCTAGGTTTTCATAAACTCCAAGATATTTATAGCTTTCCCCAGCATCTAGGTTTTTGATGGTAATATTTGCCTGGACTGTTATGTTTTCCGTTTGTTTTTTTTCCACTTTTCCGTTCTTTATCGTCGCTTTTGGCGCACTTATCTAATCCGAAGTTCATATGAATTTGCTACTGAAGTCGTGAAACTATCTTAAATTTGCTCTTCAAGCGCTGTGTCCAAACTCGCGTACAACTTTAAATCATCCATGTACAGAAGATGTGTTGTTGGCTGCTCATCTTTGAGTAGTTTATATCCCAATTTTGGCTTTTGATTTAGCATTCTGGACAGGGGGTACATCATCATGCAGAACAGGAGAGGTGATAGTGAATCTCCTTGGAATATTCCAGATTCGATTTTAATCTGCGGGGTATTATTGACAGGTGCATCCTTAGATTGTATCTTCAGATGGGTGTTCCATTCCTTCATACTTTTTTCACACAGATTGATGATGTTTGGGTCAATTTTAAATATTTTAAGTATTTTCAATATCCACTGGTGTGGTACGCTATCGTAAGCTTTTTGATAATCTATCCAGCAAAATGAGTATTGTAGTATTTGTAGCGTTTCATCCCTTTGCATATTGATGATCTCCCCTTGCGACCCTCTTACTTTATACCCTTCATGCTCTGTCCACTTACCTTTAGTCATGCAACTTATGCGGCATTTATCTAAACCAAACGTCATTTGCACATCTTGCTAAATCTGCTCACACAATCCAACAGCGCATGTAGGTGACCTTCTTCTCTGCAAATAATTTCAGATCATCCATATACCAAAGATGAGATAGTTGTGTACCATCCTCGGCAATCTTTACGCCTTTTTCTTGGACTGTTTAACAGCGATGTTAGTGGGCGTAAAGCTAGGCAAAACCATAGCGGGCTTAGAGAGTCGCCCTGAAAGATCCCTCGTTTTATACTGGACTTCTCCAGCATCTATCTGCGAGTCTGGGGTGTTAAGACAGAGACGCGTTTTCCATTTGGACATTGCATAGGTCAATAGTTTCACGATAATGGTTTTCTATGCCAATAAAGGGTGTAGCACTTCCGTTAACCATGAATGTGGAATACTATCAAATGCTTTCTGATAATCGATGTATGCAGTGAACAAGGGCGACTTCTTTTTTCTGGCACTACCCGTTATTATTTCATCGATTATCAGTTGTTCTTTACATCCTCTTGAGCCCTTCCGACATCCCTTCTGTTCCTCATCCAATAAGTTGTTACGTTCCAAATGATTATGTACTTTGTCAGCCAATATAGCAGTAAGGAGTTTATACGCTGTAGAAAGGCAAGTAATTGGCCTGTATTTTGCGGGATCAGCAGTATATTGTTCAGTTTTTGGGATCAGGTATGTAACTCCTGTTGTTAGAAATTCTGGGATAGTTTTCCGGCCTCTCGAGGAATGTTGAGTAGCATTTCGCAAGTTGTTGGTGGGTGGAAGTAAATGCCTTTATCCAGTAATTGTGAACACCATCTGGCCCTGGAGCTCTCCAATTGGAAGTCCCTACCTATGCTTTCACTACATCATCCTTAGTTATGGTCCAAGACAGCATTGCTTGTATGGAAAGTTCTAGCCCTTCTCTTGCTGATACCAATGCGCTGTTCTGTGTTCTCTGGGGTTGCTCCATATACCGCTCCAGAAGTGTCTTATGTCTTCTGTGTTAGGAAATGATGTTTTTCCTTGTAGTGTACGATCTGATTCTTTGCCCACAGATTTATAAAATGCTCTCTGATTTCTATGAAATAGGATGTTTTGTTTACGACGTTGGCTGCTCTTCTTATATCTCTTCACTCTTGAGATAAGGCTAATAGTCTCTGCTTTAGAAGGTCAAAACTTCGAATATGGTTGGGTTTTTTCTTCCGATGTATATCGTCGCATTATTGTGTCCCCTTTCTGTTTCACTCTTTGGCTGTAGGTCGGTTTTTGGTACGCGTTAGGATAGCTATATCGCTCCTGATATTATCTATGTTCTTGCTTAGCCTCCTTCCCAAGCTGGCTGCCTTTAGTTCCTTTCCGACTTGTAACATCTGTAGGTCTCTGATCGTTTAGCTTTAGAACCGCGAACGCCCCAGCATAGATCATGGCGTGTAGGTCCTTAAAATCTGTTTGGTCGCTAATATCAGCAGCGATAATTCTGTTCATTTCACGTAGGTTTTTAGCTGCCGTTGGGTTGCAAAATAGTTTGGGTAGCCGAGGCTTTTTTGTCGGATCTATACCGTCATAGCTCATTATGATGGCTCTAAATTCCTCCTCCAGCACTGATGGCGAATAGCTTGGCGTTTCAGTCTGAGCGTCATTTGCTTGCTCTTGACTCTGCTGTGCATCATTTACCATGCCCAATTCGGTTGCTACTTCATGCCTAATTGTATCTATTCTCTCCGCTGGCAATCTGCTGATCACAAATATAGATCTGCGCTGGTCTAGGATGTTCTGCAGTGTCTTTTGTCTTAACTGGGGAAATTTTTCTGTCACTAATTTATGCAATTCAGCACCATAAGGTTCCTGTGAAGTTTGCAATTTGGTAATTCTATAGTAGCAGCGAACCACGTTATTTATTATTATTATTATATTATTATTATTAGTATTATTATTATTATTATTATATATTATTATTATGATATTATTATTATTATATATTATTATTATATTATTATTATTATTATTATTATTATTATATTATTTATTATTATATTATTATTATTATTATTATTATTATTATTATTATTATTATATTATTATTATTATTATATTATTATTATTATTATTATTATTATTATTATTATTATTATTATTATATTATTATTATTATTATTATTATTATTATTATTATTATTATTATTATTATTATATTATTATTATATTATCTTATATATATTATATTATTATATATTATTATTATTATTATTATATTATTATTATTATTATTATTATTATTATTATTATTATTATATTATTATTATATATATATATTATTATTATTATTATTATATTATTATTATTATTATTATTATTTATTTATATTATTATTATTATTATTATTATTATTATTATATTATTATTATTATTATTATTATTATTATTCAATCAAAACCGCTCAAAAGACGCATTATTACAAAAAAAGAATGGTTTCATTTGCCAACAGAATCCATAGTATGGCGTCCGACATGAATGTAGATTCTAACTCTGCAGATAACATGGCAAATAGTATCTACCGTTTAATATCAAACTGTATCGATAATTGTTTTCCGTTAAAAGCTGTGGATAAGTCAGCTCACAAGGTTAAGTGGTATACGCAGACACTGAAGCAGCTAAGGAAAGATATGGTGAGCGCAAAGAGCCAGTTTTCGCATAGCGGGGATGAGCGTGATTGGGAGAGGTATAAGGATATACGTAGAATATACCGTCAAAAATTGAAATTGGAAAAAAGGAACTTTTACTTTGAAATGATACACCAGGCGGATAATAAACTAAAGCAATCTGGAAGATAGTCGATAGCGAGAGAGGCATCAGGAAACAGAAACACACAAACGTCTCAAGTGATGAATTCAATAGTTTTTTCAGTACTATTTCTTGTAAAATTCTTGAGGGCATTGAAAAGCCTACTATTAATTACTTGTATCTCCTCAACCGTACTCCCAAGACACCACATTCGTTCTCATGTCTGCGATACTCCAAACAGATGTGAGATGTGCTATAGCTCAACTAAAAAACTCACCCTCACTCGACTTCTATGGTATGAACAGTGCTATGTTGAAAATAGCCAGTGAGGATTTCATTGAACCTTTAACAATACTATTTAATAAGTGTGTTAATGAAGGCGTATGGCCTGATGCTTTTAAATTGTCAAAGGTCATTCCCATTCATAAGAAAGGGAATGAAGATAATCTCGATAACTATAGGCCAATCACAATAATTCCATTAATAAGTAAAATATTCGAAATTGTAATCAAAGAAAAATTAATAAAGTACTTTGAAAAGCACTCCCTCCTTTCAGCTTCCCAATTTGGTTTTCGAAAGCACTGTTCAACCATTAAGCCATTCTTAGTTTTCTTGAGGATGCATTAGAGTGCATTGACAAGAGAACCACCGCTCTAGCAACTATGTGTGACTTAACCAAGGCTTTTGACTGTGTAGACGCAGTTATACTGCTTGACAAATTGGAGTACTATGGGATCCGTGGCAAGCCATCACAGCTTATGAGATCATACTTAGCTAATAGGAGGACAGATGGTTAGCCTTGATGGAGTAGAATCCCAGGTTCTACCGATTACGAACGGGGTTACCCCAGGGCTCTGTCTTGGGCCCTCTATTATTTTTAATCTACATCAATGACCTCCCACAAAATGTCAACAATAGCAAATGCTACCTTTTTGCAGACGACACTACTCTGCTCTCCAAGGCTACCCAACTTGACGAGGCCCACAGTCTCGACCAGGTTAAGTGGTGGTTCTCGGCAAACAAGCTCAAACTTAATGAAGCAAAAACCAGCAAGCTAAGAATAACATCAGACAAATGGAATGAGACTTCATCATCCGTAAAGTTATTAGGGATCGTTGTGGATAGCCGCTTGACCTGGTCGGAGCATGTGGACCAGGTTTGTACCAAGATTTCCAGACAGATGTTTATCATGCGGCAACTGGCTCAGTGTTTGCACAGACAAACCATGAGAACTGTATACTTTAGCCTCATTCATAGTCATCTGTCGTATGGTATCATCCTCTGGGGTAATTCTGTCAATGCCAAAAAGCATTTACAATGCAAAAGGCTGCTATACGGATTGTAGCTGGCGTCTCCTACGATCATACGTGCCGCGGTTTGTTCAAAGAGATGCGCATACTGCCGTTAGCATGCCTGCTCATACATGAGACCCTTTTACATGTTCACGCAAACCTGAGTACTTTTTCGATAAGATCAGAGACACACAGCTATAATACAAGATACGCTAATGATATATCATTACCGCAATCTAGGATCGCCATGACACAACACAACAAGATTAATGTGTCGCTTTACAATAACTTTGTTAGATATCATAAGCGGTCCAATATTGAGAAGATGTCTAACAAACAGTTCTCTAGGTTGTCAAAACTATTTGTTAAGAAACTGCTTCTATACTGTAAGTGAATATTTAAGTGCATGTGATCCTAGTGATCAGTGATCATGTGTAGAGCAAGAAGACAGACTCTGTATAAACTTTATCTAGTTTGTGACTTCAAACATATATCTCTATGTATAGGTGGTCAATAAATCGTATGGTATGGTATGGTATTATTATTATATTATTATTATTATTATTATTATTTATTAATTATTTTATTATTATTATTATTATTATTATTATTATTATTTATTATTATTTATTATTATTATGATTATATTATTATTATTATTATTATTAGTATTCTTATACTTACTTATTATATCTTATTATTATTATTATTATTATTATTTTATATTATTAAATTATTATTATGATTATCTATTATTATTCTTATTATGATTCTTATTATTCTTATTATTAGTATTATTATTATTATTATTAGTCTTATATATTTTATGATTATTATAGTATTTTCTTATTTTATATTATTATACTTTATTTTATTATGATTTATAATTATAATTATATTTTTTTTTTTTTTTTTTTTTTTTTTGTTTTTCCACGGCTTCGACTGATGATGTCATTTGCGTATCCCCTCCTCCACATATAGGACATGTCATTGTCACCCAGGGGTAGTATCTGAGTGCATTTATCAAGGTAATATCAATCATCAATAATATATTTAAAGTCTCAATATATTTAATAGGTGGGTTCTTTTCTCACTTTCAAGTATCACACAGTGTGTGTCTGGATACTGAATTATATGTTAGTACTCACGAGTAGAGAATAGTAGGTAACTGGCATGTACGCTTTATTATGCATTATATGTCACATGGTTTAGTTATTGGTTTTATTTGTATAAGCTATTTATGGAATATCTTATTCAGGGTTTAATAAGTGTATCATCTTACTGTTATATTTTCAGGAAAACTTGTATTTCTTAAGAGTTAAGGATGTTTATCTGCTACCGGCGTCATTGCCACAGAGCCACGTTGTAGGCTGTTAATAATGTCAAACGATTGGCGGACTCTAGAATATGTTGGGCATTCCAAGAATATGTGGTCAATTGTTAGCTGAGTTTGGCAGTTTTCGCATTGCGGTGGATCCAGGCCGCGAATGAGATGCATGTGTGTTATGTTGCAATGGCCTATGCGTAATCGTGTAAGCGTCACCTCTTCTCTTCGTGGTAGTGATGGGAGGTGCCATTTTTTAACTGTAGGTTTGTATCTTTTGAGGGTAGTTTCGCATCCATTCCATCTCTCTTGCCATACAGACATCAACTTATTCTTCAGAAAATTTTTCAGGTCTTCCGGGTGGACCAGGTTGTTGGCGTTGACAGTATCGGTTGCTGCTTCACGGGCCAATTCGTTAGCCCTTTCATTACCTGGAATCCCTACATGACCTGGAGACCATATAAAGATAACATATTTCCGATCTGATTCCAGTAAGACAAGCCAATGAAGTATTTCTTGAACCAATGGGTCAAAGGAATTTGTGGCAGATATAG